>CM076582.1:528784514-529302791 GCA_034641835.2 Pinus albicaulis | reverse complement strand
ACAAAGCCTCCTTTCTATATGAGGTCAGCAGGGCCTAATGTAATAGTCCATGGGGCCCTGATATAATCCTAGCCGACCTAACAATAATAATTTAAGGACACAATAATAAAAAAATGGGGGTTACAAGGGTACAATAATAACAATAAGGGGGTTACACTAACAACAATAAGGGACTATACTAGTAATATAGGGACCTACCATGCCCCTCTCCTTCAAAAAAGTGTTGTCCTCAACGCTTGAGTAGCTCTGGGTGCTTCTGTATAAAATTCTCATCCTCCCATGTAGAATCTTCAGTGGGTAAGTTCTTCCACTTGATGAGATACTCTGAAATTGATCGATTCCGTAGCTGTCGAGTTCTTGTTTCCATGACCGCTTCAGGTTCCAATATGATTTTCCTTCCTCATCAAGTTCTGGCAATATTGTTTGAACTGGAAGATTTTCACCTATAACCTTCTTTAAGCATGAAACATGGAAAATTGGATGCACTCGTGAAGAAGCAGGAAGCTCAAATTTGTATGCCATAGTACCAATCTTTTGCAACACCTTGTAAGGACCATAGTACTTTGGCAATAATTTGTTATCCTTCTTAGCTTGCTTGAGGGACATTTGTTTGTATGGTTGTAGCCGTAAAAATACCCAATCTCCTACATCAAAACTTCTCTCGCTGCGATGTTGATCTGCCTGTTGTTTCATTCGATTTTGTGCCAAATTCAGGTTATCCTTTAAGAGTTGAAGAACTTCTTGTTGATGCTCGATGTGATCTTCCACTGCTTGAACCTTCGAATTTTCTCTTAAAGATGATGTGATGGATGGTGGATGATATCCATAAAATGCCATAAATGGGGTCATTTTTGCTGCAGTATGGAAGGAAGTGTTATACCACCATTCAGCGAGAGGTAACCACTTGACCCATTGTGTTTGTTTATCAGATACAAAACAACGAAGATATCCTTCCAAACATTTATTTACTATCTCGGTTTGACCATCGGATTGAGGATGATAAGATGAGCTATGAGCTAATTGAGTACCCAAACAAGAAAATAACTCCGTCCAAAAATTTCCAGTAAAAATGGGATCTCTGTCACTCACAATAACCCTTGGGTTTCCATGTAGCTTTTGAATTGTGTACATAAATGTAGTAGCAACTGTACTTTCTTTAAATGGATGAGATAATGCACAAAAGTGTGCATACTTGGTAAGTCTATCAACTACCACCATGATGACACTCTTTCCTTCAGACTTAGGTAAACCTGTGATAAAATCCTTTGAAATATCCTCCCAACGTTGACTTGGAATGGATAAAGGTTGTAGAAGTCCCGGGGTCTTAATTGTTTCCACTTTATTCTGCTGGCAAACCAAACATTCCGCCACAAAATTTTGAATATCAGATTTAAGGCCATCCCAAAAAAATTATTTCTTCACCCTGTGGTAAGTTTTTAAAAATCCTGAGTGTCCTTCTAAAGGAGAAGTGTGCAATTCCAGAAGAATCTTTTGTTTTAGTTGGGAATTCTTACAAAGATATAAGCGATCTTTGTACCATAAGGAATCATTTTTCCAACTAAATGTATCAGATGTACTAGAATCTTGCTGCAACTTTTGAATGAGTGTCCATACATCTTTGTCCTTCTTCGATTCATCTCTTGCTTCGGTTATCCAATCTGGTTGGATAATAGAAATGGCACAAAGCAATGCTTCCACCTCTTCATTCTTTCTTGAGAGTGCATCTGCAACAACATTTAGATTCCCTTTTTTGTAGATTATTTCAAAGTCATAACCCAACATCTTTGTGACCCATTTTTTCTGCTCTTCTGAAGATAGTTTTTTTTCCAAAAAGTGTTTAAGACTATCATGATCAGTTTTTACCTTGAAGTGTCTTCCCATTAGGTAAGTTCGCCATTTCTTTAGTGCATGCAGTATTGCTAACATTTCCTTCTAATAAATAGGTTTCTGTAAATACTTTCCTTTGATTGGACGACTTTCAAAAGCAATGGGTCTTCCTTCCTGCATTAAAACTGCACCAATTCCATTTCCTGAGGCATCACATTCCACAATAAAAGTTTTTGTGAAGTTTGGCGTAGCTAAGACCGGTGCTAGGCACATTGCCTTTTTAAGATGTTCAAAGGCCTTAGTTGCTTCGGGAGTCCATGAAAATGCATCTTTCTTCAATAATGTTGTTAGAGGTGCTGCTATTCTCCCATAATTCTTAACAAACTTGCGATAATACCCTGTTAACCCGAGAAATCCTCGCAACTGCTTTATGGTTGTGGGAACTTTCCATTCCTTAATAGCTTTAATTTTGTTAGGGTCTACTTTAACACCCTCGTGAGATACAATATGACCCAGATATTCCACCTCTTGTACTCCAAAGAAACATTTGGATTTTTTTGCATATAATTGTTTCTCCTGCAATAGTTTGAGCACCCTGTCAACATGTTCAACATGATCCTTCCAAGACCTGCTGTAGATTAGTATAACATCAAAAAATACTAGCACAAATTTTCTAAGGAAGGGTTTGAAAATGGAATTCATCAACCCTTGAAATGTAGAAGGTGCATTGGTAAGGCCAAAGGCATGACCAAAAATTCATAATGACCCTCATGAGTTCGAAATGCTGTTTTTGGAATATCTTCAGTCTTCATTCTAATTTGATGATATCCTGAACGAAGATCCAACTTGGTAAAATAACTTGCTCCATGTAATTCATCCAATAATTCATCAATCACAGGAATGGGAAATTTATCTTTAATGGTGAGCTTATTGAGCTCCCTATAATCTGAACACATGCGCCATGATCCATCCTTCTTGTGTACCAATACTACAGGAGCAGAGAAAGAACTTTGACTAGGTTGAATTATACCCGCCTCTAACATTTCTGCAATCATACGTTCAATTTCACTCTTTTGGACATAAGGATATTTATAAGGCCTGATGTTTGGAGGAACACTTCCTGGAATCAAATGAATAGCATGATCATGATTACGAATAGGTGGGAGTCCTTTTGTAGTTTCAAAAACCTTGGAATAATTTTCCAAGACTTTTTGGAGATCTGCAGAAATAGATGATGTTGATGTTGGAACTTCTAGTGAGCATAATTGTGCAATTATGCCTCGTTGTTATTTCTTTAGAAGATTTTTCATGAAATTAGAGCTTATTATATTTCCCGAATTCCCTGCAATACCCCGTAATTCAACTTCCTTTCCTTCTGAAAAAAATTTCAAGAAAAGTTCTTGAAAATTAAAAGCTACCGTCCCCAAAGGTTGTAACCATTGTACTCCTAGTACAACATCAACACCTCCCATAGGAATGGAAAGCATTGTAATATTCAATACATATTCCCCCATGGTTAGCTTGATATTATGGCATTTTCCAGAGAAATTTATAGTTCCTCCATTTGCAACCATCACTTGACATTCTGGTGTTGGGTATAGGAAACAATTCAATTCCTTGGCTACCTTACAATGAATATAATTATGGGTACTACCTGAATCAATCAACACTATTACCTTTTTCTTCTTGATATGTCCTTCTATCTTGAGAGTTTGAGGAGTGGTAATTCTTGCCAATGCATTACACGATATGGTCGAACTCATTTCTTCCTCTTCTAGGGTTGGTTCCTGGTGTATATCCTCTTCTTGTTCATTTTCTTCTTCCTCTTCACAATCTATGTAAAATAATTTCTTCTCAGCACACTTATGACCTTTAGTGTATTTGCTATCACAAGTGTAGCAAAGCCCTTTTGCTCTTTTTTCTTCCAATTGTTGTGGTGTCAACCTTGTAGGTTGTGGAAATCTAGGCGTAGCAACACTTCCTTCTTTATAGAATTGAGTGGTAGGCTTCCTTGTCGCTATAATTTTACATTCAACTTTTCTTGCCAACCTGAATGCCTTCTCCAATGAATCAGGTTCCAAAACACGAACTTCATGTTGGATGTTATCCTTTAGAGTACCTATGAAGAGATCAATCCTGTGTTCCTCTGGAATATCAGTTACCCTTATATTCAATTTTGGAAGTCCTCAATGTGCTGCCCCA
This sequence comes from Pinus albicaulis, assembly GCA_034641835.2. Lineage (NCBI taxonomy): Eukaryota > Viridiplantae > Streptophyta > Pinopsida > Pinales > Pinaceae > Pinus > Pinus albicaulis. The sequence goes on along the minus strand of CM076582.1, from coordinate 529,298,762 downwards.
CTAAACCCTTTTGTTTGAGATTTATCAATTGGCTAAAGAAGGTGTTGCTCTTTGTATCCTCATAATGTGCTATCATTTCCTTCGTAAAAATTGACCAAGTGACAATTTTTTTACGGGAGCAAAGCCATCGATACCATACAAATGTATTTTGTTCTAAATGTAAAGTTGCAATGCGTACGTTTTGTGTGTTTTGCACATTATGGAGATCAAAATATTGCTCCATCTGTAGTATCCATGTTACAGGATCCTTTCCATCAAACTTCCTCATATCCATTTTTGGAATATGGTGGTTCTTCCCGCCAACATTAGAGTTTATGAAATCACGAGTAACATTTATTTTGTTCTCATCATGAGTTTCCTCTACTATCTTTTCACCATTAGGAAACATTTCTTGTATCAACTTTGTCAAACCTTCCATGTCTTCTTTTAAATCATTCTTCATGTTTTCCATCTTAGCTTCCATGTCATCCATCTTAGATTCCATGCCATCCATCTTGATTATTTGCCATCTTCCATGCCATCTATCTTAGATTCCATGTCATTCTTCAAAATATCCATCTTATGTTCCCGCCTTTCTTCCTACCATCCACATCTTAATTTCCATGCCTTTCTTCAAAACTTCCATGTCATTTTTTGTTTCTCTTTGCGAAAGCGAGGAATTTGTTGCACTTGCTCTTGTAATTTTGATATGTCATGTTGCCATTCTTCGTATTTCCTAGTCATAGTGAGCTTTCTAAATGCTTAATGGGTGTTGAATTATTTTTAAGAGCCATTTAGAATCCAATACTGATATCTATTCTACAATATGCCCTTGGAATCAATTCAACTTGATTCTTCAAACAAGACTTATGCAATTCAGAAAAAAATACACACCTTTTACTTGCTTTTGAGGAGCTCGATATTGAAATTGAATTATCTCTATAATTGTGGATCCTCAATATCTGAAATTTAGCCCTGTAGCAGCCCTCTGAAGCTTCTTTCAAATTCCACAGGTCTGATTTGATTTGGCTTCTTCAAGGCAAAGTGATTTCCAATCTCCCACAATGACCCAATTTTGGACTGGTTCAGTAGAGCGAACTTGTACGACTTGCCACGTGTCATTGTTTCCTCCTTTGGCTCTAAAATTGATAGAATGAAAACTAAAATCCGTGTAATTGTGGCCAATTTTTACAGAATTCCAATCCGATGCTCAGAGAGAGAGCTATGAAGATTTTCCCACGATCACCTCTTTGAGATGAAATTCAGAAGCCTCAAAAAGCCCTAACTTCCACAGATCATATCTCTGAAAAAATTGCGAACCAATATCTAAAATTTTGCGATGATGTTCCTCAGGATTGTGGCTTCGCACTCTAAAATTTTCATCTTTTGAACCTTCGTAGAAAAAAAGTTATTACGAAAATACCACGATGACCTGTTTAGGTTAAATTCAAGAGCCTATAAAATGACCTAACTTTCACAGATCATATCTAAGAAAATATTGTGAACCAAGCTCTGAAATTTTGCGAAGATATTCCTCAGGATTTTGGCTTCACACTCTAAAAATTTCAGATTCTAAACCTTCGTAGAAAAAATTTTATAGCGAAAATGCCACGATGACCTGTTTGGAGTAGTAAAACCCTAGAATCTCAAAGCTCTGATACCAAATGTTATTAAACCAGCTCCAAAATGAGAAGAAAAGAGATATCAACGCCTTATAAATAAGCCACTTCGAGGGGGAAACCTCCAATACATTACATGAATGAACAATTCTTGGATGATACAAATGACAAAACCTCCTTTCTATATATAGGAGTCCATGGGGCTACAATGTAATCCTAGCTGACCTAACAATAAGAATGTAAGGGCACAATAATAACAATATGGGAGTTACAAGGGCACAATAATAACAATAAAGGGGTTACACTAACAATAATAAGGGACTATACTAGTAATATAGGGACCTAAAAGATATAAACATAAACACATAGATGCAGCAGAAATAAATCTTTATTTCATTAATATCAAATGAATAAAATATTTTCACAAGTAGAATGGAAATAAAACAACATAGGTGATGGTATATCATCTCTTAGAAGAGGTGTGGCAGCTACATGCCTCTGAACTGTGTTACAATGAGGCTCAGTGGCCTTTTTATCATTGAGAAAAAATGGGAAACTCTAAACATCCAAAAACCTAACCCTAGGAGATGAAGCACCAAAATTTTGTGGGCCCCATTGGGGTTAGTTGGAACGTCAACTTCCCATGGTCGTAACATTGTCATACATTCTCCATTGGATTATCATAATAACCCATTTCAAATATCTCTATGAGGTGGACAAAAACCGATCAATAAATTGGTTTTGCACTTTTCTAGTCTCTCTATTTTCCAAAAAACGTCTTTTAGGCCCTGAAATGGCTCCGAAAGTTTAGGACCCAAAACCAACTGCTAAAAATAGTAATTTGTACTACAATTAAGGAAACCAAAAAGTACAAATAAGGAAACTGAAAATAAATGGTGGGGGTCCATGTGGAATAGGCAGGTGGCCACCAATATCCATTTGGATCATCAATACAATATGGGTTGAGCTATTTTGGTGGCATATGCTCAACAATGTCTGATAAGTCTAATAATGGTGGAAAGTATGGCTGAAGGCAGTCCAAATTCAATACTGGGTACATGCCAAGGAAAGGGGGGTACTTATCTTGAAAGCGTGGTTTCCCACAACCTTGGATATGGTGTAAGGCCCATATCAGAGTGGTCGAAGCTATCGATGGGCTCCGGTAAGGTGTTCCTTTGGAAAATGTAACCAAACCTTGTTTCCCACTTGAAACTTATGTGGCACCCAATGTTGATCTTGATGTTGTTTATAATCAATATTAGTTTTATTCAGGATATCATGAACCTTCTACAATATGTGTAGAATGTATTCAATAAACTTGATGGCTTTATAAAATTTGGATTGAACATGTGTAGATTATGTCTGTGTAGTTTCAAGAAACATTATAACGTTAATGGGACACAATGGTTGAAATACCAGACCCAACTGAAAGGGGATGTAGCTAGTTGAGCTACAGAGAGATATGTTATAGTTGTGTTTCACATAGGGGAGACTCTCATCCCATGTTTGCAGATGCTTATATTTGTACATGCATAGTATATTCACTATTATCGTGTTGAAAACCTTTGTCTGGCCATCATTCTAGGTGTGGAATGTAGTTGAATTGGTGAGCTTGGTTTCAAACAATGACTGGAGGCTCAGATAGAATGTACTTAGGAGCTTGTGATCTTGATATTATATAATGGTCTGCGGGATCCCAAATTGTGTCCATACTCATTCGAAGAAGAGATTGCAGTGGATTTTGCTGTGATAATCTTCTTGCAGGCTGCTAATATGGCCATATTAGAAAATATATCAATGAAAAAAAACATACAGTCATTACCATGCCTAGTAGAAGGAAGGCCAAACATATAGTCCGTGGAGATGGATTCCCAAGGCCAAATAGGAGTAGGAAGAGGAGTGTACATGCCTTGCTTCCTAATTGTTGGTTTGGTAATGGCACAGACAGTGTAGGATCTTATATATTTGCCAACATCATATTGGAATTTTGGTCAATAAAAAAATTTTGTAGCACTTCCACTTTATTCTCCACACTAAAGTTTCTTGTGACTCGATTTTAATTCACCTCCCAAATTAGCTTGGATTGCTCGCTTGAAGGAACAAAAATATTTCCGAGATATCACAATAGTCCATCCTGAAGGTGGAATTATGGAACTGTCTTTCCATCCATCAACATCCTGTAGGTGGAAGTGAATTCTGAGTCATTTTCATATAGTTGTGATTTTCCATAGGTATCATTCCCAAAAGATTTAAGAACTGTGCTCAGTGCCACAATCGAGGCAGGTTGAGGTAGTATGCGAGGTGACTTGTGCTTCCCTTCTTGTATTTAATGTTCAAATGGAATTTTTTCAGGTATTTGGGCCATTTCTGATGGCGATAGTTCTATAACTTCCCTTGTGTATACATAAATTGAAGAAGCTGGTGATCTATGTGGTTGATTGTATCCTTCCCCTGAATATAATGTTTCCATTATCAGAAGGCCCACATGATATAATACATTTCCTTATCATAGGTGGGGTACCTTTGGAAAATATTAGAGAGTGTCTCACTATGATAAGCCATTGGATGACCTTGATGACTGAGGACTACACCAACAACATAATCAGAGGCATATGTCTCAATCTCAGATGGTTGTTGTAGGTCTAGAAAGGTGAGGAATAATGTAGAGCGAAGGAAATGCTTCAGCTAAATGAATTCATTTTTTTGTGACTCATAAAAAAAAAAATTGATATTACTCTCCCCTTGGTAGCTTGTATTAAGGGGCAAGTGATATGAGATAACCCCAAAATGAATCTATGATAGAAATTAGCAAGGCCCAATAAGTTGCGAAGCTCTGTTAGAGTAATCCGGGATGGCCAATCCCAAATGACTTGGATCTTAGCTCAATCCACATGCATTCCTTTCTTATTAATTATGTAGCCTAGAGATTAGACATGGTCCATCCCAAAGGAGCATTTTTTTCAAGTTGGTACATAGCATGTGTCGTTGTAGGGTTTTGAGGACCTATTGAATGTGTTGCAAGTGCTCTGCACAAATCTTGCTGAAGATGATGATATCATATAGATATACAACCATGAAAGAGTTGGTGAAATATGAAATATTTCATCCATCAACGTCATAAATTTTGCGGGGTAATTTTTCAACCTAAAGGGAATGACCAACCACTCAAAGAGTCCCTCCTTGGACTTGAAGGCGGTCTTCCATACATTCATGGGTTCTATTGGGAATTGGTGATATCCAACCTCCAAATAAATGTTGCTGAAGTTCTTATCCCCCTTGATATGGTTAAGAAGGTCATCAATCCATGGTATCAGGCATCTGTTCCAGACAATAGTTTTTTCAGTTCTCGATAATCAATGTAGAGTCTCTAGGTCCCATATTCCTTTTACATGAGTAAAATTGGGATCCCACAAGGTGAGGAACTTGGACATATATGCCATTTTTGTAGCAACTCCTTGATCTGTTGCTTGATTTATTTATTTTCTAGAAGAGAGAAATGATAGATTGGCACATTAGGTGGAGGCACACTAGGGGTCAGTTCAATTCAATGCTTGTCCTGAAAATGCAAAGATACCCCCATGGGTGAGGAGAATATGACCACATATTGATATGGCCTTTAAATATGGGAATGTCAAAATTAAATTGTACTTTAAAGGGGTTGATGCGACACATTTGAAGTGACTGTTGGATGAAGATGTGTTTTCCATTAATATCCAGCTAAGGATTTGGGAAAAATATCCATCATCTCGTTCCTGTGTTGTTCTAGGAATTCTTCGAGCAATAGTTTGATAGGATCTCCTGCTCCCTCATCTTTTGTTTATTCCACTATGGGAGATCGTCGAGGTCAACAAGGACGATTTTACAAGGGATAAAACTATCCGAGACCCAACTCCTTATACCTAAACCTCGTTGGGGACATGCATAGAAAAATATATAAAGAACAGGCTACTATGATATGAATGATCCAAATTGATGAAGGAAAAAAATGAATACATATTTAAAATATAAACACAAAGATAAAATGAAACTGCACTTCAATTAATAAATAGAAAATGCTAAAAACTATTGACATTTAGAATGAAAACAAACTAGCTCTTGCGATGGTAGTTTATCTTTGAGAAGATATGTGATGACTACATGCCTTTTGAAATGTGTTGCAATGAGGCTCGTAGGCCTTCTTATCAAGAAGAAACAATGAGAAACACTAAACATCCAAAAACCTAACCCTTCGAGATGAAGTGCCAAAAGGTATGGGCCCTGATGGGGTTAGTTAGAATGCCAAATTCTCGAGGTCATAACTTTTGAATAATATATTTGTTTGCTGCACATGATAGCCTATTAGAAAATCATATACGAGGAAAACTGCTTTCAACTTCAAACATGGATCCATGTTTTTTCGCTTCCCCCCAAAAAAACGTTTAGGGCCTTAATACGGGGCCAAAAGTTTAAGACCCGAAAACTACAAAAAATAGAAAAAATATTGAAATAGGAAATTGTGTTGAAAAATAAGAAACTAATAGAAAAAAATGCTTTGGGTCCAAGTAAAATAGGTGGGTTACCACCTATATCCACCTATAAAAGTCTTAGCCCCTTAGGAAGCAATGCCCCCCATTGCGATGAGTGTCTCCATGAGGTGAGAAAACTTCTACTAAACTTGGTCCTTGGTTCAGGAGCTAGCCTACTTTTAAAAACTGATGTAGTTGGATCCTTTGTTGGTGAGTGTTATTAATCTATGTGTCCATGATCCAATTATTTGTGGCATGTTCAATACAATATGGGTTGAGCTTTGTTGGTGTCATTTGCTCAAAAATGTCTGATGTGTCTAGAAATGGTGGAAGGTATGGCTGAAGGTGGTCCACATTGAATATTAGGTACATGCCAAGGAATGGGGGATACTTAGCTCAAAATAATTGTCACCCACAACCTTGATGATGGTGTAAGACTCGTATTAGAGTGGTTGAAGCTTCTCATAAGATTTGGTAAGGCGTTCTTTCTGCAAATGTAACCAAACCTTGTTTCCCACTTGAAAATTATGTGGCACCTTATGGTGATCATGCCATTGTTTATACTTAATATTGGCTTTATCTAAGATATCATGAACCTACTGGGGGATTTTCTGAATGCGTTCAATAAACTTGATGGTTTTATCAACTTTATATTGAACATGTGAAAATTATGTCTGTGTAGTTGCAAGAGGCATTGTAACATCATTAGGAAACAATGGTTTAAATCCCAGGCGCACTTGAAAGGGGTTGTGGCAAGTTGAACTATGAAGAAAGATTTTTTAGTTGTGTTGCACACAGGGGAGAATTTTGTCCCATTTTCATGGATGATTAGATTTTTACATGCATATTATGTGCACTATTATCCTATTGACAACCTCTTTCTGGCCATCAGTCTGGGGGTGGAATGCAATACACTTGTTGATCTTGGTGTCAAACAATGACCAGAGGCTTGAAAAAAATTCACTTAGGAACTTTCTATCCTGATATAATATGATGGTATGTTGGATACCAAAATACATCCATACTCATTCGATGAAGATATTGGCAGTGGCTTTTGTTGTGATACTCTTCTTGCAGGCCACCAATATGGACATCTTAGAAAATCTATCAATGACCACAAACACATAGTCATTATGATGCTTAGTAGAAGGAAGGACAAACATGTAGTCCATGGAGATTGATTCCCAAGGCCAAATAGGAGTAGGAAGAGGAGTGTACATGCCTTGCTTCTTAATGGTTGGCTCGGTGATGGCACAGGTAGTGCAAGATATGATATATTTTCTAACATCTTGTGTAAGTTTTGGACAATAAAAGTGCTTCTGCAATAATTTCACTCTCTTCTCCACATCAAATTGTCCTACGACCCAAATATAACCTGCTTCCAAAATCATATTGGATCACTTTCTTGAAGGAACACAAAGATGTACCATATAACACGATAGTCCATCCTGAAGGCAGAAGTCTAGAACTAGCTTTCCAACCATTAACATCCTATAGGTGATAGCGAATTCCAAGTCATTTTCATATATTTGCGTCCATCCAAAGGTCTCGTGCCCACAAGAGTTGAGAACTGTGCTCAATGCCACAATCGAGGGCCGACTGAGCGAGTTTGTGATGTGATTGGTTCTACCCTTCTTGTATTTAATGTTCAAATGGATTTTTTCAGGTATGTGGACCATTTTCGATGGCGATCATTCTGCAACTTCCCTTATGTCTGCATAAATTTAAGAGGCTGGTGTTCTAGGTTGATTATTTTCTCCTTCCCCAGAATATAATGTTTCCATTTTCAGCAGGCCTGCATGATATAATACATTTCCTTGTCATAAGCAATGTACCTTTTGAAAGTATAAGAGAGTATCTCACTATGATAAACCATTGGATGTCCTTGTTGAGTGAGGACTACACCAATAACATAATTAGAGGCATCTGTATCAACCTCAAATGGATGTTGTAGGCATAGAAATGCGAGGATGAGTGTAGAGCAAAGGTGGTGTTTCTGTTCTTTGAATACCTACTATTTTGACTTGGAAAAAAAAAATTGTTTTTTCTCCACCCTTGATAACTTGAATTAAGGGCCAAGAGATATGAGAGAACCCCAACACAAATCTCTGATAGAAATTAGCAAGACCAAAGAAGCTGCAAAGCTATGTTAGAGTCGTTGAGGCTGACCAATCTTGAATGACTTGGATCTTAGCTGGACATTCATGCAATCCTTACTCATCAATTATGTAGCCTAGATATTGGACCTGGTCCATTCCAAAGGATTGTTTCTTTAGGTTGGAACATATCTTGTGCTACCGGAGGGTTTGAAGGACCTATCGAATATGTTGTAAGTTCTTTCCCAAACTCTTACTGAAGATGATGATATCATCAAAATATATTAACCACGAATGAGTTGGTGAAAGGCTGCAAAATTTCATCCATCAACCTTATAGAATTTATGGGGTCATTTGTCAACCTGAAGGATATGGCCAACCACTCAAAGAGTCCCTCCTTTTAATTGAAGGTGGTCTTCCATACATCCGTGGGTTCTATTGGAACTTGTTGATAGCTGGACTTCAAATAAATCAACCTGAAACACTTAGCCCCAACTGTGATTTTGTTCAGTCCTTGATAATAAATGTAGAGTCTCTAGGTCCCATCTTTATTTTTCACAAGTAAAATTAGACTCCCACAAGGTGAGGAACTTGGTCAAATGTGCCCTTTTTTTAGCAACTCCTCGGTCCACCGCTTGATTTCTTTATTTTCTAGAAGAAAGTGGCGATAGATTGGCCCATTAGGTATAGGTTCACTAAGGGTTAGATTGGTCGATTTCTTGACCTAACAGTGCAAAGGCACTTGTGGAAGAGGAGAAGATGTCCCTATACTTTTCCATGACCTTCTCCACTTGCTTCTAGTATACAGAGGAGACCTTTCTGGAGGCCATGGATGTGGCTACAATCTACCCCTTACTTTGATAGTGAATTAGGAAGATAAAAAATTTCCCATTTTGGGAGATGATATGACTTCATTCCTTAGAAAATATCAAAGAAATGGTGGTAGCTGGGGCTACCTCCAGTATATTGTATATTTTTCTGCCCAAAGTAATAATAATAGTACAAGACCTTGACTCATACATAGCATGATGCTTCCAAAATTATGGCTGGCGTAATAAAAATCACAAAATTAAACGGGAGAAACATCACACAATACATTTTCCATGAAATACCTAATGTTTTAGGGTAGGTGAAGCTTCTAGATGACGCAGAGATCTCGCCCTTGGTGGAGCCTCTTGATGGTGTATGGCCTTGGGTGTGGTGTTTTTGGTAGGCCCAACTGCTTAACAACCTTTGCTGAGATGAGGTTCTTTTGACTCCTACTATCGACAATGAACTGCAATAGAGAACCCTTCATCCACATCTTTGAGTGGAAGAGACACTCACCCTCCTATATATATTTGGGCTCACTTTTCTTGACCTTGTTGGTGGAAACGATGGAATTTATTTCTGTATCAATGGTTTGTTTCCCCTTATCAAGTTTTTGCTTACAGTTGGAACACTCGTCTAACTATGAAGCGTTCAGCTCAACCACTAGTGACTACTTTTCGTGGAATTCACTTGTGTTGTCAGTGGGGATATTGTGGACCTCACACCACATTCTTGTGTCTTTCTTCATCTTCCCATTACTATTCCTCACTTGCAACTTCGACAAGTGAAAAAGTAATTATGGACTGAAAAATATCCTTATTGTAGATTTAACCATTTATTTAGATAATATATGTCTAATTTTCCTTCAAATATGGGAATGTTAAAATTAATGTGTACCTTAAATGGGGCTACACCTCCAAAGTGATTACTTGATGAAGATGTGTCGCCCATTGGTATTCGTCGAAGGATATAGAAAAAATTATCCATCATCTCATTTATCTATTTCTTAAGGGATTCTCCGAGAAACAATTTTATAGGATCTCCTACTCCCTTGTATTTATTTTATTATGCCATGGGAGGCCATTGAGGTTAGTGAGGATGATCTTGCAAGGGTTCAAGCAATTCGATACCAAACTCATACCCTGACCTCATTGGGGACATGCACAAAAAAACATAGAAAGAGCATACCACTATAATACCATTGATCCATATTTATGAAGGAATGAAATGAAACACATAATTAAAATAGAAACAAAGAGATACAATGAAACTAAACTTCAATTAATAAATAGAAAATGTTGAAAAATATTTTCATGCAGAATGAAAGAAAACTAGCTCGAGTGATGGTAGTTTATCTCTGTGAAGAGATGTGATGACTACATACCTTCTGAATTATGTTATAATGAGGTTAAAAGGAATTTTTTTCATGAATAAATAATGCTAAATCATAAACATCCAAAAATCTAACACTAGGAGATGAAGCACCAAAAGGTATGGGCTTCGATGGGGTTAGTTGGAACACTAAATTCTTGGGGTAATAACTTTGGCATACAATATCTGTTTGGCATGCATGATAGCCCATTATTTAAGTCTATCCTAGGACAACAAATTTCGACTACAAAATTTATCCTCTATCCATGTTTTCCCGTTTCTGAAAAAAATAAACGTCATTTAGGGCCTCAAAACAACTACGAAAGTTTAGGACCCAAAATCTACAAAAAATAGAAATTTGTTGAAATAAGAAACTAATAGAAAACATTGTTGGGGGTCCAAGTGGAATAGGTGGGTGGCCACCAATATCCTCTTGGATCAACCAAGCTCGTGACAACCATAATATTTTACCTTGGAAAGTTTCTTCTTCTTCTCACTTTTGGGTTCATTCCCTTACTAGAGCCCTTATTTGCTTTTCCTTTTCCTTCTAGAGCCATGTTCTCCCTTTTCTTCTCACTCTTTTGAGTCCTACTATTGCTTCCACTAACAAGATTGAGTTTGAGATCCTTCTAAGTGAAATTGCTCCATAATCAATCCAAACCTAGTAAGGTGTCTCATCCCTTAATGAATTGGATGAATACATCCCACTACTTCGTAAATCCATTCAAGGCTATACACACCATCTCGTCATCATCTGGTTTATATCCCATTGCAACTAACTCCTCCTTACCAATCTAAGCCTAGTGAGGTAGTTTGTAACTTCTTCTGCCTTATGCATTTTTTTATTCCTAAAATTTTCTTTGAGAAGTAGCTTCCTATTATTGGTAGCATCCTAGAACAATTTCAAAATAGCATTCCATATTTGCTTCGTTGTATCCAACTTATCTATTTGCAGAACTATATGGTCCTTGACTCCACCAAGGATTATACTCCTTGCCTTGGAATTTTCCTTCTTGTATGTTGCAAGTTGTGCTAGATCCGTTGGTATGACAATGACACCAGTCACATACTCCTTAAGACCATTTTGTTCCAAAAATAAAGAAATCTCGGACTTCCAGACATCAAATATTTTATTATTTCTCAAACATGTTGAGGTTATTTTACAAACCCTCAGGAATATAGTGAAGCCTAAATAAAATGAAGAAATAGAATTGGGTTTTAAAACAAAGACTTTTATTTTCTCGTGGCTCCATAAAGCCTTCTTCTGCCTCCATATATGTTCTAATACTGTGTGGAATTTTTAATATTGTTGTAATTACTAGTTATTATTCACTTATCAACTTTGATTATTTGTCTTCTGTAATTTTTTTTGTGAAAAATACTGAATAAAACACTACTACAACTTCACATAAAATAATAGACCATAGGAATTGAGAAATTATTGCACACACACACAAAAATAATGAACATTGATATTTTTGGAAAAATGTCCCTGGAAAAACCTTAGTGTGGGGAAAACCAATTATATAGATGAGTATTTTTATTTATTCTTCAACAAAATTCAATGATTGAAAAATTACAACTGTTTTCCCTAAATTAGAAAACCTTCAGAAAATTTCTTCTTTCACTTCTGCAAGTTGATTTGGATTCCTGGAGACAACTCAGCCCATAAGATCCAATTTTACCCTCCTCTAGAGCCTCAAAATGGTAACCATGTATGACCTTGGAAACTCAACCCTCATTGGAAAACTCGCACTGGATGGAAATAAACTTGGCCTCCTTTGGAATTCGACTTCTACAAGCACATTCAATTTATCTTGTGCAAATTGATCACTTTGGAAAATTCATCCTTTCTTCAGAAGCTTGGCCTCTTAAGCAATTCACACTGTTAGGAAAATATACTTTTATACGAATATAATCAACCACCCCTATCTCTACGAAACTGGAAATTGTTGTGAATAATTTTCTCCGACAATTTTGTTTTCAATTACTGCTGATCTCAATTTTATGATGCCCTCATGCTATCAACGTGCCCTTTTTATCACTACAAATCAATGTCCCTGATGCATTATCCAAATACTCATTGATTTCCTCTTAAATATCTAGTTGAGTAATCAACCACCATGATCTAATCTCAATTGATGGCTAAGATCATCTTGACCCCATCACATGACTTTTCTATAAGTCACTAAAGAAAAAATGATTCAGCTCAATTAATCCCGATTAATTAAGCCATTTCCCTATGTTAGAATTATTAAAATTAATAAACTGGCTAAATAATTCTAATTAAGGTAATTTTCCTTATAAATGTTTTCTGGGTAATGGAGAAAATCAATCCACTATGTTCCTTAGCCTCATAGACACCATCTGAGACTAGAACACATGTCCCATCTACATAAAATAATAAAAATATAACTTAAATGCATCAATAACTTGATAGTGGGTTTCTTTCTTTTCCATTCATTAGATCCCAAGCTTACCGTTTCCCCATTTCAACGAAGGAGCTTTCTCAATATTTTAGAGGAAGCGGTGTTGGATTTCCAAAAAATAGTCTCTCCTTATCAAGTTCAGAGGTAGTGTTGGCTTTCTAATTTATGGTATCAACCTTATTATATTGGTATATAATGCTCCAAGGTTAGTGGAACTACATATTTCGTAGCAATTATTCACTACTAAAATATTAAAGGAAAATATGTATATATGAATGTTTACTTAGGATATTTTTAATAATAGTAAATTTAGATTAAATTTAAAAAGATATTTGTATATACATGTTTGTTGAGTCTCTATATAGTAGTAACATAGTAACTTATACTGCTTATCACATTAATCATGTATGCTAAAATCTTAAAGAAAATTAATTATTTGAAGATGTTATTATTTTTTTATAATTTTTTTAGTAGAATAATCATATTTATTTTATAATTTATAAGTTAAATAATAATTATTTCCTTTCTAATTCGATTTAATTTGAGTTTTTGAGAGGAATAATTGTTAGCCCCTCCAACTAGGTTTAAATCCTTATGTCATGTCTTAACACCAAAAAGTCATACACATATTTGTACAATCCAAAAGACACCCAAAATCGTCCGGAAGAGCCTACAAGTGAATATTTTCCAGTTGATGACATTATGAAGTTCAAAAAATTTAAAATCTCCCAAGATATTATGTATAAAATTAGACCTTGCAGCTCATATTAAGGAATAAATGGTGACCTAATGACTTTTTATTCGAAAGCCACGCGGTTAAAGAAAAACTTGCGGCTTTCGAATAAAAACTTAACTCAATAAATTCAGGACCACTTCCCACACTTGGAAGATGATTCCCTGACATGTTATAGTCAAGGAAAACTGAATTTCAGTCACGCTAAAGATATGAAACCCTCAAAGGAATCCTCATGTCCTAATCGTAAGTCATTTTCACCCATGAACCAACAGAGGGAAGAGGGATTCAAAAAATTATATATAAACAGGCCATGAGGGAACCAAAAGGAAGGAAATGTTATGCTGACCAAATTTCTCTCAAAGAAATCCTACATTTCATTGTTGAAGCAGAAGAATTAAGAGCATTATTATGTTGGCCATATTGCTTCTAACAAATCCATCATCATAGTTAAAGAAGATTTCACCATTGGGAGAGTCTTAATACTTCTTTGAGATAAAGGAGAAGCTTGCAAAGAGATTGAGAAAAGGAACCTCCTTGCTAAGGATTTCTGAGTACCATAGCTCAAAGAATTATCTTCAAGTGTTTAGTATTCATATTCTACCACAAATAGTCAATCAAGGCATACATTGTCCATAAATGTTTTGACTGTTTGCTTCATTAAGTAGTATTTGTGTCTTTATCTCTTTGTTTTAGTTTATGTTTGTGTATGCATTGTTTCACCATTTTCAATCCTTTATTTATCTCCGTATGTTCACTAACAAATACCAAACCATATGTATGCCCTTTCAGGGAACAACCAATTGCTAAGGAGGTGTCTTTTGGTACACCATTTCTACAAAAAAAAAAACTACAGAATTGGAGACTCCACTATCTTTTTCTTTACTCTAACGGTTGTGTTTGCAGGACCCTCTCTCTACATTATCACCTCACAGGGTGGTCAAAATAACTCTGGAATTTTTGCAGGACCTGTAGGAATTTTTTTTCTCGAGAAGCTTGACTATTCATAGAATTTTTTCGACTGTGCGGCTTTATTTCATACAGACGCACAACTTCACAACTTTTGTTAAAACAAATATGCAGTCGCGTCTGTGCACCATAAAACCTGTGCAGTTTCCAGAAAGTATACAAACCATTGTAACTTCATGTTTTTAGGTGATTGGCAGCCTTTAGTGAATTTACTTCACCTCTGCAATTTTTTTCCCAGTTATTTTAGATTGCCTAGTTGATTTAATAATAACTATTAGTGGATTAATTATATTATCTTTCATTTTTATTTGCAATTCTCACATAGCTTTTAAAGAGGGGGAAAAGTAAGTGGCTAAATTACACATATATTTGTCAAACTATTTTTCTAGTTTTTGCAAATTAGATAAATTAACTAGTAAAGGAGTAAGTGGGCCATCATTCACAAATATTGTTACTAAACAATGAATTTTTTCCATTTCACTAGTTTCAGGACTAGGGCCAAGTGTCATTACAGAAAGTAAGTAATCTCTACTTCCCTTATGCCTTTTAGGCGAAGTTCCTAAGCTTGCATATGAAATATTTATTAAAACACTTGAGTTTCCCATCTCCCTTTAGGAACACAAAATTTAATAGGAAAAAGCTCAAGCGATCCATTATCTATGCATCATTTCTTTTTCATGCAAGGAATGATTGACACTTAGTGTAATTAGGGGATATTGTAACGAATCACCGAATATCCGCATCTTATCACACTTTGTATGTTCACTTTGACACACACTAAGAGTCTATAATATTCGTATAAGAAGGCATCCATTTTATGGAGCTTTGGTACTTAGCTTATTTTTTCTTACCATCTCACACCCTAAGAAAAAAAAGACTCATAAAAAGCAACCATAACTTGAACCAACTAAATCTCTCCATAGGAGCAACAAGAGAATTTATAGTTCAGGTTAGGACCATCGTGGGTAGGAATCCCATAAGACACCATGGTCATGTTAAATATTTGAAGCATATAATTTGACTTTTAAGGTGCTTAAAATCTTTATTCATCCCATGGAAAAATTACTCGAGCACGTCAGAGACCCGATTTAGAGGGGGTTCAGCTTAGGTCCAGTGCGTGTGGTACTATTCGGGGCTACCCAAACTATCTAGTGGTTGGTACTCGTAACTGACTACCAAGAAACTAAAGACTCAAATTCTCATGTGGGGCAAAGGTATCATAGTGGGTAAAATTAGGGCATCCATCTCTATAGGTGGAGGTGCAGGAAACACTAAAGCCTCTTTTTTTACCTTGGTTGATTCTTTGGCTTCTGGAAAGAATCGCCATTTCTTTAGGGACGTTGCCCCGGTACCCATCAGAATATATCTTTGTAAGGCCCAATTATTTTAAGAGTGGAAAGGACAGTTAGGGCTTCATAGGATTTTTTATCATACGCAAAAATAAGCGAAAATGTTTATTTATTTATTCATCACATAGCTTAAGTTAAAAGGAAAGTAATCATTTCATTTTCTCTTTATTTTATATATGTGATTTTATTTTATTTATATTTAACTCCTTCCCTTAATCACACAAACTAACATACACTCAACTCGGCAGCATAGGGGACCCCATGAATCCCAGTCAATCTAGATTTTTTCTAAACCCCCCCCCATTATCGCAAGGTGTGTAGGGTCTCTCGCCATTTAGGCATATAAGACACCACGGAGCCACCATTATAAGATCTTCCTTTATCGGTGATACTTTTCTAGGGAACCCTCCTCATCAAAGCACCCCATTCACGACCCCCCAAAGGTCCCCACACACTATCCATTTGGGAATCCCACACACCACCCCATCGAAAAGTCTGCAAGACACCCATCAAGCTAGTCCTCCTCATACTTCCCCATAGGGTGTCCCTTTACATATAATTGTTCAAAATAATTTTGTGATGGCGAACAAATTTCAAGTCCCATTTTTAACTTCCTTAAATCTACCCGATTTAAGCTAGTTAACTAATGAACCTATTGCACATGGCCCAAATTGGCCACCCAAGCTAACCAAATTACCTTAAGATATTCCAAAATTTGAAGGGAAACAAGGAGAAGAACCCGAAAAGAATGTCATGACCTTTCACCTGTGGTGTTCATCTAACAATATCACATAAGATACTATTCACCTAAGAATATTTCAATGCACCCTTGTAGGAGCTGTAGAAAATTGGTACATAGGTCAACCTTCTGGGACTCATGGAAAATTTGGTTCTATATCCACTTCTTTCTTCACATTATTCTAGCTCTCGGTCTGTCACGACTCGGGACTGTAAATCCTTACCCATTTCAAATAAACAGTTGATATGCACATATCAAACCACATCCACGAATGGTGGAAATGTTGTAGGTTGTGCAAAAAACATATACCCGATTTAAGCCAGTTAACTAATGACCCTATTGAACATGGCCCAAATTTGCCACCCAGGCTAACCATATTACCTTCAGATATTCCAAAATTCGAAGGGAAACAAGGAGAAGAACCCGAAAATAATGTCATGACCTTTCACCTTTGGTGTTCATCTAATAATATCACATAAGATACTATTCGCCTAATACTATTTCAACGCACCCTTGTAGGGGCTATAGAAAATCGGTACATAGGTCAACCTTCTATGACTCATGGAAACTTTGGTTCTATATCCACTACTTTCTTCACATTATTCCAGCCCTCGGTCCGTCACGACTCGGGATTGTAAATCCTTACCCATTTCAAATAAACAGTTGATACGCACATATCAGACCACATCCACGAATGGTGGAAATGTTGTAGATTGTGCAAAAAACAATTAGAAGCCAAACCCCTCCTCAAATTATTTTTGAGATATCTCATGTTGGAAATATCAAAATATGTGGGGAATTCATCCCCACAAAATGAGCAAGAGGCCATCAACAAAGATAAACAATTAGATCTCATATACAAAAAATATGGATACCTCTATCATGTTCTTCCAAACGCCCCCCACTTGAAAACTTTTAAACAAGAGACACTAGGCGCATCCAATTTTTCAATGGATTGATTGGTTCTATAGCCCAAAACCAACCCAGAAACACATACCAGTATCTTGGATACTCGTACAATGGATAATCATTTGCTACTACATCGAAAACATCGCCACTACCAAATACAAGATATTATCCTAGTTAATATATTCCTATGCAGAACTATGCTATGCATATTGGCCAATACCCTCCCACAGAAGGTGGCCTCTACTCGCTTAGGGAAACCAATCCCCCTAGGAAAGCAGAATAAATTACCCCTTGTAAGAACTCATATTCTAGTCAGGGACAAGGAAATCAGTATTTCCCTTTCTTCACACCTCATAGAATAACCCACTAGCACGAGCTAATGCATGGATTAATATAGTGTAGCCTTCTCTCACTCAACAACAACAATCATTCAAACAACCCAACTCAGCTAATCCACCTAATGCTGCTAAGAAAAAATCAAAGAGCAAGTCAAAGGGAGTGGCTGGAAAGGGGGGAAACAATCAACAACAACCTCAACGGGCACCAACTAGGGGTAACCTCAACCTTGGGATAAACCAATAATAACCAATAGAGGAAAGACAAGAACAAAATTCTACAGAATAATCATGATTGTTCCATCTACAAGGAATATGGTCACTATACCCATAATTTACCTCAACTCCTCGAGTTCAAACAAATGAAAGATATTGGGCGCAGGGAGGGAAAAAACAAAAAACTATAGTAATGCGGAACCCCTTCCCCCATTAGGGAGTTGTTAATACTCAGCAGGAACCTGTTGTAGTGTTACAACAACTCCCCATTTTTCTAGATAAATAGTATAGAAAGAACAACGAGTACCCTTTTAAAAATAATTCTTAAGGTTAAATCAATTTTAGAACTTAGAAATTTTAACCTATTAGATTAAGTTTTGTTTTTCATAAAAACATAAGAAAATCATGAAAATTTTCTCTAAGGAACCCATAAAGGACTAATAGTACAAGGAGTGGGAAATAAATCGCTGAAGTATGAGTTGTCGAAACAGTAAACAATGATAAGCAAAACGCCAAAATGCCGATATGCGAAATGCTGAAATGCTGAAATGTCGATGAACAAGATTGAAAAATACATCATATAATCGATAACGATATCACAAACTGTCATACGACATACGCTGATATCACATTCCTTCATTTAACAGAAAAAACCATTGCAACATTGCATGTTCGTATATCGCGCATTGCTACAAAAAGTCAAAATTTCGCTAATCTTTAAAACAATGATATACGGATCCCAATAAGATAACAACTCTCAAAATCACAGGAAGCCGATACTATTAATTTAATGGTAATTCAGGTGTTTTGTGATTTTGAGGTTTGTAAACGATTTTATAATTATTTCAGATTTAATACCGAGGATTCCCATTATGCATGAGTTAAGGTGATACGATACTTAATAGTATTTGACGTGATTTTAGCTTATGATCTCTGGTTTTTCTTTCAACAGGTTAATTCCAACAACTTAGGCATAAATGGATGTTGAGGCTACTTAAAGCATGAAGGAAGTCCACCCCCGCCAAGTTAGTTTTTCAACAAGAATAAGATCACGAGATGGCTTCTCTAGTATCAGACATAACATGCAACCCATAAATTGGTTCTTCAAGCTGGGAAGGGATTTATAATTTGTTTGAGAATGAGAATCCACAAGTGGTCAGGAGATCATGTCCAAGTTATGCAAATTGCTCAAAAATTAAAGTGTTCAAAATTGGTTGCAATCTGAATGACCGAAAAGGCCTCGTCACTGCAATTCTAGCGCCAGGAACGGTTCTCAAAACCGAGGTCGTATGCAAAATTTATTGAGGTTTGAAAATGCCTAGTAAACTCCAAAAAAGGATTGTTTGACTTGGTTTGAATTTTGACATTTTAGAAAGAAATTATATGTTAAAAGTGATTTTTGTTAAAGGTTGGTGGAGGCCAATCATTGGTTGCCACATGGCCCCAGGCCTAATGGTTTAAAAAAAGAGGGGTCAAGGAAAATTTTTTGGTTATTAGAAGGTTGGGTCACTCTGCATGCATTCAGGTCACTCCGCATGCATTCAGGTCACTCTGCATGCATTTAGGTCACCATGCCCGCATTCGGGTCACTCTGCATGCATTCGGGTCGCTCTGCACGCATTTGGGTCACTCTGCATGCATTCGGGTCACTTTGCACGCATTCAAGTCAACCTGCCCACATTCGGGTCACCCTGCACACATTTGGGTCACAGTGCATGTGTTCGGGTTGGGCGCCTTTGCACACATTTGGGTCACAGTGCACGCATTCGGGTCAGTGCACGTATCAGTTGGGTTGAAGCTTATCCACCAGTAGTTGACAGTTAGCGGAATTTCTGCATGTGAACAGTAGTTGACATGTGAATTTCTACATTAAATGTTACCACTAATTTTTGGATGGAGTCCGCCATTTCTGACAGGTTTTCCAACTTTTTTGACATTAACTGGAGTTCCTCCATTTTTGGAGGAGGTTTTTGGGGGACATTGGGAAAATTTTGTTTCTGCCATAACTCCCACATTATTTAAAAAAATTGGATGAAATTTTAGTCAATTTTGGGTCTCTTCGACCTCTTGAACACTTTGGAATAGGTTTGAGGTCGAACTGAGGTCATCTTTAGTATCTTTTGTTTCAGGGAAGATGAAGGGGCCATCAGGGCCACCATGAGACCAAATCAATTTGAGGCCTAGCGAGGGGAGCTAGAGCCCTTTTCTGGAGATCCAATAGTCTAAATTGGATATTTCAGATGTTGTGAATTTGATGAGATGGTTTTCATAGCCTTTAGAGAACGTTTGGAGGCCAAAAAACTTAAGTAAAGTTCCAGGGGCCATTAGTGCCATCTTTTGCCAACAATAGTGCAGGGCTTAGATAGAGTTGTTTGAGACCATTTTCAGTGAACCAGTGGTCATTCTTGACTGAAAAAATCATTTTGAATCTATTTACAGAGGTTTCAGCAAGTATTAAAGACTTTTAGAGGTCAAAAACTCAGCAGAGAAGTTTTCTTTGACCCTAGTGCCAGGGGGTGCCGATAGGTGATTGAGGCGAAACCGAAGCAACTGGAGGGTATTTTTGATGAAAAAAAATCTATCTTGAATATTTAAGTAATTTTGGAACCAATGGAAGTGATTTCAGAAAATTTTGAGAAATTTTAGAGCTTGAAAAGTTGATTTGAAATTTTGGGTAGCCCTGGGCAAACCGCGGAGGATAGCCTATTTAGGGAATGAAGTGCTCAATTTGAGAAATTTATTAGTTGATATTTGATATATGATGTATATTGGATATATCAGGAGTGGTTTTAGTGATAGAAACCAATTTTTGAGGGATTTTGTTCCATTTAGAATCTCAGAGTATCTTAGTGCATTGACAGAAGGAGTCGTTTCAACAAGAGCCTAAAGTTGTTTACAAATTTTGGACAGCCAGTTGAGGGATATTTATGGTATTTTCAGTCCTTTGGATCATTTTTTTATTCATTTTAATTAATTATTTACTTGTAAAAACATTTACCATAATCCCAAAGAGCTGAGTCACGATGACAAAGCTTAAAGGAGACGTAGCCCACGAGATTTCGGGTGAACTCCTAGATTAAAATTGATTTTGTGTTTGAATGATTATTTTTTTCATTATGTATCTGTCATACATGTTAAATTACAACAAGAATAAATGAAGTTAAAATACATAAACAGTAAAAATTCATACACCACTTTCAAGTAAATAATTCCGCAAAATTGTAAAGAACAAGCTAGATCATTTTAATTTAAACTGAGTGGTAGGTTCTTGAAATACATACAATTTATCAAGACTATTTTTAGATCAACAAGTAGTTTTGAATAGGAAGGCTATAGCATATGATTCCGCATCCTCAGATTCAGACTCATGGTCCAATGCAGCTAACTCTTTTCTACACATAATTGCTACACGTCCTAAAATGTTGCGATACATTGACTTATTAAGATGGCTGTTAGATCATGTGGACATCCAAGATATACAGTTTTTTACCTAAATTAGAATATTCATTGGTTCTCTTAGGCCTGTAGATTTGAAGGAAATGTACAAATTGCCTGAACCCCAGAAAAGATATGACAATTATTTTGTCCAGGAATTTATGCGAGAGAATGAACACCCTACATATGTGATTAAGGATAGGATAAATGATCCTAATCAACATAAACATGATGATAAGGGTATGTACTTAGTATTTTCTCTTAAAATCCCATTCTCGCAAATTGCTGCAATGATGTGTCATATTTTTGGGTCTTCAAATACAACCAATTTTAAAGAAGATTGGACACCCTTGATAGAAACAACCTCTGATGGCTATATTCTTGATTGGGCTAATATTTTGTCTTATAATTTGATTATATGTATCACATTCTATAGAGAAAATCGTATTATTCCCTCCAATACATTCACACATTTTTATATGAGTTCATTTATCCTAGATGTTGTTTATTTTTCTACTGAATTTCTGTTGCTAGGATGAAAATGGACTAGAGAAGTTAAAACCCCCATCTTTGTATAGTTAGAATTCCCGTGGGAATCAAAATACCACTCCCATATGTTTAAAATATGCAATGAAATAATGCTCCCAGTTTTTCAAATCATTTTCGTAAGGAAAATCTCTAGAGTCACCCATGAAGCCAATAGAAATGTCAGGTCTATAGGAGGATGGTTTGGTGAGGAATTTTTCACGTATATCCAAGTTTTTGGAAGTCATGGTTGTACTCATGTCCTACCTTTATATACACCATATAAATTATTTTCCAAATAAAGTACTTATCAAACCGTAGGTAATGGGTTGACTAAATTTCTGAAAGAAGCCAAAAAGACAATTTGGCCAACTTTTCTTATCACATGTGGGTTATATACTCTCCACAATTTCAAGAATGCATGTCTTGAAATTGATCGTTTAAAACCCTTCAATTTCCCAATTCTTCCCAACAGAAGTTATGATGTGTATGGTGTTGCCAAAGAAATAACAAATCAAGTTAAGATGTGAGCATTTGCAAGTGAGCCTGATAAATTTGATGATGTGTTTGAATCAATTCTAGAATTCTCAAGGGTTTTGCAAATAGGAACTGTGAGATTCAGTCTAGAAGAATTGATACAATTCAAACAATATCCTGAATAGAGGAATTATGATTTTGTAGATTACATGTTCTACAGGCCAATGCCAAAACAAATTCCAATTCCTCAAGTTCAGATTCAATTGCTAGAAGCAGAACAAATTCCAATTCAAGTTCCTCAAATTCAGATTCAAGTGCCATAAGCACAACAAGTCCCGATTCCAATTCCTCCAGTTCAGGTACAAGTACCAGTGGTAGAACCAGAAATCGTAAATGTTCCACAAGAAGAGAGATTTAATCAAGACTAGGAAAGTTTTGAAAAACCATTATCTGATACTAATACTTCTGTTGATCAAAATGCTATTTTTTTAGAAACTCTTCCCACTGAATATTATCTAAGAACAAAAATTCATATAGGTGAGCCAAGTGTTCAACAAGTATCCTATAATTAATGGTTTCAAGAAATTCGAGAAGTTCGAGAAATCTCATTCACTGCAGAGGTTTCCGAAATTGCTATTCATCAAAATCAGACACCAAGGACCAATGGTACAGAGGAAAGACAAGAAGAAACAACGACATAAGACATGGAGATTTTCCCTGCTTTTCTAACAACAGAAATAATTATGAATATTGAAGAAATACCTCCTTTGGATGTATTTATAGTCCAAAGCATAAAGCTATTGTATCCAGGTCAAAGAAGAAGTGAAATATTGAATTTTCTCCAAAACTTCCTATGGACACAACATCGATGCAAGTTCTCTGAAAAGGACCACAATCAACTCCAGGAAAAGAACTTAGCCAGTTATCTCAATTTTTAGGTGCTTATGCAGATGCAATAGATATTGAGTCATTAATCATGGAGAAATATCAGAAAATGGCTCAAATGGAGCAAAATTTCTTCGAAGAAAATCAAAGGATAGATCAAGAGTTGCAATAAAATATTAATAATATGTAAATTGAGTCTCAAGGTCTCAAACTCAAACTCGAGAATGAAATTAAAGAAAAGGATTTAATCGTCCAACAACTACAACAGACCATTCACATTCTCCAAGAGAATCCAGAACTTAATGAAGTAAAGAAAGAAGAAACCAAGCTAGAAACATTGTTGGTAAATCAACAGACAATTTTCTATCCAAAATACCAACAGATTAAAATAAGTGATTAGTTAGTCACTCAAACTTCTGATTTGAGGATTTATTATGATGAAATTGATGATAAAGTGTCTAAGTATCTATATTGGCAAGACAGAATGCGAGAGAGAGAATCTGATCTTCCTCGCCTTGAAGAGTCAATAAAGGATATAATATTTGGAAACTGGGACATGAAAATGAAAAGTGTTGAATTAGCTATTATCAAAGCTAAAAGCATGTCATTTAACATTTTAGAGTATATTAAAGATTCTCTCCTGCAAGCTAATATTATCCAGGAAATTCCAAAAGACACTATGCTTGAAGTCAGCCTTTTGAAACAATATTGGCAAGAAACATGAAGCAGGAAAGCTCTTGACATAGAAAACTTGACAAAGATAAACATGGAAATTTACTGGTATATGTTGATCAAGACACACAGTCAATTGGGAGTGATGATGCAATATTCACGGTCCAGATGAGAATCTAGCCAATGCGTGCCCCCCAGCTTGAATATATGATCAAAGCTTGTCAGCTCAAAGAACAGTTAGAGAGTGGATCCGAGAAACAGTCTTGAGATTGTTGTTAGTCAAAAATATTTTTCATGATTTGTAGATGGCTATAGATTGGTTCTAGATTTCTGAAAAAAACCTTCTTTGAATATTGTGAGTTTCAAAAATCTCACTGCCTTCATTATCCTTTTAGAAATTTTTTCACTATTATATCAGTTTTCCATCTCATGGTCACCCTGTCACTCCTACAAACTCATTATAGGCTTACACCTCTCATTCTCATCCTTATTTCCTTCATAAAACCTTTTTCTCATGTTCCCCAGGTCCCTCAAGTATTGATGGTCTCAAAACTATCTCTGTAGGCTCTTTAGATAAATCAATTACATTAGATTTTGGATCTTCAATACAACACTTTTGACCATACTCTATTTTCACTTAAAGGTCTCCAAGCCAAATTTCAGTCAAGATCAGGTCAAAGGACCCTCCCACTAGGTCATTAGGGTTTTTACATGTTTTTAAAGTC
The DNA here is from genome assembly GCA_034641835.2 of Pinus albicaulis. Taxonomy (NCBI): domain Eukaryota; kingdom Viridiplantae; phylum Streptophyta; class Pinopsida; order Pinales; family Pinaceae; genus Pinus; species Pinus albicaulis. Next base: position 529,273,984 of record CM076582.1, on the reverse strand, counting down.
ATCATTGGATGTTTCAGACACTACTTTTCCTTTGCTAGAATCTGGCTCATATGTAATAGAATGTCAAAACATGGTTATTCAAGAAAGACCTAAAGAGTTTCCAAAGAAGACTATCCTTTCAGTTTAAAGTTTGCAAATGAGAAAAGTGGACAAGTTTTAGCACTTCTGCAGGAGTGTTGAAAGTTGTGTCAGCAAAAGGTGTTGATGAGGTATACTATCTACTCCTAAATGAAGAAAACTTACAGCAAAGGAAAGAGAAACAATTTGGTCTTGAGGAGAACTAGGGTCTTGAACTTGATAATCCAGTTGAGTGCCAAAATAGTGATCAATTGCAGAAATGACATGGAGGAGGCACACAAAGCCAAAAATAAAGAAAGTATAGCAGAAAAGATTGATGAGATAAGGAAAAAGGTGAGGTGATCTGGACATAAATGAATGAACTTGAAAGGGCTATAGAGAACTTAGAAGACAACACTGATGATTGCTTTAAAGCACTCTAGACACCTAGGGTTTTGAAGACAGTGGCCAGAGAAGGTAAAAATGGTAAGTTGAACTCCATGGTGGAAGAAAAAGAGGATTTTTAAGATACTATTGTATGGTTAAAACCAAAAAGTGTCAAATAAACATGTCAAGTCTCCAGGATCAAAAGAAGAGCAAATTTCATAACTCCAGCAAACTACAAGAAAAAAGGTGAAAAGGTTAAGTTGAACTTAAAGGTTGAGACTACACAATAATTTGAAGATGCTAGTGTGTGTAATCTCTCAAATATGTCAAAATGAGCATATCATGCCTCAAGGAGCAAAAGGAAAGTCTAATTCATCACTTCAGTCACCTGCAGAGCAAAAGTGTAAAAAATGTTAGTGAGAAAAGGTAAAGGGCTTTAAACCTTAGAAAGTGGGTTTGTCAAAATTAAATTCAAATCACAAGTCTATAAAAACTCATTTTAGACTTAAATGAATCATTGTTATACTGAAAAATATCAAGAGCACTAAGGAGAGGAGAAATTTTAATTTTTCAAGCAAATTTGGGCAAAATGTTTGTGGTGTTGCGCCCTTGGAAGTTGGCGCTGCGTGCTTGGATTTTCTCCTCCGTTCAAATTGTGAAGGCGTTGCACGCTTGGAAGGTGGCACTGCACATTGGGGGAGGTTCTGCACTCTTGCATGGAACACATCCTATTCTCATTTTCAAGGACTCTACGCGCTAAGGACTAGCGTTGTGCACCTAGGCTTGGCACTGTGCCCTCAGCCTTGGCGCTGCGCCCTTGGCCATGAACGGTTTCTAGGCCCTCAAACTACTTAAATCACCTCAAATTGCTTCCAAGTCTCTGTCAAAGGTCATATACGCAAATATTAAGGGTAAGTACATGCCATGCACCTATCTTCAAGAAATTTTTGTGTTTTCGTAATTGAATGAGATGAAACCCTAAGAAGAACCCTAAATTCAAAGCTTGAAATTACTGTTTAAACCTCATTTCATCTTCCTAGACAGAGTGTCAGTGATAGAAAGGGTAATTGCACAACTGGAGGGTTTTCATTGAGTTTTTTTGACCTCTCACTCATTCTCATACACCTATACCCTCACTCACTCATTCCCTCATTTACAAGGATACCTTTTCATTTACCATCCCTTCACCTCATTTCCATTTACACTCCAGGGTTTTATAAAAATAGAGTTTAAAATGTCAGAGGACAGTAGCAGTGGTGGAGAGGTCCAAATTCCAAGGAGGCATGATCATAAGGGTGGAAAGATCAACAAATTTGAACCCCTCAACACAAGGGAGCTAATGGCATCTCCCCTTAATGTTTCTTGTTTCAAGCATGTAGGGTGTTATGAATTTTGTGAAAAGGTGCAGCAGGTGAAAACCACCCTAAGCTAACTAGACTATTTATCATTAACTTGCATGAAAAACAAGTTAATCTTGTAGGGGTCACCTTTGAATTATCTATAGATGCCATTGCCAATGCCACATGCATACCAAGTGTGTGTGAGAAATGGTTCAAGCAGGAAAACCTAGACATGAGCTACTTTGAACCCTACCAAAAGTATAGGTATAAGGATCACCACAAATCTATCTTTCCTTTTTCACATCTGCTTGATAGATATGCACCCATGATGAGGATCATAATGAAATATTTCACATGTGAGGTAAGATTCTCCTGCCTTTACTCATACCACATCACGTTTCTTATGCATTTTGCTAGAGTGAGGATGTTTCATATACCATATTACTTCTACAGAAGCATTGAAAAAATGGCCTATATAGTGAAAAAGAGAGATTTTCCTCAGCAGATGCAAATCCTATTCCATCACTCACTTATAAAAAAAGTGGTTATGCACCAACTACAACAGAAAGGCATTCCATGGGAGACCTTCATTGCCAATGAGTTTTCACCACTCCACAAGGCCATCAACAGCAAGATGTCCCTTCAACTTCTCATCCTCCCATTCTTCCTTCACATCATGATGATCCTCCTTCATCACATTTTCACAATCCCTCACCATCATCTCATGGTACTAGTACATCAAACAGTGAAGAAGGTAGTGAGGAAGATGGCAGTGAGGCACATGGAAGTCAAGAGAGTAGTGAGGAAGATGGCAGTGAGACAGATGACACTGAGATGGTTGACATAGAGAGTTTTCCTTTGAAATATCAAAGAGTTCAAAGGTAGGCGTTTTCTCCACAGATTGTGGAAGGGACCCTGCCTTCTACAACAACAAAACATCTTGACAAAGGTAAGGAAAATATTGAAGAATAGGCCATTGTTGAAAAGGAGGAAGATGAGCATGAAACTGAACAAGAGTTTCAGCTAATTCACCTTGATAGTGAGAATGGGGATGAGGAGAGGATCACAAACATGGTTCTCAAAAGAAAGGATGATCAGATTAAAGAGCTGCAAGGCAATCTTGGTAGGGCTAAGAATGTGATAAGCTTCGTTGAGGTAGAAAAAAAGTAGTTGGAGACAGAGAAGGCCATCTGCGAGGTCAGAGCTATCAAAGCTCGGAAAGAGGCTGGAAGAGCCAAGGCTAAGCTAGATGAGGTATTGGGCACTCATGATGACATTTATGATGAGGAATAACAACTTCCTAGAAAGAGGCCAAGGACAATTGGATTAAAGAAATCCTTAGCCAAAGAAAGAGAGCAAGAGACAGGATTGGCAGAGCACCTCACTCCAGTGAGCTTCTTGCCATGGAAATCAACTATGAAAGATAATATTGGCTATAAAGAGCCAATGTGCACCTAGAGGATCAGCTTGAGAAGGAAAAAAGAAACATTGACCTTCAGAAGAATATGGAATGACATTATGCCTTAAGAAACAAGATTGCAAGGGCCAAGCTCAAAAGAGCCCTTGTAAAGATTCAAGTCCTAATAGAGGAAAAGGAGAAACACAAGCTGGATATCCTTTCTGATGTATCCCTTCAAGCTTCCCAAACATAATAAGAAAGTTAAAATCCAATTTTGACACATTTTTGTACTTTTTGAAATTTTGATAGTTAGCTAGCAGAAAAAGGGCCAAGCGCGCAGCGCCACTGGCACTGCGCTCTTTATTGGGGCACCCAATGGAGGAAATATTTACATTTTCATGATCCTTAGGCCAATAACATCACCCTCATAAAGTTTCAAGTCATTTGGAGCAGAAATGGTCCCTCAAAAGGGCCAAAAACAAGCAAAAAATCACCTTTTTTTCTCTCTTTTCAGCATTTGTTGGGAGAATGGATTTCTAAGCAGGCTAATGGACACCATTCTGGAAACCAAAGGAATATTTGGAAACTAGATAGGATAGGATTTCCAGTGAGCTATCATGGAGCTCATTTGGACACCAGGGAGGCCTCCAAATCGCAGTTGAAAAAAAGAGACATTTCCCTGTTTTGGCACTGCGCTCTTGAATCTTGGTGTTGCGAACTTGCCAGAAAGTAAAAAAAATACACTTGGAGTTATTGAAAAAGATATTTTGGGGGTTTTGAAGGAAAATAACTCCAGAGCTGAGTAGTTATGTTAGAATTTATTTTTACATTTATTAAGTTAGGATATTTGTGCCTTAGGCCCTGCATGGTCTCATAGGAAAAAATGACATTTATGTGTAATTAATGACTTCTAAAACCCTAGCTAGGGTTTTGATCGTCCTTCGAAAGTTAAATACTACATGGAGGCTTCATTTTTTTTGTTTCTTGCTTTATGGAGATGAATAGATAGATTTGGAGTTTTGAAGAAATTGGCTTTGGAGCTTTGTGACTGTTTTGGATTGAATGCCATGGAGCAAGCACTTTCATAGGATTCATGAACTTTGTTGAATGGTGATGCGGTTCTAATCTTGTATTTTTTTCCTTATGTTTTACATATTGTCCATATTTTCTCTTACATTAGAACAGAAAGTTTAGGTTAAGACATGTTTTTTAGAGGCACCTTAACTCTGTCTCCTTTCTATTGTTCAAATGTTTTCCTCTACTAGGTTTGCTTGAAGAAATTAGGAGTTCCTTGTTTCTCCATTGTCCATATAGCTTTTTTCCTTTAGATTAAATCAGTAGAGTGTGGCTAAATAAGTTTATGGTTTTCCCTGTCCTTTGGTTTTGATTGAAATGTTGTTCTCAAGGATTTCTTTGAAGTTTGCTAATTAGGGTTTAGGCTAAAGAATTATATGGTTTGCCCCGTCCTTTAGTCTATCTTGAAATGGTTACTTTGAAGGTCTTTATAGTTTTATTAAGGAATTTAGGAGTTCCTTTCTCTTTGATCATTTCTTATGTGTTATCTTGCATGTTTTCTTTCTCTGAAGGTAGATAGCTAAATAATTTAGGAGTTCCCTGCTCTCTAAGGTTTGCTGGATTGTTGTTTTTAAGTTTATTTGATAAAGCTAGGTCAAAGAAGTTTATGGTGCACCCCATCCTTTGATTCTTTCTTACGTATAGTGCTCTTAAAGAATTTTCTTGTTATAGTATATGTTAAAGGATTCTTAACTTCCCTTTAAACCTACTAAATTCACCATTTAATGTTCATTTCACTCAACTAAGCTATTAAGATCCATTTGGATTTATTAAAATTTCCCTATGAAACAACCTTGACCTATTGTAGTACTTTTCAAGACCATTTACATACTCCATAGCCCAATCTTCTGAATATCTCTCACTCTATCTGTTCTGCTTGAAAAACAACCCAACCAAACAAAACAAACAATCAAACCCACCATTATAACTAGCCTAAAATCAAAACCCTAAAATCAATCAAGTTACATATTTTACACAAATATAGAGAGGCTCTGAGTCCAGGAAGGCTAGGTCCTAGGACTCCAAAGTTGGTTTGATGTTACCCTTGTACATTTGGCCTTTCCAATATGAAAAATTATGGGGACCTAACATAATGGCGACCATAATGGGGAATATGGGTAAGTAACAGCTTAACTATTTCTTCAAAACTCAAAAATCCCTTGTCAAACTTAGATAAATCAAGTGTTGGCCAAGAGTGATATCTGGTTGATTCATCATAATAACACCATGGTGACCATACTAGAGAACACTTATTGAAAATATTAGTGTTACATAAAGAACTCAGAAAACCAAAAAACATCTTTAGATTGGTATTTAGTTGTTGATGGTGGACAACAAGTACATCCTCAAAACAGTAAGCATCATCGAGCTGGTGACTCCACTGATCTTCAGTAGCCCTATTGACCCCACTATTTCTTAGAGACTCCCTTGGGAATGTTTCCATCAGTCATAATAGTGTAAAGCCCAGTTACATACTATGTGAACTTAGTACCCTTACAGATAGGTCTGTTTTCAAAACTCTCATAAATTTTTAGCCTCTCTATGTTTTGGGTCTGAAATTTGGCTTCACAAAGGATCAGCACCAGATCTCACCCTGACCCAAACCCTCCTACCATATTTGATGACCCAGAAAGAATATTATAGAAAACTTCTAGGATTGAAGACTCAACTATTGTTAGACCCATTCAGAAAACAAGTTTTGTCCCTGAAAACCTCACAGCCTTGTAAGATATTCAATTTGACTTACACCATAGAAGAAACCTATTCAGAACTAAGTCTTAATGTGGGATATACCAGATAACCCTCGATCCTACCAACATACAGTATATTCCTAGTAGAGAATCCTCTCCTTCCACTCCTCCTGATTTTTAGCTTCTCCAACGCTTTGAATCCTTTCATTCCAAATCTGCTTAAAATCAGTTAGATGGTCCAAATACATCTGCCACACCCACTCATACATCCACTCTGTAAACCATTCCATTTCATCCTCCACCTCCACTCATAAACCCTCCTCTTGTAAATCCTCCTTGGATTCCATTACCTCCTATCATGGCAGCATGGTACGCCCCTCTAGTACTACAACCTTTACTGCCTATGCCACAAGACTGTCAATCTATAATCCCTCACTTTACTGGAGCTAATTCTACAAATTCCCAACAACATGTAGACAAGATGAATGATGCTTTTGACTACCAAGAAATAGAATAGGAGACCATAAACATGAGAATTTCTTCCCAAATTTTAGGAGGAGAAGCAAAGAAATGGTTCAAGAACTTAACTCCTAACAACATTCATGACTTCCCTTCCCTTTATCAAACATTCATAAACAAGTGGGAGACTAAGAAAAATCCTCTTCAAATATTCTCCGAGTATAATAAACTTAAGATAAATGTTGGGGAAGGTGTCCAATACTGCTGCACTAGGTTCAATAGTGTATACAATGCACTCCCACTTCACATGAAGCCCCCACAAGGCCTAGCCTTAGTAAATTTTCCAAATGGATTTTATCCTGAAATGGCCTACCAATTGAGAGAAAGAGATCCCCTAACCTTAGAAGACATGAAAAAGGGAGTTGTAAGTGTAGAAGCCAATCTAATTGATAAGAGGGCTAGGATGAGGACAGAAAATAAGGTTACATGTAAAGAGGAACCTATGGCCTCCACATCTGATGCTAAAATTGACAGCCTAGTTAGGACAATGAAAAGGATGATGGAGAGAATCAACTTAAATGAAAGAGCACCTCCTAGGGAAAACCAAGAAAATCCTCAAAATAGAAACAAAAACCAAAACTTCAGAAGAGACCCTCCTTAAATAAGATAAAGAGAAAATGACCAACAAATCAGACCTCCTTTCCTAGAAAAATATGTAGATGAAGAGGAAAGAGAGACTGAAGAGTCGGAAGAAAACCATGTAAATTTAATAGGCTTTGATAATGAGGATGTTGTTTTTCTCACAAAAGAAGAACAAGGTCTGTTTTTCTCAAAACAAAATAAAATAACATATGAGGACTCTGAAGGGTACATACTATGATTTTAAAATGCTATCATGGAGGTTCATAGGTAGTATGATCTTAGAAGTAAGAAAACCCAAGATGCCTCCAAGAAAAAAAAAGCAAAAATTTCTGCTAGAAAGACCCCTGAAAACATTCTCAAAAGGACAGTAGAAAATACCAACATGATGGCTAAAAATATTGATCAAAGCAAACACAAAATCAACCAACATAATGGTGACCAAATCTTCCCTAGTACATCAACTAGTGGCCCTGAAAAAACTTCTCTAACTAACATTCCAAATAAAATTCAGCAAGCTAAAGTTGCTGAAATGACCATGTATGATAAAACTGATGTAAATATACCAAGAACACAAACACCATTCAGTATTGAGTGTGATATTTCCAATATCAAAATAGCCATACCTCTTACTGAACTAGTGACTCAAGATGTATATAGATCCCAAGTTTCGAAAGCTTTAAACATAGGAAATTACACTGACACTCTGAATCTAATTGATGACAAGCCAAAGTTGTTGTTTGGACCTAAATTAGAGGGAAAATATCAAGAAGGAGTTGTACCTCCATTCTATGTTAGTTTGAACATTCATGACAAAATCTTACACAATTCCATGCTAGACTCTGGTGCTTCACGTAACCTCATGCCAAAGGTAGTGATGGAGAGATTAGGCCTCTAAATAACCAAACCTTACAAAGACTTATACTCTTTTGATTCAAGTAGAGTTAAATGTCTGGGTCTAATCAAAGATCTGTGTCTCAATCTGGCACAAGTACCAGCCAAGAGCCTAGTCATGGATATTGTAGTGGCTGAAATTCCCCTAAAATATGGCATTCTCTTATCTAGATCATGGGGAGCCAAACTTCAAGGAAACCTCCAAATGGACATGACATATGCTACCATTCTGGTCTTTAACCATACAAGAATACTATACAGAGAATATCACATGAAATACATGGTAAACAGCCAAGACATGCCAAACAACACCCCTCTTTATTCTGTCCATTCATACCTTGACTCATTTATCTTGTAGAATGAAGAAGACATTAATGACCAAGTAAATGAAAAAGAGGAGCAAGACCTTTCAGAACAGTCAAACCAAACACCAAATGAAGAACATAACAGTCAAATCCCTTGCAGCCATGAACAAGAACATAATGGAGAATTTGAACTTGAAACTCTTTGGAACATGAGCTTGGATAGCTCTTGTGGAAAAGTTGGTTCAGGAGTAGGTTTTTGGATACACAACACCAATTAAGTTCACTCCTACAAAATGGATTTTCAATGTACAAACAATATTGTAGAATATGAAGCTCTTCTCCTAGGTCTACACTTGTTGAAAAACATAGAAGCTAATAATATTTCTGTTCAAGGAGATTTCGAGCTAATCATTAGGCAAATCAAAGGAGAATATTCAGCCAAGAATCATAGGCTGAGGGAATATAGGAATGCTGCCTTAGAACTTCTGAAAACATTTGAGAAATATGAACTTACCTCTATCCCAAGAGCTCAAAACAGCCTTGCAAATGAACTAGCCTTTGCTGCCAGCACTTGCCAACTACCTCATGCTAATGAAAAATACATGGTAAATGTCAAAAGCAGACCAACAATACCTGATAACATATATTATTGGAAAGTGTTTGAAGGGGACAAACATATTGAAGAATTTATATGATAAAAGAATGAATTTGAAATACCAAAACCAAGTTTATATCATGAAGAAGATTTCTATAATGAAGAACAAACACACAAAACAGAGCCATTTCCTCTTGCTGATATAAATCTGCTAGAAAAACTTCATGAGGCAGAATTTTGTAGGGATCCAGATCAAAAAGACCTTGAGGTATCGCAATGCAAATATAATCTATTTCCAAAAGGTCTTTTCCCCTTAGAAGAGTTGTTTTATTTCAATGATGCTGCTAGGAAGCCAAAAATGGAATCCACCGAGATTGATGTAGAAGAATGCAACATAGGCAGTGTAGAAGAACCCAAAATGATAAAGCTGTCCAAAAATCTGCCACCTCACATAAAACATAAATACATTAAGCTGATCAAAGAATTTAAGGATGTGTTTGCATGGGGTTATGAGGACTTGAAGTCCTATGATACAAACATTATTGAACATAATATTCCTCTCAAGGAAAACCAGAAACCATTCAAGCGGAAATTGAGAAGGATAAACCTTGTCCTAGTGCCTTTGGTTGCAAAAGAAATAAAGAAGATGTATGATGCTAGAATCATAGTCCCACTCAGGTACTCAGAATGGGTTTCAAACCTTGTGTCAGTAAGGAAGAAGACAGGTGAGATTAGGCTATGCATAGACTTTAGAAATTTAAACAAAGCCTCCCTGAAAGACAACTACCCTTTACCTAAGATGGATCATATACTACAAAGGGTAGTAGGCTCTAAAATAATATCATTGCTTGATGGATTTTCAGGGTATAATCAGGTGCTATTAATTACAAGTGATCAACACAAAACAACCTTCACTACACCTTAGGGCACCTTCATGTATGTAAAAATGCCTTTTGGGTTAATGAATGCGGGGGCTACTTTTCAAAGAACCTTGGAAATTTATTTTTCTGAAGACATAGGTTTCTTCATTGTGGTATACTTGGACGACATCACTGTCTATTCTAAAACTCATGAAGAACACCTAGTCCACTTAAGAAAGGTCTTTGAAAAGTGTAGAAAGTATGGTCTATCTTTAAATCCTAAGAAAAATATGTTTAGTATTCAAGAAGGAAAAATCTTAGGCCACATCATATATGAAGAAGGGACTAAGATAGACCCAAAAAGGATTGAGGGTATATTGCAGATTAGCCACCGTAGGAACATTAAAGAGCTGCAATATTTCATTGGAAAGATCAACTTCCTAAGAAGGTTCATACCAAACCATGTAGAACTCCTAAGAAACATTACAAACATGCTGAAAGAGAAATAAAAGTCAAATGGACCATAGAAGCCAAACAATCCTTTGAACTGGTGAAACAAGCACTAACCCGAACACCAGTTCTAATCAGTGCTAACTTTAACAAGGATTTTTTCATCTTCTCATTTTCATCTAAACACACAGTTGTTGCAGTATTGCTACAAAAGAACATAATGGGACAAGCATAGCCCATAGCTTTCTTTAGCAAGGCACTAAGAGATGCACCTATGAAATATAACATCATGGAAAAAAAGCCTTTGCCATAATCAAAGCATTAAAAGATTTTAGAGTTTACATTTTTCATTCACATGTCATTGCTTTTTTTCCACATACAGTTGTCAAGGAAATATTGAATCAAGATCCTGATGGTAAAAGGGGTAAGTGGATTGCTGCCATATTAGAATATGATCTAGAAATTAGGCCCACTAAACTGATCAAAGGATAAGGACTTGCCAAACTAACGGCTGAAGAAAACTTTCAAGAACTAGACATAAACATGATACATTCCTTGGATGAACAAGAGGAACTGGTGAATCCACCCATTGAAGAAGAATTTCTGAATTCACTCTGGTATGCTGATATATTATATGTGCTTTTTAATCTAAATGCTCCTTCTGCTTTGTCCAAAACAAAAACTATATTCTTGAAACTAAAGGTTGTAAATTTCTGCATTCTAGATAAAGCTTTATATTAGAAAAATCTTGTTGGTATCTTGCTTAAATTTTTACTTGAAGATGATGCAGATAGAATCATGCATGAGTTTCATGAAGGAGAGTGTGGAGGACGTCTCTATTAGAAAACCACTGCCAAAAAATTCTTTAGAGCTGGTTTCTATTGCCCACTCTTTTCCCTTATATCCATAAGCTAGTAATGACTTGCCATAAATGCCAAATATTTGATGGAAAGAGAAAACTATTGCCTTTTCCTTTGCACCCTATCAGTGTTGAAACTCCTTTTCAACAATGGGGTTTGGATTTCATTCAAGAAATCCACCCTGCCTCATCTGCCCAACACAAATGGATCCTCACTGCAACTGACTATTTCACCAAATGGATAGGAGCCATCCCTTCAAGGAATTCCACTGACTTAGTAATCATCAAATTCCTTGAAACCAACATCTTGTCTAGGTTTGGTTGTCCAAGAAAAATTATCACCGATAATGTTGTTGCATTTAAGTCCAAGAGAATGGTGGAAATTTTCTATAAGTATCACATCACACTAGGCCATTCTATAGCTTATTACCCTCAAGGTAATGGTTGGCTGAATCCTCTAGCAAAATTTTGGTGAACATCATCAAGAAGTTGTTGGAAGAGAACAAACATTCATGGCATAAAAAACTGCTACATGCACTATGGGTTGGAAGATTGACTAGCAAGAAATCAATCAATATGTCTCCCTATCAACTAGTTTATGGCATGGATGCAGTTTTTACAACATCCTTGGGAGTTCCAGTAATGAAGCTCCTCCAAGAGGTACAATCAGAAGAGAATGATATACAAAGGAGGTTGAACCAAACCATTCAATTGCAGCAATCAAGGGAAGAAGTATACAACGAAACACAAGCAATGCAAGAGAACATCAAGAAGATATTTGATTGAAGGACCAATGCAAATAATTTCCAGATTGGAGAGAAGGTACTAAAATTGGATTCAAGGAGAGAGGACAAAGGAAAGCATGGAAAATTTGAAAATCTATGGAAGGGTCCATACATCATACATTCAGTTAGAGGTAACAATGCATTCTTCCTACAAAAACTGGATGGAACAGAGCTATTTGGAGGTCCTGTCAATGGAAGGATTCTTAAGCACTATTTTTGTTAAAATTTCTTAGTTTTAAGCATCATTCATTGTACATAACATTGCTTGAGTAAAATATCAGAAAGATGAAAACACAAAAAACAAAGAAAAGAAGAAAAAGAGGGTGGGTTTAAAGAAAAGGTACAACCCCAAAGAAAAGAAAAGTCTGAAAGTGTGCAAGTCCAAATGCCATTGCTTTTGAAGAAAAGAAAGTCTTTTTCAGTAATTTAGCCTAATCATGATTGAACATGTTTTAAATTTATGCTGATAGGTTAATAAAAGAAGATTGGCCAAACCATGTAAACTTGGCTTATCAGTAGATTAGATTAGGAAAATACATTTGGTTTCAATGCTCAAATCTGAATCAAAAGAGAAAGAGAGGGATGAGTAACAAATTCCAAATTATAATCCCTCAAGTTTCTTGTTTTACTTGTGCAAAAATAAACTCCGTGTTTATCTTGTCCAAAATGCCACAGCTCATGAAAAACCAGATTGCTTAAACTTGATCTAGTCATGCTTTGAATTTCATGTTAGTAGATTAGAGAATGAAGATCTATCAAATTGTTTAACCTTGATAGATAAGTAGAGTAGGTAGAGAATAAAAGAGTTCATCAGCCTAATCTGATCTCTTAGAAGTTATAAGGGTAGACATAGATAGTTTTTATGCTTTTAAAAGAAAATGATGTCAAGGGTTTGCAACTCCAAGTGCACCCAAAAGAAGAAAAAATGTTAGGCAATGTATGATGGGTAGGTAGAATTGATATTGAAGCAATCATGTTTTTTTTTTCACAATTTGAGATCATAGCTTCAAAGAACAAGAGTAAATTAGCAAGTGAAGGAAGAGAGATTTTCCAAGTACAAGTAAGGTATTGGTCTTCAAAACTCAGAGATCTGAACTCTAAGGTTCTGGACACCTCCTGAAAGGAGTTTCCCTCCCCAAGTGGAGTCACTGTTAGTCATCAATATTTTTCACTATTTGTAGATGAATATAGATTGGTTCTATATTTCTGAAAACAACCTTCCTTGAATATTGTGTTTTAGAAATCTCACTGCCTTCATTATTCTTATAGAAAATTTTTCATAATTCTATTAGTTTTCCATTTCATGGTCACCCTGTCACTCCTACAAACTCATTATAGGCTTACACCTCTCATTCTCATCCTTCTTGCCTTCATAAACCTTTTTCCCATGTTTCCCAAGTCCCTCTAGTATTGATGGTCTCAAAAATATCTCTATAAGCTCTTTAGATAAATCAAGTACATTGGATTTTGGATCTTCAATACAACACTTTTGACCATGCTCTGTTTTCACTTAAAGGTCTCTAAGAAAAATTTCAGTCAAGATCAGGTCAAAGGACCCTCCCACTAGGTCATTAGGGTTTTTACATGTTTTTAAATTCATCATTGGATGTTTCAGGAACTACTTTTCCTTTGCTAGAATCTGGCTCAGATGTAATAGAATGTCAAAACATGGTTATTCAATAAAGACCTAAAAATTTTCCAAAGAAGACTATCCTTTCAGTTCAAAGTCTGTAAATGAGAAAAGTGGACAAGGTTTAGCACTTCTGCAGGAGTGTTGAAATTTTTGTCAGCAGAAGGTGTTGATGAGGTATATTATCTACTCCTAAATGAAGACAACTTACATCAAAGGAAAGAGAAACAATTTGATGTTGAGGAGAACTAGGGTTTTGAACTTGATGATATAGTTGGGTGCCAAAACAGTGCTTAATTGCAGAAATGACATGGAGGAGGCACACAAAGCCAAACATGAAGAAATTCTAGCAGAAACGATTGATGAGATAGGGAAAAAGGTGAGGTGAACTGGATAGAAATGAATGAACTTGAAAGGTCTATAGAGAACTTAGAAGAAAACCCTGATGATTGTTGTAAAGCACTCAGGACACCTAGGGTTTTGAAGACAATGGCCAGATAAGGTAAAAATGGTAAGTTGAAATCCATGGTGGAATAAAAAGAGGATTTTGAAAGATACTACTATATGGTTGAAACCCAAAAGTGTCAAATAAACATGTCAAGTCTCCAGGATCAAAAGAAGAGCAAATTTCATAACTCCAAAAAACTACATGAAAAAAGGTGAAAAGGTTAAGTTGAACTTAAAGGTTGAGACTACACAATAATTTGGAGATGCTAGTATGTGTAATCTCCCAAAGATGTAAAAATGAGCATATCATGCCTCAAGGAGCAAAAGGAAAGTCTAATTCATCACTTCAGTTACCTGTAGAGCAAAAGTGTAAAAAATGTTAGTGAGAAAAGGTAAAGGACTTTAAACCTTAGAAATTGGGTTTTTCAAAATTAAATTCAAATCACAAGTCTAAAAAAGCTCATTTTACACTAAAATGAATCATTGTTATCCTGAAAAAGATCAAGAGCACTAAGGAGAGGAGAAATTTTGAGTTTTCAAGCAAATTCAGGAAAACATTTTGTGGTGTTGCGCCCCTGGAAGCTGGCGCTTGGATTTTCTCCTCCATTCAAATTGTGAAGGTGCTGCGCACCTCGAAGGTGGCACTACGTTCTTTCCTGGAACACATCCTCTTCTCATTTTCAAAGGCGATGCACACTTAGGATTGGCACTGCACACCTAGGCTTGGCACTGCGTCCTCAGCCTTGGCACTGCGCCCTTGTCCAGGAAGGGTTTCCAGGCCCTTAAACAACTCAAATCACCTCAAAATGCTTCCAAGTCTCTGTCAAAGGTATGCCAAGAAAATATTAAGGGTAAGTAGATGTCATGCACCTATCGTCAAGCAATTTTGGTGTTTTCTTAATTGAATGAGATGAAACCCTAAGAAGAACCCTAAATTCAAAGCTTGAAATCATTGTTTAAACCTCATTTCATCTCCCTAGACAGAGTGTCAGTGATAGAAAGGGTAATTGAATAGCTGGAGGGTTTTCATTGAGTTTTTTTGACCTCTCACTCATTCTCATACATCTATAACCTCACTCACTCATTCCCTCATTTGAAAGGCTACCTTTTCATTTACCATCCCTTCACCTCATTTCCATTTACACTCCAGGGTCTTATAAAAGCAGAGTTTAAAATGTCAGAGGAAACTAGAAGTGGTGGAGAGGCCCTAATTCCAAGGAGGCATGATCACAAGGGTGGAAAGATAAACATATTTGAACCCCTCAACAAAAGGGAGATAATTTCATCTCCCCTTACTGTTTCTTGTTTCAAGCATGTAGGATACTATGAATTTTGTGAAAAGGTGCAGCGGGTGCAAAACCACCCTGAGCTAACCAGACTATTTATAATAAAATTGCATGAAAAACAAGTTAATCTTGTAGGGGTCACCTTTGAATTATCTATAGATTCCATTGCCAATGCCACAGGCATACCAAGTGTGAGTGAGAAATGGTTCAAGCAGGAAAACCTAGACATGAGCTACTTTGAACCCTACCTAAAGCCTAGGTATAAGGATCACCACAAATATATCTTTCCTTTTTCACATTTTCTTGATATATATGCACCCATGATGAGGATCATAATTAAATATTTCACATGTGAGGGAAGATTCTCTCGCCTTTACTCATACCACATCAGGTTTCTTATGCATTTTACTAGAGTGAGGATGCTGCATATACCATATTACCTCTACAGATGCATTGAAAAAATGGCCTATATAGTGCAAAAGAGAGATTTTCCTCAGTAGATGCAAAGCCTATTCCATCACTCAATTATCACAATGGTGGTTATGTACCAACTACAACAAAAAGGCATTCCATGGGAGACTTTCATTGTCAATGAGGTTTTCACCACTCCACAAGGCCATCAGCAACAAGATTTCCCTTCATCTTCTCATCCTCCCATTCTTCCTTCACATCATGATGATCCTCCTTCATCACCTTTTCACAATCCCTCACCATCATCCCTTGGTACTAGTACATCAAATAGTGAAGAAGGCAGTGAGGCAGATGGCAGTGAGGCAGATGGCAGTTAAGAGAGCAGTGAGGAAGATGGCAGTTAGACAGATGACACTGAGATGGTTGACATAGAGCCTTTTCCTTTGACCTATCAAAGAGGTCAAAGGCAAGTGTTTTCTCCACAGATTGTGTAAGGGACCATTCCTTCTACGTCAACAAAAAAACTTGACAAAGGTAAGGAAAAGATTGAAGAACAAGCCATTGTTGAAGAAGAGGAAGATGAGCATGAAACTAAACAAGAGTTTCAACTAATTCACCTTGATAGTGAGAATGAGGATGAGGAGAGGATCAAAAAAATGCTGCTCAAAAGCAAGGATGCTCAGATTAAAGAGCTGCAAGCCAATCTTGGTAGGGCTAAGAATGTGATAAGCTTCCTTGAGGCAGAAAACAAGCAGTTGGAGACAGAGAAGGCCATTTGTGAGGTTAGAGCTATCAGAGCTCAGAAAGAGGATGGAAGAGCCAAGGCTAAGCTAGATGAGGTTTTGGGAACTCATGATGACATTGAGGATGAGGAAGAACAACTTCCTAGAAAGAGGCCAAGGACAATTGGATTAAAGAAATCCTTAGCCAAAGAAAGAGAGCAAGAGGCAACATTGGCAGAGAAGCTCACTCTAAGTGAGATGCTTGCCATGGAAATCAACTATGATAGAGAATATTTTCTAGAAAGAGCCAATTTGCACCTAGAGGATCATCTTGAGAAGGAAAAAAAAAACATTGATCTTCAGAAGAATATGGCAAGGCATTATGCCTTAAGAAACAAGATTGCAAGGGCCAAGCTCAAAAGAGCCCTTGCAAAGATTCAAGTCCTAAAAGATGAAAAGGAGAAAGACAAGCTAGATATCCTTGTTGATGTATCCCTTCAAGCTTCCCAAAAATAATCATCAAGTTAAAATCCAATTTTGACACATTTTTTTACTTTTTGAAATTTTGACAGTTAGCTAGCAGAAAAAGGACCAAGCATGCAGCGCCACTTGCGCTGATATATTTTTTGAGGCACCCAATGGAGGAAAAATTTACATTTTCATGATCCTTAGGCCGATGAAATCACCCTCAGAAATTTTCAGGTCAGTTGGAGCAGAACTGGTCCCTCAAAAGGGTAAAAAAAAAGCAAAAATCACCTTTCTACCCTCTTTTCAGCACTCGTACTGCGCCCTAAGCAGTCTTGGGAGAATGGATTTTTGAGCTGGAAAATGGAAACCATTATGGAAAATAAAGGCATATTTGGAAACTAGATAGGACAGGCTTTCCAATGAGCTATCATGGAGCTCGTTTTGACACCAGGAAGGCCTCCAAATCTCAGCTACAAAAAGAGAAATTTTCCTAGTTTGAGCGTTGCGCCCTTGGCTTGGTGCTGCGCCCTTCAACCTTTGCGCTACACCCTTGCCAGAAAGAAAAAAAAAAGACAGTAGGAGTTATTGAAAATATATTTTGGGGGTTTTTAAGGCAAATCACTCTAGATTTAGCTGAGGATTTATGTTAGAATTTATTTTTGCATTTATTAAGTTAGGATATTTGTGCCTTGGGCCTTTCATGATCTCATAGGAAAAAATGACATTTATGTGTAATTAATGACTTCTAAAACCATAGCTAGTGTTTTTATCCTCCTTTTCAAGTTAAATACTACATGGAGGCTTCATTATTTTTGTTTGTTGTTTTATGGAGATGAATACATAGACTTGGAGTTTTGAAGAAATTGGCTTTGGAGCTTTGTGACTGTTTTGGATTGATTTCCATGGAGCAAGCACTTTCATAGGATTCATGAACTTTGTTGAATTGTGATGTGGTTCTAATATTGTATTTGTTTCCTTATGTTTTAAATATTTTCCATCTTTTCTCTTGCAACAGAACATGAAGTTTAGGTTAAGACATGTTGTTTAGAGGCACCTTAACTCTATATTCTTTCTATTGTTCAAATGTTTTCCTCTACTAGGTTTTCTTGAAGAAATTAGGAGTTCCCTATTTCTCCATTGTCCATATAGTTTGTTTCCTTGAGATTCAATCAGTAGAGTGTGGATAAATAAGTTTATGGTTTTCCCTGTCCTTTGGTTTTTCTTGAAATGTTGTTCTCAAGGCTTTCTTTGAAGTTTGCTAATTAAGGTTTAGGCTAAAGAAGTCTATGGTTTTCCTTGTCCTTTAGTCTATCTTGAAATGGTTACTTTGAAGGTATTTATAGTTTGATTAAGGAATTTAGGTGTTCCCTGCTCTTTGATCATTTCTTATGTGTTATCTTGCATGTTTTCTTTCTTTGAAGGTAGATAACTAGAGAAGTTAGGAGTTCCCTGCTCTCTAGGGTTTGTTGGATTGTTGTTTTTAAGTTTACTTGATAAAGCTAGGTCAAAGAAGTTTATGGTGTGCCCTGTCCTTTGATTCTTTCTTATGAATAGTGCTCTTAAAGACTTTTCTTATTATAGTATATGTTAAAGGATTCTTAACTACCCTTTAAACCTACTAAATTCACCATTTAATGTTCATTTCACTCACCTAAGTTATTAAGATCCATTTGGCTTTATTAAACTTTCCCTATGAAACACCCTTGACCTATTGTAGTAGTTTTCAAGACCTTTTGCAAACTCCATAGCCCAATGGTCTAAATCTCTCTCACTCTACCTGTTCTGCTTGACAAACAACCCAACCAAACAAAACAAACAAACAAACCCTATCATTATAACAAGCCTAAAATCAAAACATTAAAATCAATCAAGTTACATATTTTACACAAATAGAGAAAGAGCCCTCTCTGAGTCCAGGAAGGCTAGGTCCTAGGACTCCAAAGTTGGTTTGATGTTACCCTTGTACATTTGGTCTTGCCAATCTGAAAATTATGGGGACCTAACAACTATTACAACTACTACATTTTAATTTCCTAGCCTTTAGTTTATAGTTTAGATTAGATTGAGAAGACTTATTTCACAAGTCTTCTATTTTTGTAATATTCATTAGTATTTAAACCCCTTTCATGCATTTAGAAAGGGGTCCAAATTTTTGAGAAGGTGGCTTTTGGAACTTACACTATTGTTTGAATATAAGAATCTAATTGAAAGTATGAGCCTAGAGGCTATTTTTTCCAAACTAAGCTATGATGCAACGGGTATTATTAACTGTGTATTAATCATTTTTATGTTTCTCAAATTATAGAAAAATTGTTTCTATCTATTTTTCTCTTTCTGATAAGCATTGAAATGATATATATTCTTATTACTATTGATAAAATGTATTGAATGATATGTTGTTAGATAAGTGACTTTAAAAGCTATTATATGATTAGTGTTATTCATCAACTAAATCAATTACATTGATTTAATTTCTTTAATGTTCTTATATTCATTTTAGTATGCAAATGATCTATATTGTATCATACTTATGAAATCTTACTCTGTAATCATATAAATTGATCCATCCCGGGAAGTAGTTATAATTATTTTTATTTATGTTATCAGTAGAATAGATCACTCCATTCGTGTTGATTTTATTCCATTGTTCTACAAACTCATTTTTATACGATAAAATGGTCCCTATATCCCTAGTTGGACCCACCATTTCAACATAAAAGGAGTAGCAAAGAGTTGCACTAACCTCCCGACCCGGTGGAATCCCTAATGTTGATGAAGTCACTCTCTAGCCTTCAAAATTTTTGGCGCTAGAAGGAGGGCATATGACTATGTATGGAAGATAAATCTGAATCTTAATTGAAAAGCCAACATAAGAGTCAAACTCCCTCCAAATTTTCTATGGCTTCTAGATCTCTTTAACTATATCCAAGTAATAAACCTAAAGTTGTAGAGCCATTTCTTATATCTTCTGAAACATTACCTCATATACATTCTTCAGAATATATGCTTGAATCTCCTGAAGTTCAGTCTTCGATTGAAAGATTAGAAAATATATCTATATCTCCAGATAAGACAATCAAACCAGAAGTTTATGAAGAAAGTATTACATCTAAATTTCGAAGTACTGTTCTGTTAGGTCGATCACAAAGTGAAAAACTTGGGATAAATCCTTTCAAGTTTCCTATTTTATCTCATCATAAGAAAGCAACCATATCATCATCTCAATCAGGTATCAGTGAGGTCACATCATCTTCATTTCCATTTACTTCCACCATCTCTTCTAATCAACCCATTTCTACTCAAACAATTAGTGCTACTGTTAGTAGTACTAGTCCAGCAGTAAGTTCTTCTCCATCCACATCTGCTTCTGGACACACTACCTCATCTTCACAAGCAACAAATCAAGCAATGGCCAATGTACCATGGGTTAATCCAGGAGCTGTGCAAATGAAAAATTTACATCCTCTTCCCGATCTTCCAGAAAAATGGTTACCAAAATATAATCCTGATGATTGTCTTCCTACTGAAGAACATCTCAATAATTTTATGTTGGCTATTAGTCTCCACAGTATGCAACATGAATATGTTGTAGTAAGATTGTTTCCTTATACTTTTCAAGGATTTGCAGGATCCTGGTATTTTTCCCTCCCTTCCGGTTCAAGAGGAGATTGGAACTATTTTCAAGACCTATTTCTTGCTAAATATGGTGATGATAGGAAAATTGTGTCCTTAATCAATGATCTTTCTAATTTAAAAGCTAGTTCAAATGAAAAGATAAAATATTTCAATTCCAGGTTTAACAATTTATTGAATAAAATTCCAGTTGCCTCTCGACCAGGATTGGATGTACAAATAGAGTGGTACATATCTTCTCTTCCTTATAATATATAATTTTTTGTAGATAGAGCTAATAAGCCTACCCTTGTAGAAAATATGAAGGAAGCCTTTTTTGTAGAAAGAAGAATTGTAGCTTTAGAAAAGAAAATCGAGTTAGAAGACAAAAAATCTAAAAAATTAACATTCAAAGATGATCAAAAGAAGAAAAATCCAAAAGATCCTTTCGATCTTGAAGGATTGCAAAAGGTCCTGAAGACCATGTCAAATGAAATGGTTGAAATAAAAAATCAAGGTGTTGAGACTTCTACTAAAAAACCCTTTAGATCATTTAGAAAAAATCAGCTGTTTGTATCACAACCTCCCAATATCATTTCTAATGTTGAATCTGAAGAAGAAGAAGAAGAAGAATAAACTACAGCTTATGCTGACGAATCTTAAGATGAAGAGGTAGCATAATTACATGGATTATGGGACTTTGTCTTACATTCCTTTTATGAGGAGATATAATATAAAGCCATGCATGCCAGCACTATAAGTAAAGCTTCTGTCAAACCAAATCAATCAATTCAAAAGAAAAATATCTCAACTTCTACTGCTAAAGACAAACCTGTTAACAAAAAACCACTGGTCAAACCATCTCCGCAGGTTATTACTGAATCTTAGCCCATTAAATTTGTACCCAATCCTCAATATAAAAATTTAATAGTATATGATACTATTGAATATAATATTATTGAAGATATGAAGAATATTAAGGCCAATATTTATCTTCACGAAGTTAGCAAATTAAAGCAACAACACAATATTTTATTGAAAGATTTGAATGCAGTTACTGCATCTCCTCTTCCTTCAACTATTATTGCTAAAAGTGCTAATGGGATAGTGAAGCCTCCAATTGAAAATTCAAACAAAGTAAATGCTTCATATGCTATTTTGATTAGTGATAGATCCAATTCTCATACACCTCCTTTCCTCTTAACTTATGAAATATACAATAGAAATGTTCATAATTGTTTGATTGATTATAGAGCACCATCCAATATAATTCCATATTCAATTTGCGAAAAGTTAAATATCGCACACCAGAAATCATCAATTAGCATAGTTCAATTAGATAGAACAAAAGTTAAGGTTTTATGAGAGATCAATTTGGTAAGTATTTGATTATCATCAAATCCAAAAGTCGCTCAAATCATCGATATAATTATTGCTGATATCCCTGAATTCTACAGTTTAGTTCTTAGCAGAGACTGGTTTGAAAATTTACATGGATATTTTGCAACAGACTGGTCTCACATGTGGCTTCCATGCAATGGAAAACCTAACTGTTGGGTTGTGAATACGACCACTTTTTAACACTTATTTCATCCATTTTTACTCTTCTTTATCATATCATTTATTGTAATTTATTATATAAATCCATTTTATAATGATTTATGCTCTTATGGATGAATATTATTTCTTCTCCTTTATTTTTAATAAATTGATGATTATTATGCATAATTTTATCAATGATGGTTTATTAATATATTTTATAATATCACTCACCATTTTAGCCTCCAAGATATTTTCCAGATTGAAGATTTGATCTCCAAATCATCATCAAATATTCCAACTCAGAAATTCGTTGGAATAAAAAGTGACAGTTTTGCGGTTGATATTCTGGGCAAATGAAGAAGAATCTGGAAAATCTGGAACATGGGTTTTGTCGTGAACGGGCCCAATTAACTTTTTTACAAAACGGTTTGCCCAAATTCAGCCTGTATTGAGAGAAACGCAGGATTCTTTGAGCACAATTTTCTCAGATTTGTTGTTGCGGCCGTCCTCCAAATCTCAGCTGCAAAACCAAATTCACCTTGCTCTTGTTGAAATATTGTTGAAAATGTATTTTCTAGATGATCAAGTTGTTGGGAACAATCCAATATTGTTATGGGAGATCATATTTTCTATGTAATTTCTTTTCCTTCTGATTATAAAAGGAGAGCATGTATTGTGTAATGAGAGGATGGAGAACAATGGATGATTATTGAATTTCCTTTGTAACATTATAATTCCTTGACTCTTGTGAGCAAAGAGCAACTGATGTAAAATCTATTCATGTTTTATTAATACAAAGAGGCGTTCTCGTTCCATTTCTCAAGCTCTGCAGTAGCCCGACGGTGCTTTCACCGGCGGTTGAGGGCCCGGCCCTGGTAGAGTGATCTGCTATTTGTATTTCTATTATTTTATTTCTATTGTGTGAAGTGTGTTTAATGTTTGTTTCAATTACAGAACTGGTTTACTGTTGTTAGATCAAATACAGAGTCATTGCTATTTCATCTTTTACAAGAAGCACATCTGCCATTCGATTATCTTGTTATTATCATAAAGCTTTGTTGTTCTGTATCTGATTTAAGTTGCTGTTCCATTAGTTTATAATTTTCTATAATTGGTTGTTGCGTGGTGAGTAGCTGTCGACAGAATTGAAGCATAGAAATCCAGTGTGTGAATTCTAATTGTTGTTCATTTCACGTTGTTGTTCCATTTCTGTTCATTACTTACTTTTAGTCTTTGATTAGCAAACTGATGAGTTGTAGTTACATGCTGTTGTTCCTTTTCAGATTGCGTTTCTTTTAAGTTACTTTCATTGAATCTGCTTTCGTTTCAATTGCTTTAAGATCTCCAACTGCAGAGGATAGAGGCTTTTTCTTCCAAGTCCCCATATTGGTCATCTTGCATCGATTTCTAAGGGAAAGAGTTACTGCTACTACATCCCTGATCGATGTTTTGCAAGATTGAAGTAGTTTAATCTTTCCATTCATGTCACTGTAATTAGGTTTCTTTTCAAGCATTTGTTACTTTTTTTTTGTTACTTTATACTACATCTTCACAGCATTTCTCTTGGATAAGTTGCTGCCTCAGACTGAGTACACTCTTGAAATAAAAAGTCTCTCCCGGATTGATAATTAATGTGAGATAAATAGGTGTTAAAAAGATACCTTTTTATGCCTCGACATTTTGGCGCCGTTGCCGGGGAGAGTGTATGCTATTTAGAAGGAGTGATGCACATTTGACATTTTTTCTGCTTGGGAAGAATTGGGTTTTAAAGACGGAAGGTAATAACCTGTGCACCGAGCAAGGAACATACTTGCTCACTGCCCGCTTCACAGCAGAATTGGGTAATTTTTTTTTTTCTTTAGGTAGGAATGAAGGCTTGTTGTTTTAAATGACTAGAAAATCTAAAAAAGACAAAATTCCTCCCAAACCTGGAAAACCTAAGGGACTGGTGACCCTTGGGAGAAGGACCTTTATTGACGAAATTCTTAAGAAAACTGAATCTCAACCATCAGTAGGACCTAGGAAAGTTATTTCTAGACAACCTACTACTTTCTTTCAGGCCACAGAGTCACCATCTGTAGCCTTTGCTGAGGTACATATCCAAACAAAAGAGACTGAGCAAGATTCCCAAGAAATTGGGAATTCTTGCCCAATTGTTTTACAAGAAGGGAAGTTGGCCTCTCAAACCCTACTATTTATCAACATGCATTTTTGGAGGCCTTATTTTGGAAATGGATCCACTGGAAATACTCTTATATATTAGCATATTCGATTTTCAAAGAATAGTATATTAGTGGAGAAAATAAAATAAATAAGGAAATAAACACATTTTTTTATTTTTGTAAAAATAGTTGTTTTTGTTGCAACACGTTGTGGAAATCAACATTGATGATAAATATTATAAATTATTCATGTATGTAGATGAATTATATTACAAATAAAAATTATACAAACACTTATATTCATTTTCATCATCAATATGGAAAAATTGCTTGAATATCATTTTTTTGGCTTGCGGGCTTGATGAAAATGCTGAATACAAAGTTGGGACAGTCATGTTTTGGAGGACCAAAATTGAATATTTTTAAAACATGTTTCTATCCTAAGTAGCCCCTGATGTTTTCTTTCCAACTCAATTTGAATCACTCCATTTGGATTTGAAACGGAAAAGTTAGAACCAAAACATTGACAAGGTGTCTAGTAGGCAGCTCAAGAACAAAGTTGGGATAGTCAGGTTTTGGAGGCCTAAATGACTATATTTTTAAAACCTATTTCTATGTTAGATTCCTCTATGAATATAGTTTACAATGTAATTTTAATTACTCAATTTCAATATCGTATGAGGAATTTATGACCGAAACACTGACTGCCTATCATAAATCAGTATTCTTGAAACTCTGTTTTCTCGGCTGTTCATTAACGTATTTGACCCATCAATTCTTCTTGTATTGAAAATATGTTTCTATTGGAGATCAATAAATGAATATACTTAATCTTCAATTTTAATCGGTTCAATTCGCCATCAAACGAAAAATTTATGCTTGAAATATTAACTGTTAGTCTAAGTTGGAAAATAAAAAACGACTCTATTATGCAGGTCGTTCTAAGCCAATTTTACATATCATAGCATTGAATTTTTAAAACATGTTTCTATTGGAGATAAACCTTTTAATTAGCTCTCATTTGGCTTTGGAATCACTCAAATCGGACGAAAAACAAAGAAGTTATGATTGAAGCACTGCTGGTTAGCATGATTGGCCACTGCTCTCCCGCAAGTAATAAATTAATTTTACTTTGTCCGTGGATTTGTTCTACAGAGTAAATACTTGTTATTTATTTTTGCATAATTCTTGGATCAGGAGAGCCCGCATGCCTCTCTTTCTCCATGATTTAATGTCTTACTGCAGGTAGACACTCGTTTTTTGCAGGTCTTAGCAAAACAAAGAAGGTCAATTTATGGATGAGTGATTCTGGAGAGAAATTTTAGTGAAACAAGGGCATTTCATCCAGTTTATTACCTAACAGATTCATAACAAGAAGAAATGAAGAATTGGTTTCCATTTGAAGATTCATGTTACTGCTGCCAAAACATTTTTCAAAATATCATTTTTTTCCATTAATAGATTTGATATTCTCTTAGAAATAACATCATAGCTGTTGTAACTTAATAAAGTGTTGTTTCTTTGCTGATTTATTTTATGTTTTTGTGTTTCAGGTGTTGATCCCTCTAAATTATAGTTTCCGCTCCATTTTCAATTGAACAATAATGACCCCACCATGCAAGTTTCAGTTACAGAAGGCAATTCTTCGGCAACACCAATTCTGTGAAAAAAAAAATACTTTTTCTTGAAACCTGTGCATAAACTTTCCTTTCTATTTGATTGGATTTTCTTGGCAATGGATTGCACATTAGTTTTGTTCTTTTCCTATTTTTTTCCTTTTTGCGTGTTTATAGATATTTGTTGTTTCTCTTAAGGAACAGTTGTTGTTCCTCTTAAGGAACAGCAGTCGTTCCTTTTAAAAAGCTGTGCGTTTGTGTTTATTTTTGTTTATTTCCGTGAGAACAGGCATTTTTATTAGGAAATTTTTCATTTGTTCTTCAAAAAGAATATTTTTATAGTTTATTGTTCCCTTAAAGGACAACAGCTCGTTTGTTGTTCCTTTCAAAGACTAGCACATTCGTTTTGTTGTTTCTTTCAAAAGGCAATGTGGTATTCTTGTTTCCTTTCCAAAAGGAGCAACATTTATTCTTTACTGTTCCTTTAGAAAGAACAACAACTAATTTTTTTTTCCTTTCCAAAAGAATAACCTTGACTTCATTCTTCTTGTTCCTTTCCAAAGACAACATTCATAAACATTCATATTGTTCTTTCAAAAAATTTCAACATTTCAACAGATTATTCTTGTTTATTTCCTTTCCAGGAACAACATTTTATGAGATTGTATGTCTTTGTTCCTTTCCAAAGACAACCTTTTAATGCATTTTTCTTGTTTTTTTTTTTTTTTTTTTAAACAACATTTTTAGAACTTTTTTTTTTTTTTTTCATGAATTTTTGAAAGGAAAACATGCAATTTATGAAATGATACACAATTATACAAATTAAAGCTTACTGTAATCAGCGAATCAAAAGAAATCATCATTTTTAAGAGATTTGTTTAGTAATGATAAGAAAAAGGAAAAAGGGACATAATCAATAACATAATTTTGTTGTATTATTACCACTAAATTCATATGATCGATTATATTTATCATGTTGGTTCTTTCCAATATTTTATAAATTTCTTTGATTTTTACTTATGGAGTATGAAAAAGGGCATATTATTTTCTATTGAACTGTTCAGACTTTTTCTACCATCCCTACTCTTAAGGAGTGCTAGGCGATCCTTTATGAATAAATAGGAAAGTGCTATATGAAAAGAAAAATATTTACATATTTCATTAATAATTTTATAATTTGACAGATGGAGGATAGGGGGTCTCATCAAGAGCCGGCCTACCATGTTCATAAGGAAGAAAATGAAGTGGCATTCCCATCATGGCCACCAAACCAGGGAAATGATCCAATGGACAATTGAAAAATTAAGTAGTCCTTGGAACAGGAGGTCTCATCACGAGTCGGTCTGCCCACTTTTCACTTCTTCCTAGTGAATGGCATTGTGATTTATCTGGTCACCAAGCCAGCACAATGGCCTCCATTATGACAATTCACAAGCACTTCCTCAGCATAAATAAATGACAATGGTTCAAAGGGTGAGAGAGCAACTCTGTCAAGGTTATGGAAACCTGTGGGCAACAGAGCTTTGCTGATGGTATTGGAGTCACATTTATACACATCAATAGTAATATTAAACCCTTTTTTCTATATCTCTATTTAAATATCATACGAAAGTGTGAATCCTTAACCTTTGATTTTGAACCTATTATACATGAAAATCATCATAAATCGATCACATTAGTTAAGTGGGTAATAAACACACTTGTACTTATGTTTATCTTAAGCTGTCCCTTCTCCTTATCCTTGAATCATTACAAAACGCTTCTATATCTGTTTACGATTTATCACATGCATGGATTTCAGTAAATGCTATAATTTCATTGATTATATCATAAGTATGTATGCCTTTCCATGCTTTATAATTGTTGAACAGTACGCTGATGTTCTATTTTGTTGATTTTCCACAATATTGATACTGCATTTTTACAGAATTTTTTCTGCTTGAACCTTTTTTTCATGCATCTTATCTATTGTCATTCCAAACTAAAACTGTGGATTCAAGAAAATTGCATACAAAATTGTGATTTGCTTACAGGAGAACAACAAGTATGGGGAAAAATTCTATTCACAGCACGATCACACTACTGCAACTAACAGCAAAGGCTCGCGAACGCGCATATGGCTTCCACCTTTTGCATCACTTTCAGTATTCGTTCAACCTACATCAGCTTCAGCAAAGGCCAGTCTCTACATGTCCTTCCACATTTTTTTGGAGGTAACACTTGAGGTAAAATAGCATAATTTTCTGATTTATTATGAATTTAGGAGAATTTCATGAAAATCCATTGAGCATTATTTATCATCATTCATTCCATATCTTTACCACTTCCCATTGTTCTAGACACGTCTCATCTTTCAATTTGGGGGAGTGTTGATTTCTTTCATTTCTTTCTTATGACCATGTCATTAATCTTTTTTAATATTCTTATTCATTCTCAACACCTCCCTTATTCCATGTTGTTTTATAACAAGCATATATTTCAACAGATTGTAGCAACCACCTCTCTTTGTTTTCTAGCATCACATGAGGACATGCTAATTCTTCAGTTTGGGGGGGGGGGGGGGGGATTGCTACATAGTGAATTCCCTTTTCACCTATTTTTCATTTAGACATACAATTTCCATTTTATATAGATGAGAGAAATTGTTTTGCATATATCTTTAAAACTATGAACTGAATTCTTGTGATTTCTGGATAATAAAGAGGAATCATTAAAATACACAAACCCAGAGAATTTCACGCTAAATTAGTTCATAAAATTTCAAAAATTATGCACTATCACCTACAACCATTTTGTTTATATCTCATGATCCGTGCATCAAAACGATCTGATTTTTAAGAAAATGGTTAATAAAGTTTGTTGTTACTTATGTCACATTTTTATGCAACTTCATATATATATAGTTGAATGTCAACTGTAAAAATTTTTATGCCTCTATTGCTAAAATTGAATATTCATTATTTGAGGAAACATGCATTTGTTCCATCCATCTCATGAGTTGGGATGAACAATTTTCTTTGCTTGGTTAACACATGGGTTTTGTCTTTGGGTTGCATGAGAACATGTAATATATTCAGTTCTGAGTTGCATGAGGACATGAAATATATTCAGTTTGGGGGTGTGTTGGGTTGTGAATACGACCACTTTTTAACACTTATTTCATCCATTTTTACTCTTCTTTATCATATCATTTATTACAATTTATTATATAAATCCATTTTATAATGATTTATGCTCTTATGGATGAATATTATTTATTTACTTTTAATAAATTGATGATTGTTATGCATAATTTTATCAATGATGGTTTATTAATATATTTTGTAATATCACTCATCATTTTAGCCTCCAAGATATTTGCCAGATTGAAGATTTGATCTCCAAATCATCATCAAATATTCCAACTCAGAAATTATCTAGAATAAGAAGTGACAGTTTTGCGGTTGAGATTATGGGCAAATGAAGAAGAATCTGGAAAATCTGGAACATGGGTTTTGTCGTGAATGGGCCCAATTAACTTTTTTAAAGAATGGTTTGCCCAAATTCGGCCTGTATTGAGAGAAACACAGGGTTCTTTGAGCACAATTTTTTCAGATTTGTTGTTGCGGCCGTCCTCCAAATCTCAGCGACAAAGCCAAATTCGCCTTGCTCTTGTTGAAATATTGTTGAAAATTTATTTTCTAGATGATCAAGTTGTTGGGAACAATCCAATATTGTTATGGGAGATCATATTTTCTATTTAATTTCTTTTCCTTCTGATTATAAAAGGAGAGCATGTATTGTGTATTGAGAGGATGGAGAACAATGGATGATTATTGAATTTCCTTTGTAACATTATAATTCCTTGACTCTTGTGAGAAAAGAGAAACTGATGTAAAAGCTATTCATTTTTTATTAATACAAAGAGGCGTTCTCGTTCCATTTCTCAAGCTTTGGAGTAGCCCGACGATGCTTTCACCGGCAGTTGAGGGCCCGGCCCTGGTGAAGCGATCTGCTGTTTGTATTTCCATTATTTTATTTCTGTTGTGTGAAGTGTGTTTAATGTTTGTTTCAATTACAGAACTGGTTCACTGTTGTTAGATCAAATACAGAGTCATTGCTATTTCATCTTTTACAAGAAGCACATGTGTCATTCGATTATCTTGTTATTATCATAAAGCTTTGTTGTTTTGTATCTGATTTAAGTTGTTGTTCCATTAGTTTATAATTTTCTATAATTGGTTGTTGCGTGGTGAGTAGCTGTCGACAGAATTGAAGCATAGAAATCCAGTGTGTGAATTGTAATTGTTGTTCATTTCACGTTGTTGTTCCATTTCTGTTCATTACTTACTCTTAGTCTTTGATTAGAAAACCGATGAGTTGTAGTTACATGCTGTTGTTCCTTTTTAGATTGCATTTATTTTAAGTTACTTTCATTGAATCTGCTTTCGTTTCAATTGCTTTAAGATCTCCAACTGTAGAGGATAGAGGCTTTTGCTTCCAAGTCCCCAGATTGGTCATCTTGCATCGATTTCTAAGGGAAAGAATTACTGCTACTGCATCCCTGATCGATGTTCTGCAAGATTGAAGTAGTTTAATCTTTTCATTCATGTCATTGTAATTAGGTTTCTTTTCAAGCATTTTTTACTTTTGTTTTTGTTACTTTATACTACATATTCACGGCATTGCTCTTGGATAAGTTGCTGCCTCAGACTGAGTACACTCTTGAAATAAAAAGTCGCTCCCGGATTGATAATTAATGTGAGATAAATAGGTGTTAAAAAGATACTTTTTTATGGCTCGACACTAACCAAATCAGAGTTGATCGTGAAAATAATATGAAATACTTAGTTACAGATCTTGGAGAAGA
The DNA here is from genome assembly GCA_034641835.2 of Pinus albicaulis. Lineage (NCBI taxonomy): Eukaryota > Viridiplantae > Streptophyta > Pinopsida > Pinales > Pinaceae > Pinus > Pinus albicaulis. The sequence continues at coordinate 529,243,445 of CM076582.1, read as the reverse complement.
AAATGAACCCATAACATTCTCCATTTTGGAAACTTTACTTTGATGGATCAAGATCCAATGATGGTGCAAGAGCAGGATGCGTACTTGTAAATCCAAAAGGTGAAAAAACTATTCTAGCTTGTAGACTTGAGTTTGAATGAACTAACAATATTGCTGAATATGAAGCTTTAGTTCAAGGTCTTCGTAAAGCAATAAGTCTTGATATACAATATATTCAGATATTTGGAGATTTAGAAATTATCATAAGACAAGTACGAAACACTATTCATCGTCTCTCAATTCACTTGTAACATTATCAATCTTTGGTTCAAGACCTCACATCTCATTTTTTAGCATTCAATATCTCTCCTATTCCTAGATCACAAAATGCTAATGCTGATCTTTTGGCCAACTTTGCATCTAAGCTAATTCCACCTGAAGATTTTAGTCCTGACAGATTCTCTATCCAATTCGTTTTTCATCCATCTGTGCTAGATAATGTTACTAATTGGCGAGTCTTCAATGAAGATGGTGACATTTTAAGTTTTCTTACTTCTAAAAAATCTTATGATGATCAAATTATAGATGAAGATGAACATGTTAATCAAATCAAGCAACAAGATGATAAGAATCTATTACCAAATTTTGTGGTAAAACTTGAATATTTGTATGATTTTAAAAGAAAGATTCAAAAAAATAAACAATTGCAAACTACAAAGTTCTATTTTTAAGTCTAAATTAGTTAATTTAGGATCTGATAAATAACATCAAGATATAAATCTAGGGCTTACCCTTTTATCTGAAGAAAGAAATGCATTCATTTCCTTATTGAAGAGATATAAAGATATTTTTGCATGGAATTATGAAGATCTTAAAACCTACAACCCATATATCATTCAACATATTATTCCTATGGTGCCTGATGTTCAACCCATCTAGCAGAAGATTAGAAATATACATCCAAATTTGGAAACTCAAATAAAAAATGAGTTAAACAAACTTTTGAAAGCCAAAATTATTTTCCCTGTTAGACATTCAAAATGGGTTTCTAATCTAGTACCTATAAGGAAAAAGAATGGTGATATCAGAATTTTTATTGACTTTATAAATGTAAATAAAGCATGTCAAAAGGATGATTTTCCTTTACCATCAATGGAAAAAGTTTTACAGTCAGTAGTAGGTTTAGAATTAATGCCCGTTTTAGATGGATTTTCAGGATATAACCAAATTTTGGTTCATCTAGACGATCGTTTAAAAACCACATTTAGAACAAAGTGGGGAACCTATGCATACCAAAAGATTCCATTTGTATTAATGAATGCAGGAGAAACTTTTCAGAGGGTCATGGATATTGATTTTAAAGAATTGTTAAATCAAACCGTGGTCATATATCTTGATGATATAACCATTTATTCAAAGAAGATAAATAATCATTTGCATGACTTAAAACAGATTTTTGAAAGATGCAGAAGATTTGGGATTTATCTTAATCCAAAGAAGTCAATTTTTTCTTTAAGTGAAGGTAAACTTCTTGGGTTTATCGTCTCAAAAAATGGTATTTGTATTGATCCTGACAGGATTAAAACAATTTCAGAAATTCCACTACCACATAACAAAAAATCGATGCAGTCATTTTTATGACAGATAAACTTTGTAAAAATATTCATTCCAGATTTTTCACATATTTTTCTTCCATTGAAAAAGATGATAAAGAAAGGTGCATTGTTTAAATTGGGAGAACAAGAAAAGGAAGAATTTCAAATTATTAAACAAGAAATCACTGATGCTCCCTCTCTCTCAACTCCAAATTTTAACAATGATTTTATTTTATATAATTTCTCTTTTGATCTATCATATGCCGCGGTATTAACTCAACCAGATGATAAAAAGATGGAAACTCCAATTTCCTTTTTTAGTTATAATTTTCAAGGAGATGAAGTGAACTATACAAGAGTCGAAAAACAAGCGTTTGAAGTTTATAAAGCGGTGAAATATTTTTGTCCTTTTCTTCTTAAATCTCATGTCAAAGTAATTGTTCCTTTCTCATCGGTTAGACAAGTACTTATACAGAAGGAACCAGGAGAAAAGAGAGCCAATTGGGTAACTGTCATGCAAGGATACAACTTAGAAATTAAACCTGCTAAAAATTTCAGAGGACAGGGGTTTTGCAGATTGATTATAGGAATGAATGATGCATCACTGGATGAGGTAACTGCTACTGTTGAACAGTTTACCGAGGTAATCAATATTAACCCTCGATCTCAATATGCTAATTCAATATTTTATCTAAAGAATGGTTATGCACCACTTAATTTAGATTCCAAAAGAAAAAGAACATTAAGATTGAAGGCTAATTAATATCAATTAAATAATGATGTATTGTTTAGAAAATTACGATTCTCTTTTACTCAGATATCTTGAGAAAACTGAAATACTTAATGTGCTTCAAGAACTTCATGACGGACTAGCAGGTGGACATTTTGGTGGAGATACCACAGCCCATAAAATTTTACATGCATGTTATTATTGGCCAACATTATTCAAATATGCACATAGCTATGTCAGAAATTGTAAAACTTGTCAAAATATGGCAGGAAGACAAAGAAAAGCTTCAATGCCACTTCAACCATTCAATATGGAACAACCTTTCGAACAATGGGGACTCGATATAATAGGTGAGATCGTTCCTCATTCTTCTAAGCAACATAAATATATATTGACTGCTACAGATTATTTTAGAAAGTGGGTAGAAGAAGTGCCTCTAAGGACAACCAACTCTGAAAATATTATTGATTTCATTGATCAATTTATCATCACAAGGTTTGGGGTCCCTTATGCTTTAGTATTTGACAATGCATCTTATTTTCTAGAAATACCATGACAGAATTTTCTTTGAAGAGAGGATTTAAATTGAAATATTCTGCGAATTATTATCCTCGAGGAAATGGCTTGGAAGAATCCACAAACAAAAATCTCATAAGAAAAATTAAATGCACCATTGATCAAAACTAGAAGAATTGGCACAAAGCTTTGACTTTTGCATTATGGGCATATAGGATAGCTAAAAAAGCTTCAATAGGAACTTCTCCTTTTCGATTGGTATATGGGAAGGAAGCAATTTTACCGTTAAGCATAATTATCCCATCGACGGCCCTAGTACAATTCATTAACGAACAAAATTTTTCTTCATTACAATCAAAATTGTATCAAACAATTAAAATGGAAGAAGAAAGAGAAAAGGATAAAATGTTACATAATCGTCATCAACAATTGATCAAAAGTTCATTTGATTCAAATATAGTTAAAACTAAACAATTTGAAATTGGAGATTTGGTTTTGAAATGGGATAAAGTGCATGAGGACAAAGGAGAACACACAAAATTTCAGAAGCTCTGGCTTGGTCCTTTTCAAATAAGTGAAAAAATAGGTCCATCAACTTTTGTTTTGCAAAACTTACAAGGGAAGAAGGAAAATCTTCCTATTAATGGACTTATCCTCAAAAAATAATTTTCTTGAAAGAACGAGTATTTCTTTTGTAAAATATGTACATATTTTAGTTTATAATAAAACAGATTTTTGTAATTTTACAAAAAATGTGAAACACTTTATCATTTCTCAAACCTGAAAGTGTTAATCTTCAAAGACATAGAATTAGGAAATAAATCATTTTATTGAAATCTTTATTTCTTTAGAAAATTTTGATTCAAAATAGCCAAATTAGAAAGAAGAATTTTTTTTACCCATGTAAATTGAAAGATTATTTTGACATGAATCAAGTTTGAAAAGTTATTTTTACAAGTTCACGATTTTGTTAAAGTATTAGCATATTTTACTTAAATGGTCATCCAAAAGCTCATAAAGAGAAAAATGACAACCTCCCAATTTATTCGTATTAGATATTTCTAAAGTGTAATTCAAAAATATAAAAACTTTAAACTTGAGAGGTCTCATTGCGAGTCGACTCATCATGTTCATAGGAAATCAATGAACTTGACATTATCAAACTGGATACCAAACCAGGATAATGGCTCTAGGCTTAAAAAACCTGAAACAAGGGATCTCATCACGAGTTAGCTTGTTCAAATTTACTAATAACCAGTGAATTACATTATCACTTTTGGCTACCAAACCAGGATAATGATTTTAAAGTAACAAAAAAAAAAATTATATTACCTTTGGAAATATATATTACGTTATGAATGGGATACTTGATCATTTTGGTTAAATAGTAACCTTGTCGAGGCTATGAATGCCTACTGGAAGCAGTGGCTCTACTAGTGACTAATAAGTTCATCAAACAAGCTAAAATTTGATTGAATTCCTACTTATCTTTTCAACTTATTACAATTTTATTCATTAAGAGAAAAACTTCATTTGCAAAAGTAAGATTTTTTTTTAAGTAAAACCAAGCTATTTGAATTAAAATTGATCTATAATAAAGACATATTTCAATTATTTATAATTTCCTAAAACAATTTCTTTTTTAGCATTAATATTTATCAGAGACTCTAGATTGATCTAGTGTATCACCAATTGTTGTAGTGTTACAACAACTCCCGATTTTTATAGATAAATAGTATAGAAAGAAAAATGGGGACCCTTTTAAAAACAATTCTTAAGGTTAAATCAATTTTAGAACTTAGAAATTTTAACCCATTAGATTAAGTTTTGTTTTTCATAAAAAACATAAGAAAATCATGAAAAAGTGCTCTAAGGAACCCATAAAGGACTAAGAGTACAAGGAGTGGGAAAGAAATCACCAAAGTATGAATCGCCGAAACAGTAAACAACGATAAGCAAAACACCGAAACACCGATATGTGAAATGCTGAAATGACGATGAAAGAGGTTGCAAAATATGTCATATAACAGATAGCGATATCACAAACTGTCATATTACCTGAACCGATATCACATTTTGTCATTTAACAGAAAAACCATCGCAATATCACATGTTCGCATATCGTGCATTGTTGCGAAAAGTCAAAATTTTGCTAATCATTAAAATGTCGATTCACGGATCCCAATAAGATAACAATTATAAAACTCACAGGAAGCCCATACTATCAATTTAATGGTAATTCAGGTGTTTTATGATTTCGAGGTTTGTAAACAATTTTATAATTATTTCAGATTTGATACCGAGGATTCCCATTTATGCATGAGTTAAGGTGATACGATAGTTAATAGAATTTGACATGGTTTCAGGTTATGCTCACTGGTTTTTCTTTCAATAATGTAATTCTAAAAACTTAGGCATAAAAGGATGTCGAGGCTGCTTAAAGCACGAAGGAAGTCCACCACCCCACCTCAGTTAGTTGTTCAGCAAGAAGAAGATCATGAGATGTCTCCTCTAGTCTCAGACACAACATGCAACCCATAAATTGGTTCTTCAATATGGGAAGGTATTTATAAGTTATTTGAGAACAAGAATCCACAAGTAATTTTGAATAGGAAGGCTATAGCTAATGATTCTGCATCCTCAGATTCAGACTCATGGCCCGATGCAACTAACACTTTTCTACATAGAATTGTTGCACGTCCTAAAATTATTCCATACACTGACTTAGTAAAATGGGTGTTAGATCATGTGGACATCTAAGATAGACAATTTGTTACCAAAATTATAACAATCACTGGTTCTCTCAGGCCTGTGGATTTGAAGGAAATGTACAAATTGGCTGAACCCCAAAAAATATATGACAATTATTTTGTCCAGGAATTTATGTGAGATAATGAACACCCTAAAAATATGATTAAGGATTGGAGAAATGATCCTAATCGACATAAATGCGACGATAAGGGTATGTACTCAGTAGTTTATCTTAAAATCCCATTCTCACAAATTGCTGCAATGATGTCTCGTCTTTTTGGGTCTTCAAATACAACCAAGTTTAAAGAACGTTGGACACCCCTGATAGAAGCAGCCTTTGATGGCTATATTATTTATTGGGATAATATTTTGTTTGATAATTTGATTAGATGTATCACTGTCTATAGAGAAAATTGTAATCTTCCCTACAATACAATCACTCCTTTTTATATGAGTTCATTTATCCTAGATGTTGTTTGTTTTTCTACTGAATTTACATCGTTAGAATCGAAATGGAACAAAGAAGTTAAAACACCCATATGGGAATCACAATACCACTCCCATATGTTTAAAATATGCAATGAATTAATGCAACCAATTTTTCAAATCATTTTCGAAAGGAAAATCTCTAGAGTCACCCATGAAGCCAATAGAAATCTCAGGTCTATAGGAAGATGGTTTTATGAGAAACTTTTCACGTATATCCGAGTTTTTGGAAGTCATGATTGTCCTCATGTCATACCTTTATATGTACTAGATAAATTATTGGCCAAAGAAATTGCTTATCAAACCGTAGGTAATGGGTTGACTAAACTTCTGAAAGAATCCAAAAAGAAAATTTGGCCAACTTTTCCTATCACATATGGTTCATATACTCTCGAAAATTTCAAGCATGAATGTCTTGAAATTGATCTATTAAAACCCTTCAATTTCCCAATTCTTCCCAACAAAATTTATGATGCATATGGTGTTTCCAAAGAAATAACAAATCAAGTTAAGATGCGATCATTTGCAAACGAGCCTGATAAATTTGATGATGTGTTTGAATCAATTCATGAATTCTCAAGGGTTCTTCAAATAGCAATTGTGAGATTCATTTTAGAAGAATTGATACAATTCAAACAATATTATGAACAGAGGAATTCTCATTTACCACATTACATGTTCCACAGACCAATGCCAGAACAAATTTCAATTCCTCAAGTTCAGATTCAATTTCCAAAAGCAGAACAAATTCCAATTCAAATTCCTCTAGTTTAGATTCAAGTGCTAGAAGCAGAACAAGTTCTGATTCCAATTCCTCTAGTTCAGGTACAAGTACTAGTGGTAGAACCAGAAATCGTAAATGTTTCACAAGAAGAGAGATTTAATCAATACTGGAAAAGTTTTGAAAAAGCATTATCTGATACTAATACTTCTGTTAATCAGAATTCTACTTTGTTAGAAACTCTTTCCACTGAATATTCTCTAAGAACAAAAATTCATATAGGTGAACCAAATGTTCAACAAGTATCCTCTAATTTAAACGGTTCAAAAGAGAAAAGAGAAAATCGAGAAATCTCATTCACTGCAGAGGTTTCCGAAATTTCTATTCAGCAAAATCAGACACCAAGGACCAATGGTACAGAGGAGAGACCAGACGAAACAACGACATAAGACATGGAGATTATCCCTACTTCTCCAACAACAAAAATAATTCTGAAGATTTAAGAAATACCTCCTTTGGATGTATTTTAAAGTCCAAAGCATAAAGTTTTTGTATCCAGGTCAAAGAAGAAGTGAAATATTGAATATTCTCCATAAATTCCTACGAACACAACATCAATGCAAGTTTTATGGAAAGGAACACAATCAACTCCAAGAAAAGAACTTAGATAGTTATCTTAGTTTTCAGGTGCTTATGTAGATGTAACTATTCATAAGGCAACAAATATTGAGTCATTAATCATGGAGAAAGATAAAAAAATGACTCAAATGGAGGAAAGTTTCTTCAAATAAAAACAAAGGATAGAGCAGTAGTTGCAATCAAATATTAATAATCTGCAAATTGCATTTGAAGGTCTCAGACTCAAACTTGAGAATGAAATTAAAGAAAAGGATTTAATAGTCCAGCAACTACAGCAGAGCATTCAAAATTTCCAGGAGATTCCAGAACTTAATGAGGTAAACAAAGGAGAAACCGAGCTGGAAAAATTGCTGGTAAACCAACAAACAATTTTCTATCCAAAATACCAACAGATTCAAGAGCAGATTAAAATAAGTGATCAGATAGTCACTCAAATTTCTGATTTGAGGATTTATTATGAGGAAAATGATGATAAAGTGTCTAAGTATCTATATTGGCAAGACACAATGCAAGGGAGAGTGGCTGATCTTACTCGCCTTGAAGAATCAATAAAGGACATAATATTTGGAGACTGGGAGATGAAAATGAAAAGTGCAAAATTAGCTATTATCAGAGCTAAAAAAAATGTCATTTAACATTTCTGAGCATATTAAAGATTCTCTTCTACAAGCTAATACTATCCATGAAATTACAAAAGACACTATGCCTAAAGTCATCCCTTTGAAACAATATTGGCAAGAAATATGAAGCAGGAAAGCTCTTGACATAGAAAACTTGACAAAGATAAACATGGAAGTTTACTGGTATCTGTTGATCAAGCCACACAGTCAATTGGGAGTGTTGAGGTGTATTTCCAACATAGCAGTTCAACTTCTTCCAGTACTCAATGATGCAATATTCACGAGCCATATGAGAATGTATCCAATGCATCCCCCCCAGCTCGAATATATGATCAAAGCTTGCTAGCTCAAAGAACAATTATAGAGTGGATCCAAGAAATAGTCTTGAGATTGTTACAACTACTGCATTTTAATTTTCTAGCTTTTATTTTATAGTTTAGATTAGATTAAGAAGACTTGTTTCATAAGTCTTCTATTTTTGTAATATTAATTATTATTTAAACCCCTTTAATGCATTTAGAAAGTGGTGCAGATTTTTGAGAAGGTGGCTTTTTGTAATATTCCCAAATGGGAAAAGTAGGAATAGAACAAAATGATGGAAATAGAAGTGCAAAACATCACATCAAAAATGGATACCAATAAGGAGCCTTTTCATTAATCATGACATCAGCAAACATGTACAAAATAATGGGGCCAAATCATAAAACAAGAACCAACAAGCCTCCAATGAATAAACCCTCTCATAAATGATGTGCTGCTACTATATAGAATGCCAGAAAGCTGCTACAACGCAGTCATGAAGAGCATAGTTGCAACAGGGGATCATACTATAATAAAAAATGGTTGATATATTCCTCAAGAGTTACAAAAGATATATATCTAGGCTCTATAACATCCTTCCAAGACAACCCAAGAGGGTTTCTGGAAAATACACCCAATAATACAATATGAGCTGCAACCCTAGGGCTGAAGGTTTAGTGCAGTAGAAGAATGAATGGATATGGCTGTAGATGATATAGAAATATGTATCTCTCCTCAAATAGATCCTCTGGATAGAATTTTATCCCCTCCACTAGAGACATCACCTCCCAAATCATACACTGCAATCATCCCTGCAACTCCTCCCTAAAACAACCTAGATGCATACTATAGGGGATAGAAACATTGTGGCCTAATGCCAAGTATATCAATGATGCTCAAAGGTCTTCTTTACTGGCCTCCCAATGGAAAGAAACCTTCTTCCATCGAAAACTAGCTCAAAATCAACCCAAATCAACCCTCCACTACTGCACCCTGCAACACAGCACAACCCTCTGCAGAAACTACGTTGTAGAAGAAAGATGGAGCTTGGTCTGATGCCGAAAGTTGGAAATGTAGTGCAATTAATTCTCTTGAGTAGGCACTAGAAGTCCCCCAAGGATGAAGGTGAGATTCCTGCTCGGGAACACCCTGTGCTAAACAGCACTGCAGTCTTAGCTAAACAGTTGAAGAGAGAAATTAGTCATATAGACCATATCAAAATAATAGTCTAAAACATATCTTCTATTGTTTCCATCCCCTTCCTTATATAAGTGGTGAGCTTCCTCACCCTTGGCCCCACTCATTAAATCCACTACTTCCATGCATGGAGTCTCCCTCCAAAACTACACTATCCCATAATGAATGTCCACTCCTCCATGGCAATGTTGTTGACTTGGTCAAATTTGACCCAGTCTACATGCTCCACCCCCTTTTCACACATAAGGGTGCTTTATCAAACCACTAAAGTGATATGCATTCATATTAACAGTGATTTTATTCCTACTAAGGAGATTTATGGGTCTCCATACCCTCTTATTCATCAAATTAAGAAGAAAAAAAAAATTTTAATATTAGAACTAGCTTATAGCTAATTGGGAATATTACAGTCCTCCTGTCCCAAATGTTGCTTGTCCTCAAGAAATTTTAAAGGTGAGTGCTGCAACTGTTCTCCTTCTTTATTAGTGTCACCTCCATGTGATAAGCTCTTCTCATATACCAAGTGTCTCCCAATCAATCCCTCCATGAAATTTTCCTCTTAAGTACTCATGAGATTCAAATGACTCATCTCATAAGGAAGAAAAATATCCAATGTAGCAATCATGGTTTTCCCAATGTTCTCCCTGAAACACGAAGCATAAGAAACATGGAGAATCTCTCTCACAAAGGGTTCAATCCTTGCATCCTCCCTCCATTCATTCCCATGATGAGAATAAGGACATCATTAATGTATGGGATCAAAACCAAGGACGCATAAGTTTCCATATGCAATAATGGAGGTGTATCATAGTCCCACATGTGGAACCAACACAATATATCTCCTGACTACTTCATATAATGATATGGTAAGTGGTTTCTACACCACTTACTTGATGCCATAGTCTTATCACATGATTTGAGAAGGTGAGTATTGTTTGGTGCATTTGGCGCACACCCTGAATGATATGTCATCTCCCTATATCCTCCTAGGGAGTGGTCACGCTCAACACTATTTATGGCACCAAGTTGGCCATAAATTTTATAAGGAATAATGCCCCCACCTAGAGAAATGGCCTGCACATGTATGGTAAAGGAATGCAAATGTTCATCAAATAAATCATTATGCATATAAACATTATCCTTACCATATACCTTTTTCACACTAATGGAGTGGCTCATAGATAGATCCCCTCCCATTCCCAAAGACGAAATATGTGGTTGTGATAACTCCATCCAAGATTTATGTATCTCCTCCATCTCCACATGATCCATGCATCTCCTCAAATGCTGATATATCTCCTCTTCAAAGACTTCCCAAGTATATCCCTCCATGATGGTATGGTATGGTCTCATGGAATAAGTGTGGCTGAAGAGAAAATCATCATGTGCTGCTTGTATTAAATTCTCCTTGATCTTGGATGCTCTAGATAAGAATATCCTAATCTTATAGTAGATGATCCCATCTCTTACTGAATACCTCTCCTCTAGTAGCTGGTCATCAATTATCATGCAAGTAAAAATATCCTTGGAATAATCCACAAACAACTGGGATTTCCAATAAGGATCTATCATCCATAGTGATAGCGTTGATGATCTATCATATAAAACATATGTCATGTGGCTACCCCCTTCTTTGACATCTCCCATGCCAAAGTCACATACCGGGATGATGCTTCCCTTCCTCCGCTTCTCCTCTTGTAGCTACTCATGCTCAAGTAAAGGATGAAGATTTTGGAGGCTATTCTTCCATGGGAAGCTATCACCTATCCAAAACTTCCTAAGTTTGGCCAATATATGCATGAGTTTCCACCATCCTCTACCATGTGTGGAAGGTTTCTCCCCAAGTGAGAACATCTTCTGAGCCTCCAAAGTCAAGGAATAGTATCCTTGCACCATGATAGTGCCATCCTCCATCCTTATAGCATCCTCTCTCAGCATAATATGTGGTGTGAGAGTGGGTAATGATGATAGTGGAAGAACTTCTACCTCCTCCTTGAGTCTACCCAAGACTCATTGCATTGTACCATGATCTCCCAATGCTCCCACTCCTCCTGGATCTATGAGTGGTGTAGCATGTTGTGAGATATTTCTCACCAACTTCTGATCATGTGACCTCCTAGGTGGTTTGCCACTAAACAGTAATGTCTCAAGGGCCAAAGTCATCTGCATAATAGATGGGACTATGAGGTCCTTGCTTCCATTATGCAAATCCAGCTCTGTTTTATGTGCGGAAGCTGTCTGTGAGGGATATTTGTGCATGCCCCTAATCATCTGGTACTTGCGTACTCCTCTCAATGATGTAAGGGCCCCTCCAATTAGAGTAAATGCCCCATTCCCACCTCCTAGTGGTGGTGGATCACCTCTTTCTATCCCAACGTTGTGATCTCCTTCTGGTTCTTCTTCTTCTCCCTCCTCATCATATGAAAAGACCTCTATATAGTGTGTCTTTCCTGCTGCACATCTATGTTCGGGTGCCCATGATTCTTGGCATGTGAAGAAAAGCTTCCTTCTCCTCAAATATCTTCGGACATCATCACTAAGAGGTAATTTGTTTTGGCTCTCCTTTGAAAAAGGAGCCTTATCATCTTTTCCCTATGATGGAAAAGCAGGCTTTTGTTGAAATGTTTCCTTTGCTTTGGGCAAGGCATCTTGTAGATATCTAGCCCTTTCAATGGCATCTTGAAGGGTAGTGGGTTTGGTGGATTTAACCAACCCATGAAGAGGTTTTGCTAGCCCATCAATAAACATATAGACCCTCCTTGCTGCAGATAAATTAGGAACCATAACAGAAAGTTTTAGAAATTCAAAAATATAAGTTTCTGGATTACCTGATTGTTTGAGCTTAGCTAGCCCCATGAAAGGTGCCTTTGGATCTCTTCGATCAAACCTCTCCACCAACCTCCTTGTGAACTCTGAATATGCAGTCACATTGACATGAAACAATGTAGAAAGACCATGAAACCACCAATAATGTGCTTCACCCTCAAGGTGCAACGCTGCTATTTTGATGGCCTCCATCTCCGGTACTTGGTTCAGCTGGAAGTAGATTTCTAGCTTCTCTACCCATGATTTGGCAGTGCATTTTTTATGACCCATAAAAGTTGGGTAAGAAATTTTTTCCCATAGTTCAGTGTAGATCATGATTATGTATGAATCCTCCACCTCTATCGTGATGTCGAGGTCTCCTATTGTCCTTGATCTAACAAAATTCTTGAAAACTCAAATGATCCTTGAATCTTTGAGATTGAGACTCATACTCCATAAAAAAGTCTTCAAGAGTTTCTTTTTCTCGAAACCTTCCATTTCCCACTGCTAAAAATGTAGGCATTGTAGAGCGTTGGGAAACCTGCTGCTTCACTGGTTGATCACTCCAGTGATGAGAAATGTCAGACCCTTCACCATGTAGAAACCCTTTAGGGGATTCTTTGTGTCTATCCATCCTCATATCCTTTGTTTCTCTTGCAATGTCTTGCATAGTTCGAAGAAGAAGCGTAGGAAACCCCTTCTCCTCATATTCTCCTGATAAAGGGGTTTTACCCTTGTATTATGTATCATCTGTATAATCATACTTTCAGTTTCTTATGAGATACCTCTTCTCTCTATCTATGAGAGGATCTCCTTATTTTAATGACATATTGGCTTAAGATGCACAGACTGAGCCAAGATTATGCTCTAATGCCAATGTAATATTCCCAAATGGGAAAAGCAGGAATAAAGAAAAAAATGATGGAAATAGCAGTGTAAAACATAACATCAACAATGGAGACCAATATGGAGCCTTTTAATTAATCATAACAACAGAAAAAATGTACAAAATAATGGGGCCCAAATCATACAACAAGAACCAACAAGCCTCCAGTGAATAAACCCTCTCATAAATGAGGTGCTGCTACTATATAGAATGTCGGAAAGCTCCTACAGCACAGTAATAAAGAGCGTAGCTGAAAATAGAGATCATAAAATAATACAAAATGTCTAATATATACCTCAAGAGTTACAAAAGATACATATCTAGGCTCTATAACAACCTTCCAAGACAACCCAAGAGGTTTTCCGGAAAATACAACCAATAATACAATATGAGTTGTAGCCCTAGGGCTGAAGGTTTAATATAGCAGAAGAATGATCATGGATATGGCTGTATCTGATATAGAAATATGTAGCTCTCCTCTAATATATCCTTCGGATAGAAGGTTATCCCTTCCACTATAGAAATCACCTCCCAAATCATACACTACAATCACCCCTGCAACTCCTCCCTTAAATAATGGAGATCTAGACTGAAACTGCGTTGTATGGGATAGAAAAATTGTGGCCTGGTGCTAAATATATCAATGATTCTCAAGGGTCTTCTTTACTAGCCTCCCAATGGAAAGGAACCTTCCTCCACAGAAAAATAGCTCAGAATCAACCCAAATCAACCCTTCACTACTCCACCCTGCAACACGGTACAACCCTCTGCAGAAACTGTGATGTAGAAGAAAGATGGAGCTTGGCCTGATGTCAAAATGTGGAAATGTAGTGAAATTACTTCTCCTAAGTAGGCACTCAAAGTCCCTTAAGGATGAAGGTGGGATTCCTGCTTGGGAACACCCTATGCTAAACAACACTGCAGTCTTATCTAAACAACTGAAGAGACCAATTAGTCATACAAACCATATAAAAATAATAATCTAAAACATATATTCTATGGATTCCAACCCTTTCCTTATATAAGTGGTGAGCTTCCTCACCCTTGACCCCACTCATTAAGGCCACTACTTCCATGCATGGAGTCTCCCTCCAAAAATGCGTTGTCGCAGAATGAATGTCCACTCCTCCATGACAACACTGTTGATTTCGTCAAATTTGACCCAGTCTACATGCTCCAGCCCCTTTTCACACATAAGGGTGCTTTATCAAACCACTAAAGTGATTTCCATTCATATTAACAGTGATTTTATTCCTACTAAGGATATTTATGGGCTTCCATGCCCTCTTATTCATCAAATTAAGAAGCAAAAACAAAAATTAATATTCCAACTAGCTTATAGCTAATTGGGAATATTACACTTTTGGAAATTACACTATTGTTTGAACAGAAGTATCTAATTGAAAGTTTGAGCCCAGAGGCTATCTTTTCATAACTAAGCTATGATGCAACAGGTACTATTATCTGTGTATTAATCGTTTTTATGTTTCTCACATTATAGAAAACTTGTTTCTATCTATTTGTCTCTTTCTGATAAGAATTGAAATGATATATATTCTTATTAATATTGATAAAATGTATTGAATGATATGTTCTTAGATAAGTGACTTTGAAAGCTGTTATATGATTAATGTTCTTCATCAACTAAATCAATTACATTGATTTAGTTTCTTTAATGTGCTTATATTCATTTTAGTATGAAAATGATCTATATTGTTTCATACATATGAAATCTTACTCTTCAATCATATAAATCAATCCATCCCAGGAAGTAGTTAGAATTAGTTTTCTTTCTATTAACAGTAGAATAGATCAATCTATTCGTGTTGATTTTATTCCATTGTTTTACAAACTCATTTTTATACGGGAAAATGGTCCCTATATCCCCAGTTGGATCCACCATTTCAACGGAAAAGGAGTAGCAAGGAGTTGCACTAACCTCCCAACCGAGTGGAATCCCTAATGTTGAGGAAGTCACTCTCTAGCCTTCAACAGAACCCTCCTGTTAACATTAGAACCCCCTTGGAGGGAATTACTAGAATAACTCTAGTTGTGACATTTACATGGCAGGGGAAGATATTCTCCTGCAGATGCAAAATATAAATTACAAATTTTCCCCAGAATCTAACCACTCTACTTTGACTACTTTAGCACCTATAACATTGTTTTCTATCCCTCGAAACCCTATAGATCCCATGAATAAAATGTTCAAAAGGCCTTTGCAATGAAGAAGATATAACTCCAATGTTTCTCATAGCTATAGCACATTCGATGACTTAGCCCAATCTCCATCATATATGTGAGCAATGGAAGTCCTGCAAACGTGCCCAACCCAATGGAAAGCCCTACTTTCTACATTAGGTGCAATCAATGCTGCATATTCTCTCTTAATGGCTTTCAATTTGGATAAAGTTTCCTCACATATTCTATCTATAGTTTCTTTCCAAATCCCGATCATAATCCAAAATAACACCATTCACTGCTACATCATTGATGAAGGAGCATCCACATGTAAGAAACTTGGATCTATAAAACTCAAACCTTATGAAATCATAAATATAACGTATGATGAGTTCCCTTCAGTCCCAATGGGCTTTGTTCCAGGACATGCCGATACAACTTGCCAATAAAATTGTGCTCATTTACATCGAAGTCCTCGACGCACAATTAGATTATCATATCCTTCTAGGTTGAATTTATATGTATGTGATGACGGTAGTTGCATCCTTCATATTCAGAATAATGGCATTCCCCCATTAGGGAAAAATCATAACAGTTAACCAACTCACATACTACAAAAATAAGACATTAACTGAAATAGATGGTGTGCTACCTTTCGTATGATATTCTCCTAAGTTGACCACAACCTATATTGAATTCACAGTTGGAAAATTTAAACCATCAACCCTCCTCGATACATACCCTGGAGAACCCCCATTGTTAGAATATATTCTAGCTACCACAAGAGCTTTGGTGTGCATGATGAGATCATCAAACACCCCACCGAGTTAGGAACCCGTTCCAGACACCACAATTTTTGTAGTTGCCGACTCCATTTTCCTACCATAAGATATCACCCAAACTCCCTTCATATACCCTCTTTCTGGTTTTGTATCAGACTAAGTCATGGAAACACTTACATTTTCAAATATGGCTCTCGCGATTCAAGTCTGGTATATGGCCCCTCAGTCCATGTTGACGAATTTAGGTATCACATCGATGAGAGTCATTCCTATAGCCCTTAAGGAGGCGAACATAAATCAGGAATTTCCTACATCGACACCAACCAATGCCAATAAAAGGGGTAAGAATAAAGGAAATAAGGTGGAAGTTTCAAATGCTTCCTCTTCTAAGGCACTTCCACCATGTGCTTTGTATGAAGTAGTTGGGTACCCTACTAATATGTGCCCCGATTAGATGAGTTGACATCTCTTCTGCATACCCCACAAGCAGCAATGAACCCTCCTCCACGTACTGGAGCAAAGGTCACACCAGTACATAACAAGGCATTGCACACTAACCATGAATGTGCCATATGCACAGAATATGCACATTACACTTATCACTTCCCTGAAATCCCTCAATATCGAGATGCATTAAGTGCACTCGTTCAAGCCAATAAGGTAGCTCCATTAGTACTAGCCACATTATTGATTGATGATGGAACTAAAACCATATTTTATGTCATTGAGAAGTAAGCTTCATGCTCGTATACCTCTCAAACAACCTCCCACCATACAAGGAGGAAATTTGAGTCATATACACCTTCCCCACTATTCTCCATATGTGATGAACCATACCATCTCATAAACCAATGCCCTGAGATACAAGAATTTAGGAGGTATTACCCTAACCTACGCATCAACCTAAGCAAAAAGCCACGATGCAGGCATCATAATTGCCATATTTTTGTAGGAAACCATCATATTCGATGTTTCTCCCACCTTTCTCAATTGCATGAAAATTTGGATTTCATGTGTTGGTTCATCTTTGAGAATTCAACATTAGCAGACATTCCACCCTCATATGACACCACACCAGTATGGGATGAAGCATCCAAGTCCATCTTATGTGTGTTTGAGGAAAAATCACCACTAGAATTTCAGTCAAGCACCCATCAACAATTTACCTCCCACCATCACTAGTCAATATCTAGAAAAAGGAAAAACAACCTCAAGCTGCCTTGTCAAAATCACCCCTCACATGTGCCCTATGTGATAGACACAACCATCTGGTTAATAAATTATAGGAATTTGGAAATTTTAAAGATGTAATTCGCTTAGTGGTTAATATTCTGCGACCCACTTGCATAAACCATGCTCAACACTCATGCCATGAGTGTCACATTTGATCTTAAACATACACACACAAAGTTTCTCATACCTTCCATGTTTTCTAGCAACGAATGAAATATTAAGAAAAACTAACATTGGGAAAGCACGACATGATGATCCTAAGATCACGAGATGTGCAACACTGTGAACCACCACATCTCACGACATCAACCATGCATTGGCATCTCACACTATGATAAACTCCGAAATCCACACCATATACTCTGTAAGCACTAGTTCTGTGTGCAACATTTTCACCAGTAACTCTCATAGTTTTTAGACATGTCATAAGTTACAAAGATTTAGGAAGCTGACGATTCAACATCAACCCCTTATGCTGGAAGATAATTTTTCCCCTGAGACACCAACAAGGTTGAAAGAACTTCCTCCCACTCATTACCAACATGCCATTACAAAAATCCAACCACTACCTAATGCTAATGACATGCAAAATAACATACAATTAATTTCCTCATCCATAGGAACCATGGTTTGTTTTTTATACTCATCATTATTTGGTGTTGAGACTATTAAACCCACCACATCGGTGGTACCACCATTGACGGTACAAACCCACCCCATCTGCACATTGTCAACTTTGCTAGGTTCTACAAAATCGACCACTGAATCATATTATTTCTTGTAGACTAGCACAACCGGGCCCGAACTCCATCCTTATGGCCTCAAACAACCCAATTTAACATTAGATAATATTTTTCACTCAGATGAAGATATTATAGAGGCCATGACAAAACCCTAATTTCCTTGGGATGCCATGCACCATATTTCATTATTTCTACCTGAAAAATAATTTATACCTACTGACGCACCTATCCATGACATTTGTGCCATTGATTCAAAATATTTCCTTCTTCCAAGATAGGTAGAGTTGTTCAAAAATCCCATTGCGACACCAGATGTGTTCAAGGAAGGGAACATGTTAAATATATCACCTACTGTGTTAGTGTGTTTGGTGCATGTATGTATGAAATCACACCAACTTAAGGGGTGTGGTATTCCCTCTTAAGTTATTGGTCACATGCAGAAAATATATGGAATCAAGCAAGTTAGTGGAACATGCTAGAACATAAACATACTAGATAGAGAAATAGCATGCATATCCAAACATAAAAATTAAGCTAAAAACAAATAACACAAAAGCTCTAAATAGAGTAAAAAAACTTCAATAATCCAAATGAGGGCGCTTACGTCCCCTCTTATTGAGTGCTGGTAGGAAATGAGGATGAAACTTTAACCCACTTGCCAAGGGGACCTTAGAACTTGGGGTTCTAAGTCCCAATGCAAGGATGTCCTCACTTCTGAGGTGCCTTGGCGCAAAGTCTCCCTCTCTCTACTATGGTGGACTGGAGTTTTTAGATGGCCAACAATGAGTCCCCTCTATCTCTGCTCTGGATCATACATTGCTGGTATTGCTTGGGGAGATTCTGGCCAACATAATAATGTGCTCTCAAGTTGTTCATCTCCTGGTGGCCTCTTATAGGAGAATTCAAATATTCCTTCCCTCCCTTGGTACATTATGGATAGTGACCCAAGAGAGGAGGGTGATTCCATTATGTGCCACATTTATTCCATTGTGTTCTCTCTTGATGTCCTAAGGAGGCTTGGGTGGCTATCCTTTGGCGACTTAAAGTGTGGAATCAATGTCTTGGAGTGTGCCTTTGTGGTCCCGGAAAGTGACTTCCGCCACTCCCAGGATTGTTCGCTTTTTGGGTCAAAATGCGAGCGAGGATACGCTTATCGAAGGATTTTGCGCACAAATGCACTTTTGATTAGTCCTTCTTGTATGCAATTTTGATTTTTCCTCAGACCTTATAGATTTTTAAATACTTTTAGATTCTCTAATGTCTCTCGACCCTGTAAATCCTTCTTCCTGACATTAAATAATGTCAAATTTTCTTGTACAATTTTCCAATGATAACAGTTTCCCCCTAATGTGTGAGGTCTAGGAAGAACTATATAGACGAAATACATTATAGTTTCTTTTCTGTATACTATGCGTAGAGAGAGAGAGACCTTCGTGTAGCTCGGAATTGGAGACACCCTGCACCAAGTCGAAGAACGAAAATGTCCTATGGACCCCTATAAGAAATGGTATAATACAATATATACAAATTTTCTACGAGGCGGGCATGTTCCATGCCCGTAATTCTTTGGCTAGTTAAATAAATCTACTTGACAGATACATGTTCTGTATGTGTCACTAATATTGTAGTGATATGTTGGTTGATGAAGAAGGTTGTTGATGCCCTCAAGGGCATTTTTTCTTTGAAAATAGGTAGAATGTGGTACCCATATGCGTAAAATTCATATGGAATATAACTATGCATTGTATGCATAGGCACTGGCTGGGACCTTCTCGTATAAGCATTGTTGACAGAGATGCTTATAAAGGCATGGGTGTTCGACAAATTTAATCAAAGTGCAATGGTTGTAAAGTATGATACCATATTGACATGAAAGGTTGTGTTGTAGTCGAATGTCAGGAGGATCGATGAAATCTATGGGAAATGATGTCTCCCATAGTGCAACCCGAGGATGCCCTTTTTATGGAGAGGGATGATCCAAGGTATCGCTTCCTTTTTGGAAAAAAGGTGTTGAAGTCAAAAAAAGGAAGCCTCAACCAAATGAGGGGGTTGCTGATATGGAGGGTCAGGATTATGGATTTGATGGGTTTAAAATAGGCATGATGGCGAGGGGTGACTGAAAATTGATGATTGGGATTCAGTGGCCCAAGGTCGGAGTATAAAAAGCAGCTTGGCAGCAGTCATAACTATTTCTGATGGGGAAAGCCCTGGAATCAGTAGGACTTCCAGGGTGGGTATAAGCTGGTTATGAATTTCATAGTGGCTTTTGCGTGAGGGTGGTATACTCCGACCAAGGGTCGTCAAGAATTTCTTCCATGGGAGAAAAAATGAGTGAGTGGGTGGGGGACATAGTGCACCATTGCGGTCTCTGTACACTTACCAAAAGAATAAAATAATGGGGTTTGGTTTGTACAAAACACAGAGACAGGTGCCCCAAAACATGAAATTGTTCGCTTACTGATGGTGTGAGGAAGGTGTTTTGCTGAGGGTGGGTTCCCCATTGGTTGGTCTCATGTGTGAGGTTGATGAAGCAGATGAAAAAGTATCACAGATGGGATTATGTTGATGGCAGTATGGTGGGTCAAATGTGAGGTGCGGTAGTGCGCTTTTGATTTTATTGTACAACCTAGTTGTCCGGGAAAGGGGTTTTATTTCATATGGTAAAACTTGACCTTATGCATGGTGAGTGAATGGGCATGAGGTGCTTCCCAGAATATAGTGTTATGGCCATGGCGTCACTATTTTTTGTGATATATGGTCTAATTTGGGTGACGAGCACCATGGAGAGGAGGCTCTACCGATCAATGAGGATGCTTATCATGTGCAAGGCAAGGTGATGATAAACATAGTCGTATGTGTGGAACCTATGGTTAATTTCTGATGGAGAAATTATGTCAGGATATGCAGATTTTTCTGGGACTCTATCATGCTGGGGGTAGAATGATACCTGCTTTTGGAACTTTCAGTGGATGGAGTTGTGGATGGTTTGTGTGCTTACCTGCAAAAAACAACTACCTCAAGTGAAAGCATCTTCTTTATCAAATATTATTGAAACACATGAGCTTTTTAAAAAGAAGATGAGAGAGGGCATACCTGCCAGTGTTGAAAATTTATTTTTTTGGAGGTGCGAATATGTGGCATCGCCTTTATGTGTTATGGAGTGTTGATCACAGTGCTGCTTGCGGTCCGAAGAACGAACCTTATGAGCTCTCGTTATGGTCCTCCAAATTTTGGAAAAGGGCGATATATAGGTGAATATGGCCCTAATTCAATTCATTTGTGTCTGTTGAGTATTAAGAGGTTAGAGGCTTCTGCGGAGCAGTTATTGCCATTGCGGTCAACCTAAGAACCAAGGATTAGTGATATCATGCCCATGTAACCTCCATGACATCCTACACTTCAATGTTTTTAGTCTGAGGGTGCCGAGGTCCATGCAAAATTGGTTTGTACGGATTCTGAGCCAGTTTTATTGTAGATTGCATGGGTGATTAGGGTAAGAGCACGCATTTTGCACGCCTTAGGCACACATTTCAACCTGAGGGTGCCTAGGTCCATACAAAACTGGTTTGTACGGATTCTAAGCCAATTTTACCGTAGATTGCATGGGCGATCAGGGTAAGAGCACGCCTTTTTCACGCAAAACTATGGTTTTGCACACCTTAGGCACACATTTCTCATCCTTGGGCATGCCTTTTGCATCTCTGTGAGAAATGCAAGTGCGCCTTCGACACTCTTATCTGAGGGGCAGGCGCGCAGAGGGCCGACGCGATTTTTTTCCAAAATTTTGAAAATTTTGCCTACTTTTTGATGTTTTTATTCTACTGATGTGTTCTTGTTTGGTTGACAGGATGTTGTGGAGGGAGCAGGATTTGCCCAAGCTCCGTACTGCTTTAGCTACCAATGGTCGGGTGCACCAACAGTTGGAACAGTGAGGTCTCCTAAATTTTGTGGAGAATGACCTTCTTCGGTCACAAGAATGACTTTTGTGTTACCTGATTGAGCATTGGAATAGGTGGCGCAAGGTGTTTGTAATACATGTGTGTGACCTTAATATCCATCCTGAGATGGATATATACTTTGTGATAGGGTTTTTGCCTTAGGGTGAGGCGCTATGGTTTCCCCTCCCTTCTGCGAGGGTGGATTTTGAGCGGTTCTGGATGCAGCATTGTAGCGGGGCACCCCTTACGGAGGGCTGCATAGCCATTGCATCGATGATATATGTGGTCGAGCGATGTGCTCTAGCAGCTATCGTGCGACTCACAGGGTCGTCAGCTCCACATCCGGCATCGGGCCCGTAGGTTGGAGTCTTGCGTCAGCTGAGGGCCGAGCATTTTTTCGACGTTGCCCGTTTCTGCTATGACGGGATGTTGGCGTAGCTTTACAAGATCTGGGATAGATCAAAGCTATTTGTGTATGCCAGTATTTTATGCAGCATCATGTATGAGCAGGTGGTGTTGTTGCGACCGGTGGTGGCAGTGCCTGCTGGGGGCCACGGGAGTCTCGTATGAGGAGGTGGGATTTTTTGATGCCATAAGGAGGTGGGGGTATGGTGGGGCGTTACTGGAATGCCACGATGGAGGACTGGTTTGAGGCCAACCCCCTGATGTTTCTGTCATTCTCTTATTCAGGGATGGAATTTCGGGGGGATCCAGAGATGGATCTCCCTCCTGGCTATGCTTGGGGGCCAGCAAGTATGTCTTTTGTTGTCTTCATTTATTTGAGTATTTATGTTTACATGTGTTTTATGGTGACACTAACATGGTTTTGGTTACTCTTGCATATTTTGGCATGGTTGGTTGCCCTGTGGCTCGATTGGTTGGCCACGGTCCTATTAGGAGACCTCGGGGAGCTCGTGGGGGGCTGGGAGGTGATCCTTCACAGCCTCAGGGTGGGGGCCTTGGTGGTGAGGTCGGCCCTTCAGGGGAGGGTAGTAGCTCGGATGCTGTAGAGATTGTGGCAGAGATATCTCGTGCTGATGCAGTGGAGGCTCAAGTGGATGCGGCGGAGGCTCGTGCTGCTGAGTTGACCATGCAGGTGTCAGTTCTAGAGGATGCTTGGGATTGAGTGCACCACTTGACTCAGGGGATGTCATCTCAAGGCTTTCTAGATGACCTCGAGGAGGTGTGGTTGGAGACATTGATGGCCCGAGAGAGGGACTATTCGCCTGTTTTACATCAGGTAGAAGTCTCAGTGTTAACGACGGCTCTAGTAGTGGTATTGGGAGCGGCAGTGGGTCCAGGTGCCCCACCTGGGGGAGCACCGCCCTAGAGTATTTTCTGTACACGAGGAAAGCACCCATTATGAGGATTCTTCCCCTATTTTTGATGAATTGTTGGGGTGCCTTTTTGGGTTGACCGATGGGTCAGAGACACCATTTTTATACTCAGATACATACATTTGATATATATGAGAGAGATTTTTTGCGGCTCTACATGGTGTGCCCCTTATTTCTGCTTATGGATTTATGTTATGCTAATGGATATCTATGTTTTCTATGTTTTTTGTTTTTTATGTATGATATTTTATTCGAGATGCATTCCAGTTTATAATATTGTTAGCTATGCGATCAACTATTTGGTTTTGACTCCTTGGTACATGTGTGAATGTAATGTAGTCAAATTGTATGCTTAATCTTTTTGCACCAAATATCTTCTAAATAGATGTGAATCTCGAATCTCAAATGTTTGGTTCAAATGCGACACTACTAACTGGGAATCGAGGTAGACATACATATGGCATATGCCCTGATGGAGGGTGTTGCAAATAAGTCCTATTACAACGTCATATTCTACCTAATTGTTTGTTGCTGAACTGATACACACCATTTGTGTAGAGTGGTGATTGGTCAGGGCGATAGATAATCCAGGCTGTTGCTGCTTAACTTTGAGACCATCTTCATGCTCCATCAGTGAATCCAGTGTAAGGTTCGGGTTGGTAATCCATTGTGGCACTCGAGTGCATTTTGTAACAAGATTTTTGGTCAAAATTTTAAAGTTTTTGGGTTTGTGTACATTGAATCTAGGGTAGGGCCTGCTTGGCCCTTATGGGTAGAAATTATTGAGGTAAAGGCCATTGACGGGCTTGTTGAGGCATGTCCCTTCTGGTTCCGTCAAGATGTATGCCCCCTGGCAGAGGCAATGTTTTACGATGTAGTGTCCTTTCCACAAGGTTTCAAACTTTCCTGGCCCTAGGGCTTCTTTTGCGACATCATAGCGGTGGACTAGTTCTCCCTCAGTGAATGAGCGAGGGTTTATGTGGCAGTCAAATGATTCTTTTAGCATTTTCTTATGGGCCTCATTGTGTTTTAGTGACTCTCATTGGCTTTCGTTGACGAGATCTAGTTGTACTGGGCATTTTTCTAGAGGCTGGGTATCATCAAGGAGTTCGATGGCGGCATGCAAATTCGGGATCTCGCGTTCTATGGGAATCATGACTTCGACCCCATATACCAAGTGGAAGGGAGTGAAACTAGTGGACGTCTTGACAACCATGCAGTATGCCCATAGGGAAGAGAAGAGAATATGGTGCAAATTGAATTTATGGTTATTCAGCATGCGTTGTAAAATCATTTTGAGGACTTTGTTTACAACTTCTACCTGTCTGTTGGATTGGGGGTAGTATGGTGAAGTGAATTCATGGGTGAACCTGAGGTGGTGAGATAGCTCCTCAAAAGCTTCATTCTCGAAGTGTTTCCCATGGTCAGAGACTAACTCTTTAGGAATTCTGAACCAGGAAATTACGTGGTTAAACAAAAATTGAGTGGCGGTTTCTGCAGTGTTGTCATATGTGGGCATGGCCTCTGCCCACTTGGTGAAATAATCGGTAGCCACTATGATGTATTTATGATTTCCAAATGATGTGGGGTTGCAATTCATGAATTCAATTCCCCATTTACAAAAGGGACTAGCTACGATGACAAGGTGCAACGGAGCGGGATGGGATCTTGCCTTATGAGCGAAACGCTGGCATCACTCGCATCTCTTGACTCTTGTAATGCAATCGCGAAACAGGGAGGGCCAAAAATATCCTGACCGTAAGAATTTTTGGGTGGTGGCCATTCTAGATAGGTGGCCATGACAAGAACCTCTGTGGCAGTCATTGAGGGCTTTTTCCGCTTAGTCGTGAGTGCGGCATCAACGTAAAATGGTGTCGATGCCCCGTTGGTACAAAACGTTGCTCATGAGGAGATATCGAGGGGCCTGATGGCATATGCACCGATGGTCATCTAAAGTGAGGTGGGTGTTTGGTCAATTTAGTGTGTCCTAAATTGCTACATTTAATTTGTCAATCCGGGATTCGTAAGCTGACGAAGTGTGGCGCACTATATGTGCAAGATAACCTATCTCTTACTTTTTGGTCGTTTTTGGATTTTTTTTATGAAATTCTAAAAGACAAGTATGGAGACAAATATTCAAGACAACAATGTCTTTCTAATTATTTTCCAAACTTCAAAATAATTTACACAATGACAAAATTAATTCTTCAAAGAAAAATGAAATTGCATCACTACTCTAGTCAAACAAACAATGAACTACTGATCATGAAACTCATTATTCTTGCTGCTGTTCAAACACAAAAGAAATTATGCTGAAAGAAATCCAAAAGTTGCAACAAAGTAATCTAAATCAAATTACTTCAATTATTCATCCTCACCACCTCACCATTAGTCCAAATATATGGTTTTCTGAGGTAACCATGAACAACTGAGTAACTCCGATATCTAACTTGCGTAAAGTAAATCCACATCACAATAATTCAACTCACCATCACCCAAATGTACTTATCACCGAAGATGCTGAGAATGAATATATCTAACTTGTATAAACTAATATCAAACTACACATTCATAATAACACTCACCATCAAACCAATATATTTCTTGAGACCGAAATGACATGAGCAATTTACATATCTAAATCTACCGAATAAATGTGCAAGACTCAATTAAACAAAGCAAGGCCTTAATTAAACAAAAGTCATAGTTAGTAGAACAATATTAATTCCATGTCATTAGTCAAAAATTTATGCAAATGCCCGGGCTGCCTATTTATAACCTGAAACAGGAACACTGATCAGTTAACAATAACATAAAACATGAAAGATTATGGACAGAAGTACAATGTAAAGCATAAAAGATTATGAATAGAGATGAAGCATAAATACCATGAAAGATGCAATGTATAAACACATGAATGAATTATGGCATAATGAGCTTAAAGAAATAAAACAAGAACTATACAATAATGCACAAAACCTCAGCGTGTGCAGGGGCCCTCTACACCAGCCTTGGCAACAATCTTCAAGTATGAATTACGCTTGGAAACAGAGTCTTCTTATATATTAAAATGCAGTCATAACAGAAAGGTGATATTACGGCACAGTGGCAACGTAATTACATTACAGAGCTATCTGGAAGCTAATGGAGACTAATAGAGACTAATCTAATATGTGTATGCAAACGCATTATTTATAACAAAGGAAATATAACTAATTCCCTAAATTTTGTGCTAATGGAGAACACGTAAACCATTACTTCCAAAGATCTAGGATCATGGCCGCGTTGAGGAGTAAATCTATGAAGAGTGGATGTTTGAATTCGGCTTATGGAGCCATGTACAGGTGTTGATTTGTCTCCCGCAATTCAGAAACGGCCATATAAATCTCCACGTGACGAGAAACAGAATCCTATCACCGTGGGACTCTATGGTTGACTTCCACTTGGCCACCTTTGACCGCAGCCTCCCTAGATGAATTTTCCCGAGCCAATAGGACACGATCCATGTCCACATCATTTCTGACTTGCCCATGTGGCTCGTTTTACCTGAAGACACCTGTAACATAGAGTTTCACAAAATGGTTGCGGAAAGTTGCAGCAGCTGCGGAAAGTGGCAAGATTCCGCAGCTAAATGAGCAAAATCTAAATCAAACAACAGACACAAAAATATAGTTAAAAACCATTTTAGATGCTCTTTTGCAATTAATATACAATGATATTGACAACTTGGGAGGTTCATGTGAATGAAAAAGGTATAGAAAGGTGTATGGAAAAGATGCAGATTTGAGACTCAACATATCCCCACTGTGAAGGTGTTGCATGTCCTCATGCAACCAAAATTTTGATAATCTTTCTTCAGTTCATATGCCTTGAAACTTCAGCCAGTACATCCAATCCTCTCCTCTTCTTCCTTGGTGCTGCTAACATCCTAGGCTTTTTCATTAAGCATCTAAATTTGATATTAACCAGTGCTCTGCTTAACTTCTGGCATTTCCTTTTCAATTTCTTGCTCTTCTTCTGCCATATTCCCAGATGTAGCATGGTATTATCATGAATGATTTTTTCCAATTTTCTTTGTTCCTTCAATGTCTCATTTTCATTTTTAATGTGTCTATTTAAGAGCTCTAGCTCAAAGACTTCCTGTTTCAGTGATTGGACTAAATCATCTTGTACTATGTGAGGCTGAATGGACGAAGTACTGGGACCCGTAGCTGCTTTTTCTAAAGATTCTATATAATCATATACTTCTTGCTGCTTGGGGTCTATATCAGGTGTCATTTTTATTGGGTTGTCCCCAAAATGCCATGAAGGAGAGTTGTCTTCAAAATCTGGCTGAGGAGGGCTCACACTAACATCTGGCTAAGAATGGGATGGACTATGTTCAATGTCTGACTGAGAATGAAATGAACCAAGTTCTCTAACTGACTGAGAGTGAGATGGACTATGGTCAACTGGGGATTGTTCAGATGTTTCTTCTCCCAAATCGATGAAATGGGGTCTTTTCATTTGCGTTTTCCTCAATTTCCCCTTAAGTCTGGAACTTCTTCTCACACGCTGTGGACCACTATCTTTTTGCTTTTGTTTTCCTTTCTCTTTCTTCTTGGTTATAGATAACTGTTCTTGAAGATGAACCAATCTTTCAGATAGCACTTGATGATCTTCTTCTTCGGAAGAAGGGGTTTGATGTGTAGCCTCAATACTTTTTCTCTCTTTTGATGTTATTGGCTTTTTACCCTTAGTTTCTTTCTTCTTCCTCTTTGACAGTCTCTCTTCCCTATCAGTTCTTTCAATTGTAGTAGTAGGAGTATTTTGAATTTCATCATTTGTTCTCTTTCTCCTACTCCTTCTTGATGTGTTACCTTTAGGAATTTCTTGAGTAGGAGTACTTTGAGTTTCATCATTTATTCTTTTTCTCCTACTCCTTCTTGATGTGCTACCTTCAGGAATTTCCTGAGGTTCCTCAAAGAAATTTCTAATCAAAAATTGTTCCCATGTGTCTTTCTTCTCCTTTAACTCTTTTTTCAATCAAAATTTTTACAAGACCGTGGTGATATAGATGTGGTTCTACATCTCCTAAATGCTTCTGAACAGTCACAGACATTTTCTTCAAACTATTTAACAGAAAATATGGGAGATTGAGAGTTTGATTATCTAGAAAATTCATCAGCAATCTGGTATGGTACATATACATGGACCCAAAACGGCCTTCATAGGTAATGAATTTTTGAACAACTAGCAGCAAAGTAGCCCATTCCTCTTTCAAAGCATGAACAGGAATTCCTCTTTTAAAAATAGTTATGTCCATACCTTGGTTTCGTAAGATTATTCTCCAGGCTTCATCACTAATGCTTTTATTCTTAAACCAACGCTCACCCTCTTGAGGAAGTTCCGTGGCAGTTGCTATAGATTCCTCGTTCACTGCAAACTTAAGGTCTCCAATTTCTACTTCCAGGCCATTGAACGACCTTGCAAATTCTTTTGTCACTTCTTTATGATAACCTCTGAACTTTTGGATAAACCGCAGCCACTTTGCTTTCTTCAATATATCCCTTACTTGCGGATATCCTTCCATGAATTTAAGTCCTTCTGGTTCTGCTCTTAGCAATTTACCCATCCTTCTTTCTGCTCTTCAAAAATTTGCCTGCGTGAGGGTTCAATGGAAATAGAACGACTGAATGCACGGAAATGAGCACAATGACTATAGGTAGATATCAGAGAGTGGGTATACAGGCTGTAGCGTAACAGAGAACGAAATGGAGTGAAACAGAACAGAGAGGGGTTTCGTGAGCACGGCAGAGATATGGCTGTGAGATTAACAGAAAAATAGGAGCAGTATAACACATCCGGCAGTGTTTTGAAATTTGATGGCTGAAAAATAAATGTGAGCACGTTTAAACAACGGCTATGGATTTATACGGCTGTAAGAAGCCGTAGTCAAATCAACTACGTCTCATTGTCACAGGTGGAGTATCGGAGTTTGAGTGAAGATCGGAGGTTTAATTATGGGGACCGTTTGAAAATGAATGCGGAAGGATCATATGGAGATCGTGAAAGGGTTACGGAGTTTGTCAATATAATCATTGCACATAATGGATGGAGCTTATGGTTTAGAACTATATAAAAATGTGTTTTCAATGCTATTTGAAATGAATTTTTACTCATACCTTGGAATCTTTGCCTTTTTCCTTGATCTTCAATTAGTTGCTCTTCATTGGTATCTTGAATGCCCCATGTCTTCATAATTGGTCCTCTCACCTGCATTTAATTTCATGATTATGGAAATAACATCTGGCTGTACATTCTTTTGAAAACAGAGTGGTAGCTGCGGAATCTGCTTCTGGTTGCGGAAACTGGTGTCAACTGCGGAAACAGATGTCAGTTGCGGAAACTGATATAACTATTATTTGGGTGAATGAAAATGAACGGATGACAAATGAATAGATGGAAATGGTCATGAAAAAGAATTTTATTGGTGAAAATGGAATGAAATAGATAAAATGAAGTGGAATGGAGTGAAATGAAGTGAAATGAAGTGGAATGGAATGGAGTGGGTGGTCACAAAATGAAAGAGAGATTTTTTTTTTTTTTGGAAAATATAGAGTGTCAGGTGTTCCTGATTTTCACCCTATATTTTCTGTATAAGACTGCCAATCAGTGATTGGTTTTCAGGCTTATACAATTTTTTTTTTTTTTTTTAATTGAAAGAACAAAAGCTAGGCTGGTGGAGAAGAAGAATTCTTCTGTACCAGCCTGATTGCAGAATTTTCTTGAAACATTTTGACAAAATCCTCTTTTGAGAGTGGCTTATGATAAAATTTCAATTTGTGGCCATTCACAATAAGAGGAGTTTGAAACTCATCAATGGTCTTGATTCTTACCGCTCCATTGCTAAAGATCTTGTCAATCTCATATGGCCCAAGCCAATGAGTCCGAAATTTTCCTTGAAAATCTTTAAACTTGGAATCAAATAACAATGCCCAATCTCCTTCTTGAAACTTCTTCTCTTTGATGTACTTGTCATGCCATTTAGCTCTTTGATATTGAACTAGATCAGTTCTTAGAATTGCCTCTTGTTTGATCTCATCTAGCTCATTTAATTGCTCCATTCTATGCTTTTGGGCTTCTGATAAGTCCATCCCCAATTGAACTGCTATCTTGAAGGTCTTGAATTGGAACTCAATGGGGAGCAAGACTTGTTTCCCATAAACAAGTTCATAGGGAGAATGTCCTGTTGTATTTCTCCATGTAGTTCTGTAGGCCCACAAGGCTTCAGGAAGCCTTTCTGCCCAATCTCTTCTATGTAGATGAACAGTTTTGGTGATGATACTTTCAAGAACTTTGTTTGTAGACTCCACTTGACCATTTTCTTGCGGATGGTAAGGAGTAGATCTTTTGTGCTTGATTTTTTATTCTTCCATCAACTTCTCCACCAAGTTGGATGTGAATTGGCTTCCCTGATCTGTCACAATTTCTCTTGGAACACCAAAGCGAGTAAAAATATCCTCATAAAGAAAATTAACAACTGAATTTTCAGTAGCAGACACTAATGCTTTAGCTTCTACCCATTTAGTAACATAATCAAGACAAACCAATATATACTTCTTTTGCTTAGGTGGTGGATTAATAGGTCCAATGAAATCTAAAGCCCATTTTTCAAAGGGTTCGATGAGTACCTGTGTTTGCAATGGCATTTCATTTGAAATGGTAGGTTTCCCTACTCTTTGGCAGCTGTCACACCTTTTGACATATTGTTTTGCATCTTTCAAGAGGGAAGGCCAATAATATCCTAAAGAGAGGATTTTATAGGCCGTCCTTTTGTCTGCAAAGTGTCCGCCGCATGGTTCATCATGACATGCCTTAAGAATATCAGGAATTTCATCTTCCCTGACACATCTTCTGATCACAAGATCTGGCCCTGTTTTAAACAATTCATTAGAAATCCATGAATATTTTGAACTCTCCTGAATAATTTTTCGTTTTTCACTTGGAAATAAATGTGAAGGCAGTTTCCCTGTAACCAAATAGTTAGCAATATCCGCATACCAAGGAGTCTTAATAGTTACTGCAAACAAGTATTCATCAGGAAACTTATCCTCTACAGGAGAATCTTCTTTAGTATTCTGAATCCTAGACAAGAAATCAACTACTGTATTTTGTTTCCCTGGTCTATCCAACACAATAATATTGAATTCTTGCAAAAGTAAGAGCCATCTTGTCACTCTGCCATTAGTAACAGGTTTGTTCATTAAATATCTAATTGCAGAATGGTCAGTATGAATAAAAGTTTCATAGCCTATTATGTAATGTCTAAACTTATTAATTGCATGAACAACAGCTAAGAACTCTTTTTCAGTCACAGTATAATTCTTTTTCAGTTACTGGTGTAATAAATGGCATAAGGAATTAAATATTTTTGACCCAACACAGCTCCAAGAGCTGTATCTGAAGCATCTGTAGAAATATGGAAAGGAAGTTTCCAATTTGGTCCTCTCAAGATAGGTGCTTCAGATATTCTTGTTTTCAAAGTTTCAAAAGCTGATTGACAATCAGGATCCCATTTAAATTCACAATATTTTGTAAGCAATTTGAAGAGTGGAGATGCTATTTTAGTGAAATTTTCTATAAATCTTCTATAGTAACCAGTAAATCCCAGAAAACTTCTAACATCTCTTTGACAATTTGGAATAGGTAAATTGGAGATGACTTCAACTTTTGATCTATCAACCTTAATCCCATCCCCTGAAATATGATGTCCTAAAACAATCCCTTCAGTAAACATCATAAAGCATTTTTCATGGCTTAATGAAAGGTTTGTTTCTTTACATCTTATAAGAACTTTTTCCGAATTTTCTAATGCCTCTTCAAATGAATTATAGCTGTAAAATCATCCATATAACCTCTACCTGATCATGGTTAGATCGAGAAAAATTCTAAAAAATCACAGCATCTTTGGAATGTTGTACGTTTTGTCCTTAAAAAGGCTTTCAAATATTAAAAATTGCCATGAATGATGAATGGATGCTATATTTGATCTTGAGTGCTACACAAATTTGGTCTCTTACTAAAGCACATCAAAAATGAAAAAGTACTTTTTGCATTTAAATATTATCTAATACTTGATGATAAAGAGGCAAAGGCGATCCTTGTAAGTTTAACTTTTCAATTCCACAATCAAATATTACCTCTATTTTACATTATTTTTTCGATTTTGCTATAGCAAAAGGCCTATGACTATCTAAAATTGAATCGTGTCAAGTTTACATTTAATTTTTGAAATCTTCTTTTTCTATCTAAGATTTGGATTCATCCTTCTTTGAGGTTGTCTGATTGGTCTACTGTTTTCCTCGATATAGATATGATGGATGCAAGTCTTAGGATCAATACCTTTCATGTCAGTATACTCCCATGCAAATGCAGTAGAATGTTTTTGCAAGATTTTGGTTAGTTCTTGTTGTTGTGACTTTTCCAAATGTTTGTTGATATTCAATGTTTTTTCTGGAAAAATCTCAATGGTAGAACTACCAAACTCTTCCATAGAGTAAAGAGACATTTGTCTTGATGATAAATATTCTATGTCAGATTCCAACTGAAATTGTGTGGGGTCATATTCTGAAGATATCTCAAAATTTTCTAATGTGTTTAGAATTTGACTATCCTCACTGATTTCAGAAATGGTAAAGACAGGTTGTATAATGTCCTCATCATCGACCCATTCATTATCTCCTACTTCTGTGATTGCTCTTGCTGGAGGATACAAATTGAATTTCTTTGTCAAATTACCATTAGAAATGTACATGTCTCCAGATCTACAACTAATAAAAGCATCAGCTGTGGCTAGCCAAGGTCTTCCTAAAATAAGTGGGTGCCCTCCTAGATTACTCTTAGGAGTCAAAATCATAAAATCTACTGGATATTCCCAAGAATCTAAGGAGACTGAAATATCTTCTAATACACCATCTGGTTTAATAATTGATCGATATGCAAGTTGCAGTAAAGTAGGTGTAAAAAGAAGGTTAGGAAGTTTTAGCTGGTCCATAGTCTGTCTACTCATAATGTTGATAGCAGCCCCTAAGTCAATCAGTGTGTTTGGAATTTCTATCCCATTTATATGTGTCTTGACAATTGGACTTCCTGGATCTACATACTTCTGCATGGTAATTTTTCCCATCTTGGGGCCAAGGTTGTTGCCAAGGATTTCAATTTGGTGGGGTTTGAAGATTCATAGGGTTGTTAAACCCTTGAGTTTGTTGTCCCTGCCAAGGTATTCTTGCAACAAAACAGAGAGATTCTACTGAATTTGGGTCTTCTTGAAAGACAGCTTTGAGTCCAGGAATTGAAGGACAATCCTTGGTCTCATGATTCTCTGAGAAAATCATACATGTTTCTAAAAATTTTGCATCCAAGGGACATTCCCTTAAAGCATGTTTCTTCCTACATTTCGGACAAAAGATGGCTAGAGCATCTGTTTCTGCTTTCTGCTTGTTTTGGATCTTAAGGGTGTCTAGTTGTTCACTAAGGCTCCCTAAGATATCAGTTTTGAATTCATAAAGCATATTGCCAATCTCTACCCTACTTACTGATCCAGTTGCAGATTTGTTAGCCCTGATAAGAGAAGGATCCCTAGGCCCTTTTCCTGTTTTAGATTTTCCTCTTGAGAGATGGACACATAGTTCTGTTATGTCACGAAGTGGAAGTTGAGAAATGTCTCCTTTTCCCATCATGTTTAAAATATCTATCCATTCATCTCTAATGGATTTTAATATGAGGGCTTTCAAAGTTTCATCATCTAATTTTCTCATCTTTGCTCTTTTTAAGTTGTATTGAAATCTTTCAAGTAAATCTTCCAAATTTTCATCTTCTTTTTGCATCATTTTGAATACCTCATCCTTGTGATTGGTGGGCATACAATAGTCCAAGTATCTATCCAAAAATTTTTGTTTCATATCATTCCAAGTCCTAATAGATTGGGTGGCCAATCCCATGAACCATTTCAAAGCGGCTCCCTTCAATGTTGAAGGAAACAGTTTGAGTTTTTGAGAGTCTTCCATATAGTCATAGGTTCGGCACACGACTTCAAACTCAAACAGAAATGTTTCAGGATCCTCACTTCGCAATCCATAAAATTTGGGGAGGATAGATGGTGAGATGTTCTTCATTGTTGTATGAGTTTCCTCATCAACTATAGGGAATCCAAACAAGTTGTCTCCTTCCCTATTTCTTCCATTATTACCTTCACCATTGTTGTCTCCATTGTTTCCTCCTCCTCTACCTCTACCTCTACCTCCAAATCCATCTATTATTTACTCTGCCATGATAGTTTCTTTAGAGTCCTCAAAGTCCTCTGGTTCTTCTATCAAGGGAGGATGAGAGGGAGTCTCTTCCTTTTCTTCTTCAGGTGATTCTACTTCTTTGATTACAATATATTCTCCTGTAGAAGTAAAGAAAGGACCCTTTTATAAATGAGATTTAGTAGGTGGTATAGGAGAATCCTCTAATTCAACTGCTCCTTGAATTCCAAAAATCTTAAGGCTAGGGGTAGATGATGGTGAATATTGTCTATGCCTTGAAGAAGATGGAGTTGTGAAAATCGAACTCTTGGCTTTAGCTATAAACCTTCCCCTAGAATCTCTTGCTCTATGCATGTCATTTTATTTTATTTTTAAGTTGGGCTAATAATTCTCTTTCTCATCTTCCAGGTCACACTAGGTGCAAGAAGAGAGCATACTTAAGAAATTACTGAACCAATAACTCTCTTTTCTGATCCTCCAGGTCACGCTAGGTGCAAGAGGAGAGCATACT
Source organism: Pinus albicaulis (assembly GCA_034641835.2). NCBI lineage: Eukaryota > Viridiplantae > Streptophyta > Pinopsida > Pinales > Pinaceae > Pinus > Pinus albicaulis. The sequence continues at coordinate 529,208,207 of CM076582.1, read as the reverse complement.
TCAAGAAGTTATCAAGTTTTCCCTTCTTTTTATTATTTTGTTTTTTTTTTTTAAAGAAATTGGCTACCTAGTTACACTTCCCCGGCAACGGCACCAAAATGTTTAGTCAATTTAGTGTGTCCTAAATTGTACATTAATTTGTCAATCCGGGATTCGTAAGCTGACGAAGTGTGGCACACTATATGTGCAAGATAACCTATTTCTTACTTTTTGTCGTTTTTGGCTTTTTTATTTTTATCTTGGTTGGTTTCCTAATGTGAGATGGAAATTCTAAAAGACAAGTATGGTTATGATTGTTCAAGGAAATGATGTCCTTTATAATGATTTACCAAACTTCAAACTTCAAAAGGATTTTTAAACATACAATGACAAAATTAAAAGGAAATGAAAATGTGCCGCTATTCTAGTTAATCAAACAGTGAACTATTGATCATGAAAACCATTATCCTTGTTGTTGTCTAAACACAAAAGAAACTATACTCAAAGAAAAGATTGCAAGTAAAGTAAAACTAAAATCAAATTACATCAACTCATATTCTGACCCCTCACCATTAGTCTCGCTATGGCTTTCGGAAGTAATCATAAACAACTTGAGCAATCTGATATCTAATTTGCAGAAAAATAAACTAATATCAAATTACACACTCATACTTCAATCCCTCACCATTAGTCTCGCTATGGCTTTAGGAGGTAACTGATAATGACATGAGCAATTTAATATCTAACTTGCAGAAAAATAAACTAATATCAAACTACACACTCATACTTCAATCCCTCACCATTAGTCTCGCTATGGCTTTCGGAGGTAACTGATAATGACATGAGCAGTTTAATATCTAACTTGCAGAAAAATAAACTAATATCAAACTACACACTCATACTTCAATCCCTCACCATTAGTCTCGCTATGGCTTTCGGAGGTAACTGAAAATGACATGAGAAATTTAATATCTAATCTAACTACTAAAGCAAATGTGCAAGACTGAAATAAACAAAACAGTACTGGAATTAAACAAAAACTAAGAAAAGTAAATTAGCAGAAGGACAATATTGATTCCATGTCATTAGTCATTATAAAAAGATGTGCAAATGCCCCGGCTGCCTATTGTAATCTGAAACAAGAACACTGATCAGTTAACAACAACATAAAACATAAAAGATTATGGACAGAAGTAAAATGTAAGGCATGAAAGATTACGGACAGAAATGGAACGTAAATACCATGAAAGATGTAATGTATATACACATGAATGACTTATGGCACAATGAACTTAAAGAGATAAAACAAGAAACTATACAGTAATACACAAAATCTCAGCGTGTGCAGGGGCCCTCTGCACAGACCTCGGGCAACAGCCTTCAAATACGAATTACGCTTATGAACAGAGTCTTCTCATATATTAAAATGAGGTCATAACAAAGAAATAATGTCACAGCACAATGGCAACGCAATTACATTACAGAGCTAAGCTATTATGTGTATGAGAACGCATTATTTATAACTGAAGGTGATATAACTAATTCCCTAAAGTTTGTGCTGATAGAAGACACGTGAACCATCACGTCCAGGGATCTAGCATCATGGCCACCGTGAGGAGTAAATCTATGAAGAGTGGTTGTTGGATTCGGCTTATGGAGCCATTTACAGGTGTTGATATTTCTCCCATGATTTAGAAACGGCCACGCAAATCTCCATGTGATGAGAAACAGAGTTCTGTCACCGTGGGACTCTTCGGTTGACCACCACTTGGCCACCTTTGACCACAGCCCTCTTAGGTGAATTCGACCGAGCCAATAGGACACGATCCATGTCCACGTCATTTCTAACTTGACCATGTGGCTCGATTTGCCTGAAGACACCTACAATATAGACTTTAACAAAATGGCTGCGGAAAGTTGCAGCAGCTGCGGAAAGTGGCAAGATTCTGCAGCTAAATGAGCAAAAATCTAAATCAAACAGAAGACACAAAAAATAGTTAAAAACCATTTTAGATGCTCTTTTACAATTAATATACAATGATATTGACGACTTAGAAGGTCCAGGTGAATGAAAAAGGTCTAGAAAGGTGTATAAGAAAGATGCAGATTTGAGACTCAACAATATCCATGGTATTTATGTTAGTATTATGTTGGTTATAAGCATGTGTTGTGACAGTGGCTCGGGTATGTCCCTCTCCATGTTTTTACTTATAAATGAATTCACAATATATCTATGGTAAAATTTATTGTATGGTAGCTTATGATATAGGGGAGCAATGCTTCTTAGCCAGTCTTAGATATGAAAGAGACCCATTTTTTTAAATATGTTGTTTATTTTTGTAGATGTTATGTTTGTGGCATGTTTGACGAAATGCCTATCATGGCTGGGTGGGGTCGGATGAGTTCTATTTGATATGATTGCTTCCATATGTTTGTTTTAATGTTATTTACCCTCTCCTGAAGTTACAAGAAGTTCTGGGCAGTGACCTGGGCTCAGGGGCTGAAATTGTGGCACATATCTCGGAGCTACAGGCGGAAAAATCGTTGTTTTGGCGTTAGATGCTACCTTAACAAGTTTAGCCCACGTCTATAGGGTCTATAGCCACTACCTTTCCCTTACAAGCCTGCGGCTCGGCCTCAAAGTGGCTAAAAATTAGCTCCCCCTCAAGGAACAGGGCCCTGGAAGGTTGGGTTACCTCCTAGGGATGTCAATGATATAGTGTAAGGTGTGTTTTTGGTGTTTCCATCGGATCCACTTCCTTAAGGTCATATAGGAGGTTGAATATCATATTAGTAGCCTCTCATCACATGTTTACCCTGGTTGGTCGGTTCCTTGGGTATATGTGGGAAGAGGGTGTTACAAAGTGGTATCAGAGCGTGGTTGCGCTCTCCTTTGGTTGTGTGTGTTTGTCGTGCATACATGTCAATTGCATATATGTTCCTTGTGCTTATGTTCTTTGTGCTTTTTGTGTATGCATGATGGTGGTGTTGGTTTCCATTCTCTTTGGATGATGTTTGGTTTCGGTCTCTTTGTGTGATATACGATACCACAGAGTGGTATCAGAGCATGGTTCAACCCTTGGACTGGATGGGCGGTCTGTTGGTCATGTTTTTATGTTGGTTGCATATGAATTTAGTATGATTGAGGTCTATATGTTCTTGTTTCATTTGTGTTGTGTTGACCATGGTGGCAGTGGTGTCACCATGGATGTGCTTATGGTGTTTTCGTCAATACTCTATCATGAATGTATGACTGATTGTGCGTTGTTCTCGCTTATGTATTTTCTGTGCATGCTTTCTTACATATTGTCACATATTGTACATGCATTGCTTGTTTATCCTATGGTTACACATTGTTCATGCTTGTGTGTTGTCCATGTATGCTTGCTTATGTGATGTTATATGTTTAACATGCATTGGTCGTTCATGATTGGTTATACATGTCAAGTGGGTGCATATGGTCAAGTTTGCATTGGTTTGGTTGAGGTTGTTGTGCATAAGGTCATTGTATGCAATTAGGCCATCATGATGATATTGGTATGTTATGATGCTAATGTGTTGGATAAGATAGAGCATGAGATGTGGATCATTAAAGTGGTGTTGCAACAATGGACTTTTGGGCAAGAGAAGATCATCATAAAATTCGGTATGCTTGGTACGCATGTATGTGATTTATGGTTGTTGTAAGCATTAGGGTTACTTATATGTTTGTCATTCCATTGTTATTTTGGTTACATGTATGATAAATGCTAGTTGATCAGCATAGTCATATGCATTATGGTTATGTGTATGCCTCTCATTCTATTGATTTTATGGTTACATACATGATAGATGTTAGTTAAGTGTGATTATATGTACATGTGTTGGTTAGTTAGGCATGGTATTAACTTTATCATTATGTTACATGTTATTGATGAGCATGATATATAATGTGTTGTTGTTACATGCTAGTGACTTGATGGATTAGGGTTATTTCATTAATATCTTGATGTTATATGATTATGTTAATTTGAATTGGCCCATGCAAATGGTTAGGGTTATGACATTCACGAATGAGTCAACCTAATTATGATAATGTGTTGTGCTAATCTAAACTGGCTGCATAGATGTGATTGTTATGCATGAATGACAATTGTTTATGAGCTTATGGCATGAACATGTTAGCTAGATATTGTTATGGATATCATGATCTTATTATGTTTGAGTTGATGTGTTATGAAGTTATATTGTGCTAATCTAGATTGATTGCGCAAACAAGATAACCCCCCCCCCCCACCCGGAGATGCATTAAGGTATGAGTTTGCTTATGTCAACTACTTTGTGCTTGAATGTTTCATTATGTCGTTTGTTTGTTGTATCAGTGTTGGTGTCTATTATGTCATCTATTTATTGTTGAATGATTGATTACTCTCATGATATGAGTATGTGTTTATAATATTGCATGAATAAATGGTATTGTTTTAAGATGGTTGTACTAACACACATGTGTTGGGATGGATCATATGTACCTGAGTTTTAGTAGGTGATAGTTGTAGCATTAGGCAATATGACCGATGAATGTGAGTTGACCGATGGATTATGACATGGTGGTTAGTCTTGGTAAAAGTTGATTTCGAATTGATAGATATGTTGTCTTGATGTTGATACATATGGTTGACATGTGTGTTCAGTTACAGGTCAGTGTGCTTGGCAAAATAAGGTAAGATAACAAGTATATTTTTATATTTATTTATGCACTGGTAGTTGTGTGGTTATCGCAGTGATGCAAGGAATTGCATGGCAAAAGAGATTGCCATGAAATCTTGAAGAAGGCTCGAGTTGAGATTTCCTTGGAAGTATTTGGAACCATGGGGATTGAATCATGGTGTTTGTTGTAAATTATTGTGTTTTCGGTCTTTTTTTATTTGGTTGCGATTGATTTGTAGTCTTGATTGCATCTAGTGCATGGCCATGCCACTTCGTTGCGATGTCATATTGATTTTGGTTCTCATGGTTTTCTTCTTGTTGTTTCTTGTTCTTTTCCTTGTCGTTTATGTTTTGAGAGTCTTGGGGATCAGTTAGGAAAGAGGAAAATTGATGGAGCTATGGGAGAGATTTGTGGTACCAAACAGCTAATGAAAGACTTGGATGAAGCTCAGTGCATGAGTAATCGTAGCAAAAGGTAAGAGTATGACAGTCGATTGGACTGGTTGGGTCCATTGTGGTAAATGGATGGTGGCAGTACATACATGAGAAAGGAAAAAAAAATGTAAAATGAATGAGGTGTTAGATGTCTTGGCTATATTGGGAATTTTTTTTCTCAACGTTGTGCATGTTGTGCACAAATAAGGAAGTTCTCTTAACCTAGACCTTATGATATCTAGCAATGGCATTGTGATCATGATTTTGTTGATGATTTTAAATGTATATGTGTATTTGAGTATGTATGTCGTTGTCTGATAGGATCATGAATTTTTATGCTAATGATATATATATGTATGTATCTATGTATCTATTTCACTATATGAAAGGGTTTTCAAGGATCATCCTTGTGGAGGAATGATTGCTTATGCTGATGAATGGCATGAAGAGGTTCCTAACTATGAGGAATCAAGTGGCATAGTAGCCTTGACAGATATACAATATTAGTATCATGTGGATGTGATTTAATATTATTATTCTTGTATTATGCCTATGTTTATGTTATGGTAGGAAATGGTGAGTGGTACATCGGGGAAGTGAATTAGTGTGATCTGTGACATGCTAAGATAAACATGGATAGTGGAAAGACACTAGAAGCAAGGTTTCTTGTGGGGTCAGTGTGCAGTCTATAGATGTGCAGTGCTATTGTTGTGTATATGTTGTGCATGTTCAATATTCAATGATTGTACCTATTGTGTTTTGTAATGTTGCATATGTAGTATTGTGTACATATGATGTTGTATGCATGTTGTAGATATGATGTTGCATATGAAATGTTAGATATAGATGGTGTTATGTACATGTTGGGTATGCAGTGTTGGGTGCATATGGTGTTGTGTGCATGTTCAATATGCAATGTTGTGAACATATGGTGCTATGTACATGTTGAATATGCATTGATATGTACATATGGTGTTGTGTGTGTGATGTGCATATGGTGTTATGTGCATCGGATGTTGTGTGCATGATTGTACACATGGGGTTGTCTGCATGTGGTGTTGTGTACAAATTGTACATGTGGTGTTATGTGAAGGCGATGTCATGTACATGTCGTGCATGTGGTGCTATGTATATATGGTGTTGTATACATGTCATGCATGTGGTGTTGTGTACATGTGGTATTGTGTACACATTGTATAGGTGGTGCAACATACATTTGGCATTGTGTACATGTTGTGCAGGTGGTGTCGTGTACATGTTGTGCAGGTGATGTCGTGTACATGTGGTATTGTGTACATGTTGTGCATATGGTATTGGCATACATGTGGTATTGTGTGTGTGTCGTGCATATTGTGTTGCGAGCATGCGGTATAATGTTTATGCATTGTGCAGTCTTCGTATCGCGACATGTGTATTCGTTGTGTTGTACTCTGTATATATATATGTAGCGTGTTGTGTTGTGTTGAAAACCGGATGTGTGTGTATGCCTTGTGTTGTATTGTACATTGGGTGTAGGTGTATGTGTTGTATGTTGGTGTGGGTGCGTGTATTATATGGTGTTGTATGTACTATGTGGATGTACATGTTGCAAGGTACACTATGTGTATGTGTACATGGTTGAGGAGAAGGCACTGCGTGCTTGTCGGGTGTGGCAACCAATCCGGTGTGTGTGTAGAAATAACAAAGGTAGAAGTACAGAATGATGAAGGATAAGTATTAGTATTTTATTTTAGCTCTATTATTTCGGTGATCTACGATTCTATCTTATGATGGTCACATGTGATTTATGATTATGGTTTATGATGATTGCATGTGAATCATGATTTTAATATATGATGGTTTTGTTTTGAGCTAACCATAGGTGATATGTTTATACATGACGATTTGATCAAACAGCCAGTTTGACTTGTTGTGACAGGAAGTAAAGAGGATTGCAAGTGCACCTTGCTGACGAGCCATTAATGAGGTATGATTTGAGTTTATTTAAATTTTTTTTTATTCTAATGGCAGTTATGTGCTTGGTACAGGAAGCATGGAAATTCCTAGTTGGGTGGTTGAAACCGACTGCAAGAACTAGAAGCATCAATAGAACGAATTATAACATGTAGCATTGTGTTGGTAAAGCACTTAAGGAGCGGGGCCATTCTGGGACATTGGTACCCAATGGTGTCCATTTATTTCCATAAGCATGCTATGACCGGTATGATGGTTTTGAGGCAGTTATATGCTTTGGTTTTTTTATCTTCCGATGCGAGGAAGCCTTGCCAAGGGATGGACTACCTGGGATGGGGGTGCTAGCGAAACTTGGAAGGTGAGTGACTGCACGGAAGGGGGTTACCATATTTCTTGAGGGACTGTGTAGTAGAGAAGTTAAGGTCGAGGATGGATTTTTTTTGTCATGAGCATTTCCAGATGGAATCAGATGCATATTGGGAGTGTTCCTTGGAACAATGAGTCGATAATTGTTCACTAAGAGGACAAGTGGTGCAGGATTATAGCACTGGACATTGGAAGCAATTGTGACTTTGATAGTGGATTCTGGACTTCCTATAAAGGAGGTGAATCCTAGTATTACTTTGAGGGAGGAGGTGTGAGCCTCTGGATTCCCTTGTTGCTGATACAGGCATCATATCCTTATATTTGTTAGTTGATAAAATGTGTATATGTGTATATTATTGTAAATACTATATCGATTTGGTTTATAAATATCCATAGATAACATGGTTATTTGTTGGTTGAAGCAAATGTGTAAGAGTATATGTGGATGTTATTGTAAATACTGCAATGAGTTCTGTTATAAATATCCATAGGCATTATGTTTTGTTTTTAGTATTTTACTAGTTTGTAGGTGTAATTAAACATCGAGGATTGTGTTCCCCCAAGGGGGGGGTTCTCTAACATCCTTGGTAAAAATACATGTAAAAATATATATAAGACCACGGTGATGGGACACATATTTCAAGCTGAATGGTGGGAAAAACATCCTAGAGGGTGTTCATTTGGTTTATTATGGCTAAGTAAATTGGCAAAGGCAAAGGCAAAGGAAATGGAAAAACAACATGCACAAGAAACACGCTCAATAGAGAAAACACACTAATAACTCAACAATGGAGAGCTTTCTCCCTTTATTAGGTGTTGGTGGTATTATAATATAGAATGCTAAATCTCTTGTAGTGGATCCTTTGAGCTACGGAGCTCCAATATCCAAGACAAGGGGGCCTCTTTCCCTCAAGTTATCAGCAAACCTCTCTTTCCTCTCAAAGGATGGTAGATTGATGGACACGTGGTGAACTCTTCTCTCTTGGATTGAGGTGTTGGGTGGCCAACAACTGAATCCTTCCAATCCTCCTGTTGCTAGACAACACAAGTTGGTTTGTTGATGAGAAATTTGGCCGGCATAACAATGTCTCTCCCACTTATCTTCCCATGTTTGGATTTTATAGACAAACATCAAATTTTCCCTCCCTCTCTTGGTCCAAGATGGATGGTGACACAAGAGTGGGGGTATGATTCCTTTGTGTGCTGCACTAAAGCCTCAAGGTGGCTCAAAGGCGACAGTACTTGTCTAGGTTGAGTGAGACCCTTTTTCTCCAAGCGTTCCAAGTGGTCCTAGATAGTGACATTCTACATTCTCCAAGACCACACGACAATCGAAGAAAAATCCACATTGTGTTCTCAGGGCCAGTGCTTCCTATGCGCGGTCCAAAACATTTTCCTGTTGACCTTAGGAAAATTTAATTTTTTAGCTCATCTAATGTATTTCTTCCCTGTAAATGTTTATTTGTACCTTTTGCTGGACATTTTCTAATGTCTTATGCCTGTACTATTTTCCAATATTAACAGTTTCCCCCTAATGTATGAGGTCTAGGAACAACTGTATAGCCGAAATGCATTATAGTTTCTTTTTCTCTGTAGTCCTTTTGAGAGAGAGAGAGAGAGAGTAACTTGCTTGAGAACTAAGGTTGGAGACCCCTTTCCGTGAGTAAAAAAGACATCGCGCTCTATTGGAAATCTACAAGAGATAGAATGAATAAAATATTTCTATGAGGAGGGCATGTTCCATGCTCATGATGTTTTGACCAGTTCAGCTTATCTGACAAATAGAGGTTCTTTTTTTGTCACTTTTTGGTAGTGGCTTGCTGATGGTTGATGACGATGGTTGTTGATGCCCTCAGGGGCGTTTTCTCTTTGAAAGAAGGTTGAATATGGTGCCCACACACATAATTTTGCTATGGAATGTTTATTTAGAACAAATTCTCATTGTATGCATGTGTCTTTGACTGTTGGGGACCTTCCCGTGTAAGCATTGCTGAAAGAGATGCTTATCAAGTCACGGGTCTTCAACAAATTTTGACAGAGTGAAACAGTTATGAAGTATGATACCATATTGACATGAAATTTTATCTTGAAGTCGAATGTCAAGAGGATCAATGACATCCATAGGCAATGATGACTCCCATAGTGCCATCCGGGGATGCCCCTATTGACGTGAGGAGTCATCCAACATACTACCTCCTTCTTGGAAAATGTTTGTTGTGGTCGACAAGAAAGAAGCATCAACCGACCGAGATGAGTACTAATGCAAGGGACTGGTATTTCTGATGTATAAGGGCATGGTTTGATAGGCTAAATTAGGCATGATGACGAGAAATGGCTATAACTGATGATGGTAATTAAGTGGCCCAAGGTCGGAGCTATAAATGCGAGTAGTGACAGTCATAAAAATTTCTTGTGAGGAAGTCCCTGAAGTCAGTAGGACATCCAGGGTGGCTGTATGGTTGTTATGAGTGTCATGGTGGGGTGTGGTAAAGAATGTGCAGCTCTAACAAAGGGTGTTTAGGTACTTCTGCCAGGTGAGGAATGTGAATGGATGGGTGGGATTGCTCTCCTAAAAAAATTTGTGTACACTTGCCAAAATAATATAGAATGGGTTTGGATGTACAAGAATGGAGATGGGTGCCCCTATAAACATGAAAATAATCTGTCACTATGGTGTGTGGAAGGTGTTTTGTTGAGGGTTGGGGCCCCATTGGTTGGTCTCGGTGCGGGGTGATGAAGCAGATGAAAAAATTTTGCAGATGGGCTTACGTTGGTGGGGGTGTGATAGGACAAGTGCGAGACGTGGAGGTACGTATTTGATCTACTTATGAGAATGGTAGTCTAGAAAGGGGTTTTAACATGACATGGGTAAAATTTGACTTGATGTATGATGGATGAGTGAACTTGAAGTACTTCCCAGACTTGGATTTTATGGCCATGGCTCTAGACCTTTGGTGTATGGTCTACATGAGTGTTGGTGCCATGGAGGGATAGGCTCTACCGACCCGCGAGAATGTTTGTCATGTGCAAGGTGGACTGATGATAAACATGGTTGGGTGTATGAAACCTATGGTTGTTTTATGTGGAGAAATGATGTCAGGATATGAAAATATTCTTTAGGGAGCCTATCATGCTAGGGATAGAATGATACCTGCTCTTGTACATTTAGTGGCTGAGGCATATGGTGATTCGGCGTGTTTGTAATACCTGCAACCAATACCTCAAGTAAAAAGTATATTTTTTATTCAAACATATTGAAAATAACTTTGAATGTAAAGCAACAAGAGAGGGCATACCTATTGTGATTGAAAAATGACTTTTTCTGAGGCATGAATGTATGGGACCTAGCTTGAACATGCTGAAGTGTTGATCACTGTGTTTCTTATGGTTTTTCGATTGGGCTTTCTGAGCTCCATTTATGTTCTTTCGAATAATGAGGAAAGGGAAATATTGGGCCAATATGGCTCATATTGACTCATTTGTGTTATTTGAAAGTCTAAAGTTAGAGCTGAGCCCTCGCTCCCGAGCCTTTATTTCCATTGCGGTCAGCCTGAGCACCCGGTATTCTCATCGTCAGTGCCAGGTAGGGCCTTGAATGTCCAGCTTTTTTAATTTTGTCACTTTTTGGCTTGGGGGTCCGTACAAATGTGATTTTGTATGAACTTCATGTCTATTTTTTTCCTCGACTATGCAGGTGATCGAGGTTGCCCCGCACGATCCTCAAGCAGAAGGAAATATTTGCGCCTGGAAAAAGGATTTGTGCAATGATGCATGCATCACACCTGTTCTTTACACAGGCATTGCGAAGGTAAAAAAATTGAAATTTTTTTATTTTTTGGGTTTAAGTCATTGATTTTGGTTCTTCTCTAGTAGCAGGATGTTGTGGTGTGAGAGAGACTGGCTCGATATTTGAGAAATTGTGGCCCAAGACCCTGGTGCTCGGGGGATTTTGGCATAGTCGGGGTGGCTCAAATTTCTAGAGAGAAACATACTGAGGTCACAGGATAGCCTTCTTCATTTCCTTGTCCGTTGTTGGAACAAGAGACGGTGCGTTATGGTGTTGTGCTGCAGAGATATCATCATCCAGCCGGAGATGGAAATTTATTTCATGACTGGTTTACTGCCTCAAGGGGAAGGCTCTTCCACACCCACTCCCCCTTGGGAGACTGAACATTTGGTGTTGGGCTGAGGAGAATTGTGGTCCTGATCTGATTACACAAGGATGTGTTCGTATCAGCTTTGTGACTCATTTAGTTGAGAGGGGTTCCCTGGCGATGATAGTTCGCCTGACAAGGTCGTCATCGCCCAATAGGGTGTCAGGTCCACATATCGGCGTCTTGCGATGGCTACAGGTTGGTCACTTCTATGATGGGCTCGCCACGTTTACGATGGCATGGTGACACAACTAGGGAAGGCTTAAAGGGGGTCTTCCAAGATCTTCATCTATGCGAGCATCTTATGCAGTATTATGTATGAGAGGGTGATGATGCTCAGACATTTTGTGCCACTGCCCCTGGGTCCCCCTAGGGATCATCGGATGTAGTGGTGGGCACCCGTGATGCCCCGTGGTGGAGGAGGGGAGGTTGGTCACTATTGGGATGCAACCGTTGAGGCGTGGTTCTAGGAAAACCCACAGATTTTTCTAGATTGCCCATACTCGGCGATGGACTTCTAGGGGGACCTGAATATGGCTCTTCCTATCAGTTACGCATGGGGTCCAGCAGCTACGACCTTTGATGTTATTCTACATTTTTTAGGATTTTATTATGTGTAGATTTATATGTCTTTTATGGTGACACTGACGCTATTTTTTGTTTCTCTTACAGATGCGGGTGTGGCGAGGCATCCTACTACCCACTTGGTGGGACATCATCCATTGAGGAGGGTCCCATGTGGGGCTGGTCAAGCCCAAGCTAGGGGGAAGGGACGTGTTGGGGTCCCTTCAGGGGAGGTAAGTAGTATTGTAGTTGACGGAGGGGGTGTTTCCATCGTTGCCCGCATTGAGGTGGGTGAGGCTCATGTTCCAATGGTTGAGGAGCAGTTGGTTGCTACTGACCTCAGGTTGTTGGCGGCAGAGGCTCGGGCTGAGGCTACAAATGCTCATGCCGTCAATCTAGCTAACTTATGAAGTTACTTAGAGAGATTTACCCAGGGTATGCCAACCTGGGGATTTTTTGACGATTTTTACGATGTATGGCTCAAGACATTGATGGATTGAGAGAGGGCACATCACCCGACTTTGCGTCGTGCGGAACTTGCAGTTTTGGCCGCTGCAACTGTACTGGCACTGGGTGCAGCCGTGGGTCTAGAGGACCCACCAGGCGGGGCTCAAGCCTAGAGATATTTGTATGCTCAGGGAAAGCACCTATTATGAGGATGATTCCCTATTTTGATTACATGTAGATATATTTTTTGACTGACATTATGGTCAGAGACATGACTTGTATACTGGGACTCATATATTTTTGATATATATATGCAAGATGTCTATTTTTTGTGGATCTTATGATGTGTCTATGGCTATTATTTATGTTTATTGATGGATGTTATGTACCTATGATGGATATTTATGTTTTCATGTGTTTCTATTTTATGGATGATGGTTTTGATGATATGCATTCCAGTCTAGGATTTGGTTATCAATGCAACCGGCTCTCTAGTTTTTATTTCTTAGTACATGTGTAAATATAATATGATCAAAACGGCGACTTAATCGTCTTGCATGCAAGTACTTCCTAAAAAGGTGTGAATTCCATACTTCAAAATATTGGTTTAACTACGATACCACTAGCTGGGAATCAAGATATACATGTAGTTGGCCAATGCCCTGGTTGGAGGCATCTCTCAATGGCTTGATGACTGCATCGTATTCTTCTTGATTATTGGTAGTTGATCTGATACATACTCCGTTGGTGAGGAATGGTGACCGGTCATGATAGTATATGGCCCAAGTGGCTGCTACTAGATTTTGCGACCATCGTGAGGCTCCATCAGCAAATCCAAAATAGTGGATGGGGGGACGATCCATTTGTGACACCAGAGAATTTTTTAGAACAAGTCCTCGATGATTATGATCATCTCAAAAAATTATGTTACATGCATCTTATCTCTAAAGCTGATACTTCCTTCCCTTATGGGTGAAATATTTTGATGTAGATCCCATTGACGGGGTTAGCTAGGCATGTACCGTCGGGCTCTAACAGAATGTATGCTCCCTTGAGGAGGCAATTTTTTATGATGTAAGGAACTTTCCATAATGTTTCGAACTTCCTGAGTCCTAACGCATCTTTTGCAACATCGTAGTGGAGGACTAACTCCCCCTATAAAAACGAGCGAGGGGTGATGTTGCAGTCGAATGATGCTTTTACCCTTTTTTTTATGTGTCTCATTATGTTGGAGTGCCTCTCGTTGATTTTTGTCGACGAGTTCTAACTATACCAACCATTGCTCTAAAGGCTGGGTATCATTGAGGAGTTCGATGGATGTGTGTAAGTTGGGGATTTTTCGTTCAATGGGAATCACGGCTTCTACTCCGTACACTAGTTTGAAATGTGTGAATCATGTTGGTGTTTTAACGATCATGCAATATGCCCACAGGGCTGAAAAAACCATATGGTGCCAGTTTGTTTTATGGTTATTAACCATATGTTGTAACATTGTTTTGAGTACTTTTTTAACATCTTCTACCTGTCCATTGGACTGTGGGTAGTATGGTGACGCAAATTCATGTGTGAATCCTAGGTGATGAGACAGCTCCTGGAATATTTCGTTTTTGAAATGCTTTCCGTGATCGGAGACTAATTCCTTAGGCACACCGAATCGTGCAATGACATGGTTGAAGAGAAATCATGTTGCGGTTTCTATCATGTTTTCATATGTGGGCATTGCTTATGCCCACTTGGTGAAATAGTTGATGGATACAATGATGTATTTGTGGTTTCCAGATGATGCAGGGTTTCAAGTCATAAAGTCGATTCCCCATTTGCGAAAGGGGCCAGCTACAATGACTAGGTGCAGAGGAGCAGGAAGTTCTCTTGCCTTATGGGCGAAGCGTTGGCATCACTCGCACCATTTGACTGCTTGAATGCAATTGTGGAATAGGGTGGGCCAGAAATAACCTTCTCGTAGATAATTTTTGGGTAGTAGCCATCCCTGAGAGGTGGTCACCGCAAGCCCCACTATGACAGTCATTTATGGCTTGCTCAGCTTGGTCGTGTGTGAGGCATCAGTGTAAGATAGTGTCAATGCCTCATCGATAAAGGACGTCCCTCATGAGGAGGTATCAGGGGGCCTGGTGGCGTATGCGCATTCAGTCGTCACACGTGAGCTTTGGCTTGAACTTTTGGGTTCGTAGAAATAGGAGGATGTCGATGTACCAAGGACCTTCAGTTGTCACTAGAAATATATGTTCATCTGGCAGTGAGTCGTTAACTAGGGATCCTTTAGTCATACTTGGGAGGTGTTAGCCCCCCTATAAATTTAAGACAAGCAAACAGGGGGCTAAATGTTTTTGAGCCTACAAGGAATGCATTTCCTTTGGAAACACATCATCCTTGAAGCCTCCTTGTGCCTTTTGTCCTTTGATAAAGTCCCCTCTACTGATTTCCATTATAAAACCTCTTTGTTTGTGAAGAAATGCCCAAAGCCCTATCTCCCTTTCCCCTTATTTCACCCCCACTTAGCCTCTATTTTATTCGCCCTTGTCTCCCCTTCTATTTCCTTTCTTACCCTTCAAATCCCCCTGAAATCCCCTTTAATTTCTTTCCAAATCCTTTGTAACCACTTCCCCTTTCCATACCCCGCCATGTATTACAAATAAACTCTATTGTAAAGTTTATGTTATATAATATGTAACCCGCCGATGTTTTCATCACAAAGCGCACATCGCATTTTCACTTGTTCGTTCGATCAATCCATCGCAAATATTTGCGATGCGATCTGATCGCGCCGTCGCACTTGCGGCCATCACTTGCCCTCTCTGATTTGGTGTGAGCCGTTGATCTGGTCCCCAGATCCAACGGCCAGCGCTCAATCGCGCCCCCCCGCCCATTCGCAATCGCAATTCCCAGACGTGCAACCCTTCGCATCTCCCGATTGCTCCTCCGCCGTCGGTCTGCCTCCAAATCAGATGGTTGGCGCTTCATCGCACCCCACCAGTCGCCTCGCACTTCCCAATCACTTCCCCTTCCTCGATCGCAATCGGAAGCTATAAGTGTGCGTCCCTCTCGTCCGTCGCGATTGCGATTCTTCGACTAAGCCTTAACCATCCATTGGGTCTAAGATCTAACGGTTGAGATTTGATTGCCATCCGCCTCCAGCTAGGTCCCACCTCATCGCATTTCACTGCATTCCCTGCACATTTCTTTGTATTTTGTTCGAAGTCTAAAGTCTTATGTTTCACAGTTGTTCCGCCCACTTTCATATATCATTTCGTTGCTCGATCCCCGCCGTTGATCTTCGCTTCCAGGCCGCGATCTAACGGTCTACGCTGCATTCTGCCATCAAACCCTATTATTCGTAAGTCTTCACCAGTTCATTACATTTTGTCACCATTGTTTAGTGAAAGCCACCTTTCTGCTGCTGCGCTATCATATTTTTCACCCTTCGCTCCACCAGTCTTCCATTGCATTGATTGTCTACACACAGTTGTGAGTTTCTGCAGAGTACAACAGTTGAAACGCCACCATAACTACACAGTATGGATGCAGCAGTAAGTTTTCCACTTACAGAGGCAAGGAATTTAATGAAGGGCGGGTTTCCACACCAGCAGTGTCTTCTTCCGAAGAAGGACGGATTGCCCATACTGTTTGATTATATGTCGTGCTCCAGAGGAGATCTCCGCTCGGAACGCAGTCCAAGGATATCAGAGCATTTTTTGCTCAAGTATGGTGGACCATTCCGTTTTTCATTGCCATTTTTTTTATTCACCAAAGGTACAGCGAACCAGAATGCATCAGAGACATATCTGGAATTAATGAAGCCTGACGAAGACCATTCTTTTCTCCAAAGAGTACCAAGAATTAATGCTCAGAGTTTAAAACAGAATGGGCTTCGGCCCTCTCCTTCTTTTCTGAGTTTAATGTTATATTTAGTGTTCTACCTACTTCCTCTGCTCTTTTTCAGCTATAAAAACTATGAGAAAATTGTTGTAATGGTTGTTGATGAGATAGCAGAGAGGTGCAAGCAGTTTCTCTTGAGATAAGTTCTATGTGTATAGTTGTAAGATAGGCTGAGGAAGATGTATTCAGACTGAATGACCCAGCTATTGGCTATGTTGTACCTGATTGGTGTTGATGTTTAATATAATAAGCACATTTCATTGGATCCTGATCTAAAGCTGCAGTGATGTTTTTCTACCTCTATGTTTATTTCCATTTCATTTCATTTCATCTGGCTCGCATCAAAAATTTGGCATAAGATTCACCCTTGTTAGGTGCCTTATGTTGCTACTCTCCCATCCCTTTATGTTTTCTGCTTCATGTGTTTATCTAAAGATTGATTTCAATTGATTTAACCAGTGTAGTGGATGTTGTTGCCTACTAGCTGATGTATGAATTAACAGAATCTGTTTTAGATGTTCTTGTTAGGATTTAATGGAATGTGTTGAGAACAATGGGAGGTCTAGAACCCTGTATCTGCCTCACTAGGATCTTTCCATTCTGATTAAGCCTTTCCAAGTTCCCTTGTGCTGCCTCTGATTTTGTCTAAGCAGGTCTGGAGTTAAATGACCTCTGACCTGATCTATAGATGGGATTAGTTGGTTCTCCCCCCTTCAGTCTCGGTCCTTAATTTCCCATACCACCCTATCACTTTAGGATCCAAGGCTTTAGATGACTAGCCCAACTGAAAGCTTGCATATTGATAGCAAGTAAATCCTTTCTTGACTCCATTACCCAATGGACTTGGTTTTATCTGGATTATCTCTCCTTTGCCTAAATTATTCCTTGCCCAGTCTTGTCTCATGATAAACTCTTCCTTCATGATTCCCAGCAACCAAACTCTCAATTAAACAAACAAACCCTGCGCATAGAACTAGCCTAATACCTTATTGTGAGCTTCAAATACAAACACCTTTGAAAATCATAGAGAGATCACTCTCTGGACCTAGGAGGGCTAGATACTAAGGTCTGAAAGAGGTTCTATGTTGTCTCATCTTTTGGTCTTGTCAACCTGGCCAAAACATGGGAACCCCAACAGGAGGTTAGTGATGAACTCAGCTAAGATTAAAGATTTTTTTCTCTTGGGGGAGCTAAACTGTAGGTCAAATTCCTATAGTATGACTACCAATCGAGCATATTTTTGGTTCATCAGACAGCGGCTTAGTAGATATCTCATGGGGTTGATAGCTTCTATGACTATTTTATTCCGCAGTATGATGTAATGTTGAAGTTTTTGTATTGCATGTACAAGGGCTAGGGCAATTTTTTCTTCAGGTTCTTATCTTAAAACGTGGCCAGATAAGTTCTTACTAACATATAGATTACATGTTCTTTACCATATGGTCTGTCTTGGACTAACACCCTAGCTATGGAAGTATTTGATGCTGATAGGTATAGGGTGTAGTCTTTGTCATAATTTGGTGGGATGATCAAAGGGGCTGAAGAAAATGTGTCCTTTAGCACCTAAAATGATTGTTGAGCTTGATCATCCCATTTGAACGGGATATCCTGATGGAGTAGGTGTAGGAATCCTTACGCGCAAGTGGCGTAATCGGGGACAAAGCGTCTTAAGAAGTTGACTTTCCCCTGCAAGCTTTGAATTTTCTTGAGAGTTTTGGTTGTGGCACCTCTTTGATTTCTTGTACCTTGAGGGGGTCCACTTTGATCCCTTGTTGGGATACGATGAACCGTAATAGTCTACCTGCATTGACGCAGAATATGCACTTGAGAGGGTTCAAGCGTAGGTTGTAATGTCGACATCGTTGGAATACCAACCGTAAATCCTCCAGATGATCCCTTTATTTTTTGGATCATATGGTGAGGTCGTCCAAGTAAGCTAATATTAGGTGGGCCAGGTCATGGAAGATATAATTCATGGCTCGTTGTAATGTGGCTCCAACGTTTTTAAGACCGAACGACATAACCTGGTATGAAAGCATGCCCCAAGGGGTAGTGAATGTTGTCTTGTATCGATCTGTGTGATGTATTTGAATTTGATTGTACCATGAGCATCCATCCATGAAAGAGAAGGCTTCATGGTCGGTGCAAGCATCAATGACTTGGTCAATAAATGGGGTAGGGTAGTTGTCCTTGGGACAAGATTTGTTCAAATATCGGAAATTGGTGCAGACTCGAATGGTGCCCTGCTTTTTTATGACAAGGACAGGGTTGGAAACCCACGATGTGTAAGCGATTAGGTAAATGAACCTGGCTTTGTGAATCTTGTCAATTTTTTGCTTGATCACTTTTTCCTTAGATGGGTGTAATTGACGTTGTTTTTGGCGGACTGGTGGTATGTCAAGCCAGGTGTCAATGTGATGTTCTACAATAGTGGGGATAAGCCCTGTCATTTCCGAATAATCCCATGCGAATATGTCCCTGCACTCTTGTAACAAGTTTGTGTAAGATACTACCTCGTCTGGGGAGCATGCTACCCCTAGTGGGATTTCTTCACTTTTTCCTGGTTTTCTCAAGATATTTACCTTAATGGTTGGCGAAATATTCAACATATTCCATTATTCGAATGCATCGGGCATTGGGATGGGATTTTTGAACCGGTCTACCTTCCCAAATGGGAGGAAGTATTTATATTCAATAGCATATATCTCTTGGGTTTTTGGGTTGTTAGGTTTCAATGTTTTTTTTTAAGAAAAAATGAGCGATGATGCATTGAGTCCCTCTTATGAATGAACCAATACATCTAAGGGGAATTTGGTTTGTGTGAGGTCATGAGGAATTGGTTTGGGCCTAGCAGTGTTAGTTGATAGACATGAATATGATTCCATGGTTGATGTTGTGGAAGCAGACGAGGTCGACAGGGTGCAGACTGGTTGAGTTTGCACCGTCGTTGGTACAACTACTGTTGTAGTTGTAGCAGTCTTGACACCAATGATAGATGAGCAGACATCATGAGTCATGGTTCCCATGTATGATGAGATGAATCGTATATGGTGTTGTGTGTCGTCTATGTTGAATGGTGGAGGAATTTCCATTGTGGTGGTTTGTGTGAGAGCAATATTGTGCTCTTCTCATGGCGTATTAAGGGTACTCGCACTTTCCTAAATTTGGAAGATGTGTTGAGTACAGAGGTGCCGAAATGTTTCCATTAAGGGGCATAGCTCTGTTTTGTGATTGTGACTTGTGCAAATGGTGCATGGTGTCAAGGTTCCTATCGAGTAGATGGTGTGAGAACTAACGCTACTCGTTGTGCCCGAAGTCGATGCTCGGAGATGATTGGGAATCGGTGCATGTTTTCACTTCTTCCATCTCTGAGTCTTTGGTTTTGGTTGGTCTGGATCTTTTAGGGAGTTCAAACTCAATGTTTCCCTTTTCACTCGTAGCCATGGTAGGTATTCACAATTCATAGTATGGTGGAATTGTGAGAAAATCCTAAAATAGCAGTGTGTAATCTTCTCTTGATTGAAGAGATTGAGCTGTCAGATGGTGGTGACCATGCAAAGAATATCAATGATTTTCTTGAGCTCCTGACATTGATTGACCATATGGTCACTTCTATCGCACAACACACATGACGTTTTTGGCTAGTTTTGGGCCTTGATAGGACGATGGGTCATCTTAGCCTCCCTAATGTTTTGGTAACAATGGGGGGAAAGCTACCTTGCGCCAAGTGGCCTTGATTCTAGAACAGTTACATCCGGGTATTGGGTAACCAAAGAGCATATGGTGTCTAAAAAGGTCGAAATTGGGAGATGTAAGTACAATGTGGAGTGTGCTAGTTGTCATGAAAAAACAGACAAGACTATTTCTCTTTGGTTCTCCACTCCCTTTGGGATGCTGGGGTAATTGGGTACCATTTGTGGAATGGTCTTAAATCTGAACATTGGGTGACCAAATGGTTGTGGGTGTCACATAATGCGCAGGCTGGATTAATTCATGGAGGGAAGTTGGGGGTGATGATGTGCCCCCTTGTTGTTTGTTTTTCTACAGACATGAAGAAAATCAACTTTGTTGCCTCATTTTCTTCAATTGTCGAACTTTCCGCGAATTCTGAATCCAATCTGTCTACTGCAGCGAGGCATGTTATGGCCTAGCGTAAAAAATTAACGTCGAACGGAATAGGGGGATGTAAGGAAAACGGCGAACCAGGTGGTCTCCTAAACACACTCGACATGAATACTAGACTGCTCGTAAGTCGTTGTAGTATACTGGGTTGACTGGGTACCATCTTTGAAACAGCTCTAGAGTTGCACAGTCAGTGATGAAGTGATCTTGTTCATCACAGAGTGTCCAGAGCTGGACTAGAGCTTGAGGGCAATTACGAGGGGGAGGCAGTCGTTCACATGACCGTCGCACCTTGGACACATACAATATGGTCCTTGTTGCCTCTTTCCCTTGATTTGTAGTAGTGTTTGCGAATTTAGTATCTGATCCAGCTAAATCGGGGTTTTCAGTGATGAAGCATCGCATGAAATCCAACATAGACCGTGTTATCATTCTGTAATTTCTAATATCGGGAGAATAAATCACAGAAGACAGCATCAAAACCACTTTGGAAGCTGGGATCTAGCCTTGCCATCTTCAGAGAGGGATGTCTCTTTATGATTTAACTTTTTTTTGAAAGGTATTAGGCTAGTTATTATTGTACTTGGTGATTGTTTGATTTTGATTGATTTGGTTGATTAAATCTTTATTTTCCCATTGGGCAATGGATTCAAAACATAAAAGTGGAGTTTGCATCAATTTTTAAAAGAGTTATAACAGGACAAGATAGGTTGTATTTATTGGATTCTTTTAATATTTTAAATGAATAATGCATATGGAAGAAAAGTGAATATCAGTTGAGACTAAAAAACATTTAAGTATTTTTCAATCTAACTTCAAGTAGAAAACATTTAAATTGTAAAAGCAGCCAGAATAAGGTGTTTTAAATAACATGTCCTATTCATCACACTTTTTGTATTACAATTAAGAATTATGATAAATAGATAAAGGTAATAACAATGGAAAACACAAAAAAAGTAGAAACACTTCACCAGTAATTACACCACATGAATCCTGAAAGAAGTCTTTGTATTATTGATGCTCCAGCAAAAACTTGGAATTTACAATTGCATAGTAGGAAAAATGTATTCAGAAATCAACCTCTAATACTTTGAACAATGAAGTATTTATACTAAAATATTACAAAATTGATTACAATAAATGTTTTCTCAACTGACTGTGTATTATTAGCCTAAATCTAACATTAAACTCTAATTGTTACAAAAAATAGGCTCGATGTGGTTGATCTAGCATTCTGGCATTGTTTTCAAGGAATCAGTTGATGAGTAAGCCTATTGGTAGGCTGCGTTGGGTGTAATGTTGCCTGATGTGTTGTCCTGTGAGCTGGTTGTATATGATTGTTCTTTGTTACCTTTTACTCTTGGAACTCAGTTAAATTATCCCATCGCTCTTCATCTAGGATAGTTAACTTGATGACCCTCCTGTAGATTTCATCCACTTCATTATACTTAGAAAAAGTTGGTTTTACCACAAAAAAGTGGTTTATCTCATGTTGGATGAAAAGGTCATGAGTTAATGCCTCCAAGAACGCTTTAGTGCATTTAATGTTTGAAAACTTAGTTGTGTCTCTGGAAATCTCCTCCAACTTCTTTGCATAATATTCTTTGTGCATTAGTTTTTCATTGATTACAAACAGGGAAGGAAGACCTTTCTGAGTTAAAGGTTCCAGCCTACTGAAAAATCTGATTACAGCTATCTCTAAGCTATGAAATTTTTCCTCCAGTTGTACAATAAGGTTTCTTTTTGTAAGAAACTTCTTTACTCCAATATTGTCTCAGTCCTGTCATCCACTCCTAACTCCTCCAACTCATACTTGTTCTTGGAATTTAAGAACTTAATAATGTTGTTGGAAATGGTTAGCTTATCTCCAAGTTATTCCTTGATTTTTGTAATGGAATCATTGGCTTTCTCTATCAGCTCCTTCTGCTCAAATATGATCTGTATGCAAGGCAAGATTTCATTGATGGACTCAATGATATCTATCCAAATTATCTCTTTGACTTTGCCCAAGGTATTTCCAATAGATGACTCCCTGTCAAACTTCTGTAATCCTTCTATTAACTTATGTGCTCTTTGGGCTTCAACTGCATGTGAGCTATCACTCCTTGACTTCTGATCCTATAAAAATTTCACTTGGTCCTGAAGCTTCTTTATTTCCTCTATCTGTATTGACATATTTTGCACTACTTTAATGAGCTACTCAGCTCCATATTTTGTACTCGTTGTAGAAGTTGTGGTCGTGGGAATAGATGTAAGGGTTACAACCTCTAAAGGGACTAATGATAGTTTGGAAACCTGCTCTTTTTCCTTTATCATATTTTCCATCTCTGCTTCCATTTTCCTTAGCTGTGCATTCTTCTCCATGACGAGCTTCATCATGTCTGATTTCTGGGACTTTGTCTCTTTAATTTCTTTGGTCAAAGGGTCCTCTGTAGCTGGCAATTTTAGATGCTTCCTTAATGCTGCTATGTCAGCATTTTTCTTTTTAATCATCTCTTCTACAGCTCTAATATTGGAGGGATCATATCCAATCCTGACCACTAAGTCTTCCAAAGACTTAATCCTTGAATCCTTGGCCAAAGAAGATAATTTCTCCATTTTGATCTATGGTTGGATATTAGCTAAAGAAACCTGCAATTTGGACAAAATCATAGAAGTGTTAGTGAGTGCAGATGAAATCGTTTTACCTGTCTGCTTATGCATCTCCATTTGATCAATGGGATGTATGTCTTTAATATCAAACTCAAATGCAGTCTTTTTATAATTAGTTGTTGTCTTGGGCTGACGAATATGTGCTTGGAGAAAGGCTATATGTGTTTTTCCTTTCTCAGATTCAAAGGCTAACAGCAACCTACTCTAACAGCTAGAATTTTTCTTTCAGAACTGATTATATGTACTGGTCTTCAAAACTTCATTCTTCAATTTAATCTCCCTAAATGTATCAAATATGGTTTTCTCTTTCTCCCCTGTAAAAACTGTGATGGTTTGAATATCTTGTTGTTGATCCTGTGAAGCAGTAGAGGTGGTAGGAGAGAGTGTGGTTTGACCACCGACTTTTGAGGAAGTAGGTGTCTCTTTTTTTATGATAATAACTTCCTTCTCTGAATCCTTTCTTGGATTTACCTTGGGATTTTTCATGTTCCTCTTCTTGTACATGATTTTGAATTCTTTGCTGGAATTCAGTCACTGAAGGTGGCTCTTCTTCTCTAATTATTTATCCTATTTTCTCCTGTGGAACAAGAGTACGTGATGTTGAAGTTGAAACTAATTGTTCTTCAGCCTCTTGTAGAGTATTCTCAGTCCACTCTAGCTAGTTCATGTATTTCTCAATCTCTGGTCTGTGGGTATGAATATAAGGTGTAGACTTGTTCTCTACCCTTAACTTAGAAATGGTACCCAATGGATCATATGACCATGTAAACTGAGGCTAAATTGAATTTCTTTCAACAATCGGTCTGCTTCCTTCCCTACTGCTCTGTTGTTACAAATGAAGGGTCCTATTTGTGTTTTGATTCAGAACTGACATTTCTTCTTGGTGGATGCAAAATGGACCTCATCGGCATTGATCATTTTCCTGATGTATTATAGGGAAAAAATCCTCATTGGGAGGAATTTTGGAAGCTTATATGGGACAAGCTCACATCCATAAATACTTATCTCTGTGTAATTCTAGTAAATATACCAGTCTCTTGTTTTAGTTTGGTCTGATAACTGCAATATTTTTCTGATTTCTTCACTGATTCTTGGCTTTGAATTTCTGCTTAGAAGACTAAGTGTTGGATGTACAAACAGTTCTATGAACTATTTGTATGAGTATTCTTTCTGCTCCTTCATTACCATTGTAGTCCAAAAGATGACAGATTGTTGATTTCCATCACCATCCAATTTCTGCAACGCAAACTTGAACCTGTCTCCCCGAAAATATAAAAATATATATATACTAAAATAGAGGCATATTTAAATGCCTCCTCAGTTTGGAATTTTAAAAATTGTTCATTGATGGAACCTACAAGGAATTGGCTGAAGTTGAATAAGATAGAAGGCTTGGAATATATGGAGAAAATGAAAAGGAATACTATAATGGCCTCATCTACCCACTGATCTGAGTCATAGCCAAGGAGGTAGGAGATAACTGTAATGATCTGCTTAGTTCTCTCAGGGAAAACGGAGGATGGATAGGGAGGGTTCTGTTGGCCACCTATAAAAATTTGTCATACCAAATGGTGGCTAAATATTTTTTTTAGCCTTCAAGAAACAATTCATGTCCAAATTGTGAGTTCTTGAAGTCTTATGATGTCCTTGGTATTAATCTTCACTATTGTTTTACTATTTAGCCCTCAATCCTGTTATGTACCAAGAGAAAGACTGCTCAAAGAAGCTCAGTTTTCCCTCATTACACTTCTCCATTTCATTCTCCATATTCATCCATTAAGACCTTCATTTGACTTCTAAACCATTCCAAAACCCTTTTTAAACCTTATGTCCCCCTTTCATTTGGTTTAAAAACCATTTTCTCCCTTACCAGAACCCTCAAAATCCTCTGAAAAACCTTCATTTTGGCCTAAAAACCCATTTTTTCAGCATTAAGGCCTTAAGCCCCGTTCGGCCTTAACCCTAGCCCCTTTCCGCATATGACCCACACTGTGACCGAGCGTGAAGCGCTCATCGCATCGCAAACATTCATCGCATCGCTCCATTGTAATCGGCAGTCGCAAAATTCCCTTTATCCTTTCTTTATCCTCCTCTGATGCCGATCCCCCGATTTAATCTCAGCCATCGAATCCACAAGAATCGACAACCGAGATTCAATCGTGCTCCGCTCATAAGCCCTTCACCATCATGCCCGCCATTTTGATCTAGACCGTTGATCTCTCATACCGATCCTACGGCCAGTGCTTAATCGCACATCGCAAACTCAAACACCTCGGTGCTTTGGCCTCTTTCCTTTTCTCTGATGCAATGTAATCCCAGCCGTTCATTCCACCATATCGGATGATTCGCGCTTCATCGCATCGCTCTCATCCACCACGTGATCCTCCACCATCCCGACCTCCAATTGAATCTCCACCGTCGATCAAGTTTGATCGGACGGTCCACGCTCAATCGCATCATCGCCTTTCTCCCCTCCCCTCACACCATTCACGTCCTGCGTGATTCTACGATGCAATCTCCGTCGTTGATCTTCTCAAATCCGACGGCCCACAATACTTCTTTTTTTCAAACCCTGACCTTCTCTTTCTCCCCCATCAACAGATCTCAGCTGTCGATCCTCATGATCCGACGGCTCCTATTGATCCTTCCCGATGCTCTTATAAAACATCTCTTCCTAAGTAAAAACCCTTATGCCTGTTCCCTTTCCCTTCATTTCTTCCCTTTCAAACATATCTGCTTCTTCTCTTAAATCATAACCATCCATCAAAGAAATCTAACGATCAGGACTTAACCCTATAGCCTATCACACCCGTCCACTACGCGCCAATTTTGCTGACATCACCATGGACCCCGCATACACTATTACCCCGCAGCTCTTCATCCATCGCGCTCAACCCGCACCGTTGGATCTAGAGCCTCCAATCCAACAGACCAGAATCCATATCGTGTAATTTTTGGCCTCCCTTCCCAGTGTGCTACTTCTGCACGATATGGGCGGTTTTCAAAATACACGTGTCAGATGTTGTCTTGAATCACGTTCCAAAAGCGAATACCGCCTACCCCCGTAGAACCTGCGCGAAAACCGCTGCTTGTTTTCCGCTATACCGCTCCACCCTCCGCAATGTTACTCCCGTTTCGATCCTAGCCGTCGATCTCCGAAGATCAGACAGTTTTGATTTAATCTCGCCCCCATTTTATTTTTTCCACCTAACTTGCTCCCGAACATTTACGCTTTGATCTCGGCCGTTGATCTCCGAGATCGAACGGCCCATGTTATATCACAACCCCAAGTCATTTTCCTCCATCTATTCTCCAAGCGATTCCATCGAGCGATCTCCAGCGTTGATTATTCTAATATAACAGTTCCTGTTCGATGTCGCGCCCAAGCTCCATTTTCACCTGGTTAGCTATTCTTCCAGGGTTTTCCTCCCTTTTTCTATTGCATCCACGTTCTTCCTCACTGCTCCTCCACCCTCACGAGCCTCTGAAGCAGTTTTAACCAAATTCCTCAGGATTTTATAATGAGTTTGTGTGTTTTGTAGGGTTCTAATGGTGGTTAATCTGTGTATTTCCATAGTCACAGATAGGTGACTGATAAGGTTGAGAGTGACGATTCCAACCTTAAATCAATGAATAAAAGGAGCCAGCGGGTTGCGAATTCATGTTTTATCAGGGAGATCACAACCTTCAATCTCAGATGAAACCCATCAATAGCAGAAAGCCACTTGTATAAACAAAGCAAACGAAGTGTATCAAAGTGAAGAAATCAGGGTTAAAGAGTGATTAAAGCCGAAGCCCGAAGATCAGAGCTTTAATCCACAGTTTAAAGAGTTAAAGAAAGTGTTAAAGAACAAAGGCCCGAAGACACAAATCAAGGCTTAAACAAGCCTAAACATAGACCAAAAGCACATTAAAGGTGTTTTAAGGAAAAAACAAAGAAAAATATCAGCAAAGGAGGCCTCCACTGCCATATCAGAGGTTATTTATTCTCTTCAGCCACCAAAGTGCCACCTGCAGCCTCAATAAATCAAAAGAAGGCATAGTTATTGCCTAGTCAGTGATATTTTGTTTAAAGACATTCAGAGTTATTGCCAACCTGCCTAAAGAGTTTTAAAGTCAACAAAATCGGCCAAGTGGCTAAAAACTTAATGAAAACCAATTAATACATGGAAAAGATCATAGATCTTCTCTATTGAGCCTCTCAAAGGCAAAGAAGCATTAAAACTTGTATTAATTGAACTAGAGATCTTATTTTTCATCCCACCTCCTCTTTCTTCTATAAATACTTCTGAATAAGATGAGATGTGGTTGGTGGTTGGACTGTTGATGTAATACTTTTTGTTCGAAACTTTCTGCATGTAAATAGTTTTCAGAGGCTTTGTGAAGCTCTGTTTGTAATCAAAGAAGTTGGGTTGAGAAGAAAAGTTGTTGCTGTACTGAAACATTGGACTTGAAGTATGTAACTGGATTGACATCAATATACAAGCCGATTCATGGGATCCTGGTCTATACCATTGGTGATGTACCTCTCATTGTACTTGTTTTCAATTTTATGTTTTACATAAAATTGTCCATTTTTCTCTGATAAAGAATAGCAAATATAGAGCTAGGATGTACTCTTAGAAGTACCCTACTCTCACTGATAAGATTTATCTTTATTTTTTCCTCCTTTGTGTATTTAAGAATGATTTAATACAGTCCAAGCAGTCAAGGAATGTTGGTGAGCCCATGTCTTACTGTCTAAACTTTAAACATTGTTCTTGAATGATATTTTCATTATATGCTAAGTAGAGTTGGACTAGGAAAGTTTATGGTTTGCCCTATCTTCTAGTTTTTTCTCCAAAGGTTGTTTGAAAGTTTCCCAAAGAGTGTGTTGAAAGCAAGCCTAGATTTTAATGATATCTTACTTGATCTTAAGCTACACTTTGTTTTCTTATATGTTTTCATCCTTTCTGAAAGTAGTCATGTGGATTACTGGATTGTTTGTATGATAAGTTAGCTTTAATATAAGCTTTTCCAAAGAAGTCTATGGTTAGCCCTATTTTTTGGTTGGTTTCAAACAGTTACTTAAAAAGGATTTTCTTGTTTGGAAAGTTGATAAATCCTTGTTGAAATTATTGGCTTTTTCCACCTTCACAACACTTTTAATGTTCCATTCCATCATTTAATCCAAAATATCCTTTGTTATAGATGACTTGCCCCATGGACCACTCTTTAAATTTTTGCACAATTAAAACCTTTTGTGACTCCATAGCCCAATGGATTAAGTGTTGTTTCATGCCTATCCTATCAGCTAAACCTTGTTTTTATTGTAAGCACCTTCACCCCTTTGAAACCCTTTCATTTTCAATACTTTCTACTCAATTAAAGATCATACCCAACAAAAAAACCAAACAAAACCCTTGTTCTTAATAACTAGCCTAATATCACACTAAAACCTTAAAAGATAAATCAATCTTTGCACTTATAGAGAGATCCCTCTCTGGATTCAAGAGGGCTAGATCCTAGAATCCCAAAGTGGTTCATATGTAGGCTCTGTAGCTTTGTATTTCCCAATCTTGCAAACTACGGAGACCTAACATTCTGGCGACTCCGCTAGGGATTCTGAGTAAAATCCTTAAAAAAAACGCTAAGTATTCAGCGCAGTATAAGTAGCTTTATGTAGCTTTCTTCAAGCACTACCAAGCATGTTGGTAATCATGATAGGACTCATTTGAATCAGTGAAAAACTAAGTAACCCTTAGGATTCTCATAGAGCCTTATTAAACCTTGAAGGAATCAGCTAGCTAAGCCATAAGATTAAAGTCTCTTTGTCTCATCACCGTAGCTAAGTGTTGAAACAGATTTAGGACATTCTCATAACCCATAGGACTGAAAGAACTCAGAAAACCCAAAAATATTTCAGATTGGTATTCAAATCAATAAATGGTGGTGGACCATAAAACACTGGGTAAAGTGTCCAAAATTATTGCACTAGGTTCAATAGTGTTTATAATGCACTGCCCCCAGACTTGAAACCTCCACAAGGCTCAGCTTTAAACAAATTTCCTGAAGGATTTGATCCTGAAATGGCATATCAGTTGAGAGAGAGAGATCCTTTGACTTTAGAAGATATTCAGAAAGGAACCTTAGTTGTGGAAGTAAATCTGATGGAGAAAAGAGCTAGGATGAGGAATGAAAAGAAAGTATCATTTAGGGAAGAACCTGCACCCTCTACATCTAGCTCAAAAATGGAAAGGATGATGGAGGAAATGATGAAAAAGATGAGCATACTTGAGAGAGAACAAGCTAGAGAAAACCAATCAGCTCCCCTAAACAAAAATCAAAATCAGAATTTCAGGAGAAACCAACCTCAGAACAAACCAAGAGACCCCGATCAGGAAATTATACCTCCTTTTCATCAAAACTATGTAAGTGATGTTGAAGAAATAATTGAACAAACAGAGGAAGATGACATAAACATGCTGGGAATAGAAAATGATACTTTTGGTGTTCCTCATAATAGCAAACAAGGTTTATATACACCCTATGATGATGGAAGGATAGAAGATGAAAATTACTATCAAGAATTGGAAAATGTCATCATAGAGACTCCAAAAGAATATGACCTTAGGAGTAAAAAGAATTAGGAAGATCCCAAGAACAAGATCTCTGAAAATTCTACAAAAAACAGCCCTGTGAACAAACCCAAAGTTACAAAACAAAAAGATAAAAAGTGGCTATAAATTCTGATCAAAACAAAGAGAAAGGCACTCAAATTAATGAAAAACAGAGTGCATAGCTTAGCAACGTTAGTACTTCAGCTAATGCTCCTATCAAAACAATTTTGACCAATGTAAATAGAGGAAATCAGCAAGATTATTTTGCTGATAAACTGGTGATTAACAAGGTTGAAACAAACATTGTAAAAAATCAGATGCCTTTTAGTTTGGAACAGGAAATTGCCAAGATCAAAATCTTTATTCCCCTCACTGAATTAGTCACCCAAGATGTATATAGATCACAAATTTTGAAAGCCTTCAACATAGGAGAAAATAATGACACTTTCAACCTCAATGATGACCAACCAGAGCTCTTATTTGGTCCCAAGATTGAGGGAAGATACCAAGAAGGGCCAGTTCCTCCTTTTTATGTTAGTTTGAAAATTCATGACAAAATTTTACACAATGCCATGCATGATTCAGGGGCCTCTCATAACTTAATTCCAAAAGTATTAATGGAGAGTCTAGGCCTTGAAATCACCAAACCATACAAATATCTATACTCCTTTGACTCCAGTAGAGTGAAATGTTTAGGTTTGATCAAAGACCTTTGTGTAAACTTAGCACAAATTCCAACCAAGTGTTTAGTGATGGATATTGTAGTGGCTGATGTACCCCCCAAGTATGGTATGCTGTTATCAAGATCATGGGGAGCTAAGTTACAAGGAACAATGAAAATTGATATGACATATGTTACCATCCATGTTTTTAATCAAATCAGAAGACTTTATAGGGAATCTCACATGCAATACATGGTCAGTAGCCAAGAGAGACCAGAAAAATCTCCTCTTTATTCTGTACATACAAACCTTGACTCGTTTATTCTCTTCAATCATGAAACATTTAATGAGCAAGAAACCTTAACTGACTTAGTGGCCACGCCTCACTGTAACATAGTGGCAGACACAAAAAAGGAGGAAGACAAGACAAAAGTATCAAAACAGTTTGCCAAAACAGAAAATTACAGCAAACAAATCACAGGTCTAGAGCCACAGAACAGTCATCCATTGGTAGTCAACCTTGAAAGTCAAGAGAACAGTCTTCAACATAATGAAGAACATGAGGGACTAAACCAATATCAACATAGTGCTGACTTACAAAGGCAATCTAAAAGCACAATAGATAAAGAGGATAGTAGTCAAACTAGTCAATCTGAAACTAGTCCTCTTTGAAGTCTGAATTTTGATGGGTCTTTCACTAAGAATAATGTCGGAGCAGGCATATGGATACACAACACTGAAAACAATCATGTTGAAGGGCACTCCTATAGGTTAAGTTTTCAATGTTCAAATAACATAGCTGAGTACGAAGCCCTCCTTTTAGGCCTACACTTGTTGAAAAATTTAGGGGCCAAAAGGATAAAAGTTCATGGGGATTCAGAGTTGTTTATTAGGCAAGTGAATGGGGAATATAGTGCCAAACACCCCAGACTTAGAGCCTATATAAATTATGTCATGGACTTATTAAAAACATTTGATGAATTCCAACTTATCTTTGTCCCAAGAAATCAAAATGTCCTTGCCAATGGTTTAGCCTTTGCTGCTAGAACTTGTCTAACACCTTATGAAACCAAACAATGTACCACCCAAATCAAATTTAGACCAACTGTCCCAGACAATGAAAAATATTGCAAGTGTTTGAGGGAGACAAACAAATAGAAGACTTCCTACAGTCCATAAATGAATTGAGCCCTTAAGTTCAGATTCAGAGTATGAAAAAGACTGTCCTATTGAAGAAAATCTACTTGATGAAGAAGTAAAGTCTCCAAATATTGCTAAAATAAATTTGTTATCTAATGAACTTGAATATACCACAGAAATTAGTAGAGATTTAGAAAAATAAGACTTAGAAATGCTGCAATCTAACACTCAAAGCTTGCCAAAAGGACTGGTCCCATTAGAAGAATTGTTTGATTTCAATGATGTTGCCAAAAAACCAAAATTGGAACCTGTTGAAACTGAAGTAGAAGAATGTAACATAGGCAGTGAACTAAAGCCAAAAATGATCAAACTGTCTAAAACCTTGCCAGCTCACATCAAACTGAAATACATTGAGCTCTTTAAGGAATTTTCTGATGTATTTGCATGGAGTTATAAGGATCTAAAATCATATGACACGGAGATAATTCAGCATAAGATACCCCTCAAAGAAACCAAAAGCCCTATAGACAAAAATTGCGCAAAATAAACCCTGTTCAATTACCCCTGGTTGAAAAAGAAATTAAGAAAATGTACGATGCTGGAATTATAGTTCCTATTAGATATTTAGATTGGGTATCTAATCTTGTGTCAGTCAGGAAAAATATAGGAGAAATAAGGCTTTGTATTGATTTTAGAAACTTAAACAGAGCCTCATTAAAGGACAACTACCCTTTACCCAAGATGGATCACATTTTACAAAGGGTAGTTGGTTCTAAAAGAATTTCTTTGTTAGATGGCTTCTCAGGTTACAATCAAATATTAATACATCTTGATGATCAAATCAAAACAGCCTTTACCACACCTTGGGGTACTTTCATCTATGTGAAAATTCCCTTTGGTTTAGTGAATGTTGGTGCCACATTTCAGAGAGCCATGGATATTGCATTCTCAGAAGAATTAGGCTTCTTCATCATTATTTGCCTTGATGATATCACTGTTTTTTCCAAAACAGATGAAGAACACCTAGAACACTTGAGAAAATTCTTTGAGAAATGCATAAAAATATGGGCTATCTTTAAATCCAAAGAAAACAATGTTTGGTCTCCAAGAAAGCAAACTACTTGGACATATCATATCAGAAGAGGGGATAAAGATAGACCCAAATAGGATTGATGGTATATTACAAATCAACCATACTAGAAACATCAAGGAACTCCAATCTTTCATTGGGAAGATTAATTTTTTGAGAAGTTTCATACCCAATCTTGCTGAACTTCTTAGAAACATAACAAACATGCTGAAAAAGGAAGAAGGAGTTAAATGGACCTTAGAAGCAAAGAAATCATTTGAACTAGTAAAACAAGCATTAACCAAAACACCAGTTCTCATTAGTCCTGATTTTACAAAGGAATTTTTCATTTTTTCATTTGCATCAGAACACACAGTAGTTGTTGTCCTATTACAAAAAAACTTGAAGGGACAAGAGCAGCCAATTGCATTCTTTAGTAAGGCATTGAGAGATGCACCTCTGAAGTACAATATCATGTAAAAACAAGCCTTTTCCTTAGTCAAAGCCTTAAAAGACTTCAGAGTTTACATTTTACATTCCCACATAATTGCATTTGTGCCAAATTCAGTTGTGAAAGACATTTTAACCCAAGATCCAGATGGAAAAAGAGGAAAGTGGATTGTTGTGATACTTGAATATGATTTAGAAATCAAGCCCACTAAGCTCATAAAAGGCCAAGGACTAGCAAGATTAATAGCTAAGTCTAATTTTGAAGCTCTTGATACAAACATGTTAGAGGCATTAGATGAACAGGAGGAGTTGTCAACTCCCATTATTGAAGATCATTTTCTGTTTTCATCTTGGTATGCTGATATTTTATATGTTTTGCTCAATTTGAATACACCTCCTAGTTTGTCTAAAACAAAGGCAATATTTTTAAAGTTGAAAGCTGTTAACTACTGCATTTTGGATAAATGTCTATATTGGAAAAATCTTAGTGGATTATTGCTTAAATGTTTGCTTGAGAATGATGCAGATAAGATCAAGCATGAATTACGTGAAGGAGAATATGGAGGCCACCTCTATTGGAAAAAAACTGCCAATAAAATCCTTAGAGCTGGTTACTATTGGCCCACCCTCTTTTAAGATGTCCACAAAATGATTATTGCCTATCAAAAATGCCAACTCTTTGAAGGCAAAAGAAAACTGCTTCCCTTACCCTTGCATCTAATCACTGTTAAAGCTCCTTTTCAACAGTGGGGTCTAGACTTCATTGGGGAAATCCATCCAGCCTCATCTGCCCAACATAGATGGATCCTCACTGCAACAAACTACTTTACCAAATGGATAGAAGCCATCCCTTCTAGGCAAGCCACTGACTCTGTCATCATAAAATTCCTTGAAAATCACATCCTATCTAGATTTGGCTGTCCTAGGAAGATTATCACTAATAATGCTGATGCATTTGGATCCAAAAAGATGGTTGAATTTTGTCACAAGTATCATATTACATTGGGTCATTCTACTGCTTATTACCCTCTAGTAATGGGTTGGCAGAATCCTCAAATAAGATTTTGGTAAATATAAACAAAAATTTGCTGGAAGACAATAAGAAATCATGGCACACAAAGCTAGTACATGCACTATGGGCTGACATATTAACACTCAAGAAATCAATTGGAATGTCACCCTACTAGCTTGTTTACGGAGCAGATGCAATTTTTCCAACCAGTCTAGGAGTGCCAGTCATGAAGCCGATCCAAGGAGTACAGGCTGAGGATAGTGATATGACAAGAAGAATTAATCAGACCATACATCTTCAACAAACCAGAGAGGAAGTCTACAATAGAGCACCGCATAAGCAAGAAAACATCAAGAAGATGTTTGATAAAAGGACAAAGGCCAGTGATTTCAGCATTGGTGACAAAGTTTTAAAGTGGGATTCCAAGAGAGAAGATAAGGGAAAACATGGAAAATTTGATAACTTATGGCTAGGCCCTTATCTCCTTCATTCTATTGTTGGTAAAAATTCTTATTTCTTGCAGGAAGTGAATGGAACTGAACTCCTTGGAGGTCCTGTCAATGGCAGGATGCTCAAACATTATTTTTCTTAACTGTTCCAGTTTGAAGCTTTTTTCACTTTCCATTGTAAATTATCATTGTCTGAACATTGCATTCGAAGTTAGAAAAATAAAAATACAAAAGCAATAGAAAATAAAAGAGGGCAAAATGAAAACAAGAAAGGTATAGCCCCATACCAAAAAAGAGAGACAACGTTTGAAGTGTGCAAGCTCAAATGCCACTCCTCAAAACACACTTCTAGTTAGTTATACAGCCTAATCATGACTAATTAGCTTTTCAATTTACTACCAATAGGTTAGTGAATTAGATCATCCAAATAGTACAATCTTGGCTTATCAGTAGAAATAGATTAGGATAGAAAAACAAAGGTTCAAACAAGCTCAAATCTTGAACCTATGAGATTGATTGAGAACTGGTTCTAAAAAGCTCAAAACTTGAACCATATGAGAGAGAAAATACAGCACAAACAAATTCAAAACAGAGCTAAAGAAATAATGAAGGATGTTTTAGTTTTCAGATCTTAAGCCTTCACAATTTTGTTTTACTTTTCTGCAAATTAAATCTATGTGCAGCGTGTTTTTATGCCATAGATCAACAGCAAGTCAGGCTGCTTAATCCTAGCTTGCCTGTTTTTAAATTTTTGTTCTAGAAAATAGAGAATAAAAGTCTGTCAGACAGTCTAATCCTGGCAGGTAGTAGTTAGGTAGAGAAATTTGTGAGTTCAACTGCTTAATCTGAACTCATGGAGAAATAAGAGTAGACTTAGACTATTTTTATGTTTTCAAAAAGAATAAAATGTTGATGTTTAAGGTCTGAAAGTCCAAATGCACCTTATGAAGAAAAAATGATAGGAAGTAGGCTTTTAGGTAGTTGATTGGGAAATGACTTTGTTTGATATAAATACTAATAATTTTTGTTAGCAACTAATTACAAGTAAAATATTATCAAAGTGCAAGGCACTAATCAGCTTCGAGAGAAAATTTTCTGAAGATTCTTGACATCTTCAAGAAGATGCCATCCCCATATGGAGCCACTGTTAGCCACCTATAAAAATTTGTCATACCAAATGGTGGCTAAATCTTTTTTTAGCCTTAAAAAAACAATTCATTTCCAAATTGTGAGTTCTTGCAGTCTTATGATGTCCTTGGTATTAATCTTCACTGTTGTTTTACTATTTAGCCCTCAATCCTGTTATGTACCAAGAGAAAGACTGCTCAAAGAAGCTCCATTTTCCCTCATTACACTTATCCATTTCATTCTCCATATTCATCCATAAATACCTTCATTTGACTTCTAAACCATTCCAAAAACCTTTTTAAACCTTATTTCCCCCTTTCATTTGGTTTAAAAACCCTTTTCTCCCTTACTAGAACCCTTAAAATCCTCTGAAAAACCTTCATTTTGGCCTAAAAACCCATTTTTTCAGCATTAAGGCCTTAAGCCCCGTTCGGCCTTAACCCTAGCCCCTTTTCGCATATGACCCGCACTGTGACCGAGCGCGAAGCGCTCATCGCATCGCAAACATTTATCGCATCGCTCCATCACAATCGGCAGTCGCAAAATTCCCTTTATCCTTTCTTTTTCCTCCTCCGATGTCGATCCCCCGATTTAATATCAGTTGTCGAATCCACAAGAATCGACGGCCGAGATTCAATCGTGCTCCGCTCATAAGCCCTTCACCATCGTGACCGTTGTTTTGATCTAGACCGTTGATCTCTCATACAGATCCTACGGCCAGCGCTTAATCGCACATCGCAAACTCAAACACCACAGTGCTTTGGCCTCTTTCCTTTTCTCCGATGCGATGTAATCCTAGCCATTCATTCTGCTAGATCCGACGGTTCGCGCTTTAATGCATCGCACTCATCCACCACGTGATCCTCCACCATCCCGACCTCCAATTGAATCTCCACCATTGATCAAGTTTGATCGGACGGTCCGTGCTCAATTGCATCATCGCCTTTCTCCCCTCTCCTCACACCATTCATGTCCTGCGCGATTCTGTGATGCAATCTCCGCCATTGATCTTCTCAAATCCGACGGCCCACAATACTTCTGTTTTTCAAACCCCGCCCTTCTCTTTCTCCCCCATCGACAGATCTCAGTCGTCGATCCTCATGATCCGACGGCTCCTATTGATCCTTCCCACCACTCTTATAAAACCTCTCTTCCTAAGTAAAAACCCTTCCACCCGTTCCCTTTCCCTTCATTTCTTCCCTTTCGAACATATCCGCTTCTTCTCTTAAATCATAACCATCCATCAAAGAAATATAATGATCGGGACTTAACCCGATAGCCTATTACACCCGTCCACTACACGCCAATCTTGCTGACGTCACCATGGACCCCGCATACACTATTACCCCGCAGCTCTTCATCCATCGCGCTCAACCCGCACCGTTGGATCTGGAGCCTCCAATCCAACGGACCAGAATCCATATCGCATAATTTTTGGCCTCCCTTCCCAGTGCGCTACTTGAGCGCAATATGGGCAGTTTTCAAAATACACGTGTCAGGCGTTGTATTGAATCGCATTCCAAAAGCGAATACCGCCTACCCCCCAGAACCCGCACAAAAACTACTGCCGGTTTTCCGCTATACCACTCCCCCCTCCACAATGTTACTCATGTTTCTATCCTAGTCGTCGATCTCCGAAGATCGGATGGTTTTGATTTAATCTCGCCCCCATTTTATTTTTTCCACCTAACTTGCTCCCAAACATTTACGCTTTGATCTCGGCCGTTGATCTCCGAGATCAAACGGCCCATGTTATATCGCGACCCCAAGTCATTTGCCTCCATCTACTCTCCAAGCGATTCCATCGAGCGATCTCCGCCGTTGATTATTCTAATCTAACGGTTCCTGTTCGCTGTCGCACCCAAGCTCCATTTTCACCTGGTTAGATGTTCTGCTAGGGTTTTCCTCCCTTTTTCTGCTGCATCCACGTTCTTCCTCACTGCTCCTCCACCCTCACGAGCCTCTGAAGTAGTTTTAACCAAATTCTGCAGGATTTTATAATGAGTTTGTGTGTTTTGCAGGGTTCTAATGGTGGTTAATCTGTGTATTTCCATAGTCATAGACAGGTGACTGATAAGGTTCAGAGTGATGATTCCGTCCTTAAATCAATGAAGAAAAGGAGCCAGCGGGTTGCGAATTCATGTTTTATCAGGGAGATCACAACCTTCAATCTCAGATGAAACCCGCCAATAGCAGAAAGCCACCTGTATAAACAAAACAAACAAAGTGTATCAGAGTGAAGAAATCAGGGTTAAAGAGTGATTAAAGCTAAAGCCCAAAGATCGGAGCTTTAATCCACAATTTAAAGAGTTAAAGACAGTGTCAAAGAACAAAGGCCCGAAGACACAGATCAAGGCTTAAACAAGCTTAAACACAAACCAAAAGCATATTAAAGGTGTTTTAAGGAAAAAAAAAAAAAAATATCCGTAAAGGAGGCCTCCACTGCCATATCAGAGGTTATTTATCCTCTTTAGCTACCAAAGTGCCACCTGCAGCCTCAATAAATCAAAAGAAGGCATAGTTATTGCCTAGTCAGTGATATTTTGTTTAAAGACAGCCAGAGTTATTGCCAACCTTCCTAAAGAGTTTTAAAGTCAAAAAAATTTTCCAAGTGGCTAAAAACTTAATGAAAACCAATTAATACATGAAAAAGATTAGAGATCTTCTCTATTGAGCCTCTCAAAGGCAGAGAAGCATTAAAACTTGTATTAATTGAACTAGAGATCTTATTTTTCATCCCACCTCCTCTTTCTTCTATAAATACTTCTGAAGAAGATGAGATGTGGTTGGTGGTTGGACTGTTGATGTAATACTTTTTGTTCGAAACTTTCTGCATGTAAATAGTTTTTAGAGGCTTTGTGAAGCTCTGTTTGTAATCAAAGAAGTTAGGCTGAGAAGAGAAGTTTTTGTTGTACTGAAACATTGGACTTGAAGTATGTAACTGGATTGACATAAATATACAAGCTGATTCATGGGATCCTAGTCTATACCATTGGTGATGTACCTCTCATTGTACTTGTTTTCCTTCTTATGTTTTCCATAAAATTGTCCATTTTTCTCTGATAAAGAACAGCAAATATAGAGCTAGGATTTACTCTTAGAAGTACCTGACTCTCATTGATAAGCTTTATCTTTATGTTTTCCTCCTTTGTGTATTCAAGAATGATTTAATACATTCCAAGCAGTCAAGGAATGTTGGTGAGCCCAGGTCTTACTGTTTAAACTTTAAACATTGTTCTTGAATGATATTTTCATTACATGCTAAGTAGAGTCGGACTAGGAAAGTTTATGGTTTGCCCTGTCTTCTAGTTTTTTCTCCAAAGGTTGTTTGATAGTTTCCCAAATAGTGTGCTGAAAGCAGGCCTAGATTTTAATGATATCTTACTTGATCTTAAGCTACACTTTGTTTTCTTATATGTTTTCATCCTTTCTAAAAGTAGTCATGTGGATTACTGGATTGTTTGTATGATAAGTTAGCTTTAATACAAGCTTGTCCAAAGAAATCTATGGTTAGCCCTGTCCTTTGGCTGGTTTCAAACAGTTACTTAAAAAGGATTTTCTTGTTTGGAAAGTTGATAAATCCTTGTTGAAATTATTAGTTTTTTCCACCGTCACAACACTTTTAATGTTCCATTCCATCATTTAATCCAAAAGATCCTTGGTTATAGATGACTTGCCCCATGGACCACTCTTGAAATTGTTGCACAATTAAAACCTTTTGTGACTCCATAGCCCAATGGATTAAGTGTTGTTTCGTGCCTATCCTATCAGTTGAACCTTGTTTTGATTGTAAACACCTTCACCCCTTTGAAACCCTTTCATTTTCAGGACTTTCTACTCAATTAAAGATCATACCCAACCAAACAATCAAACAAAACCCTTGTTCTTAATAACTAGCCTAATATCACACTAAAACCTTAAAAGATAAATCAATCTTTGCACTTATAGAGAGATCCCTCTTTGGATTCCGGAGGGCTAGATCCTAGAATCGCAAAGTGGTTCATATGTAGGCTTTGCAGCTTTGTATTTTCCAATCTTGCAAACTACGGAGACCTAACAGGTTCTTCCTGGGTAGTTGGGCATCTTCAGCGAGAAAAATGTCAAGGGTTTTAGCCCTTTTTGCAAAGTCTAGCTTCTGATATAATTCAGTGAGTGCTTCTTGAGAAAAAGGGTTGGCATTCTCTGTGATAGGGGCCTGCATCATTTGGTCTATGGCTTGCACAGTTATGGTGATTAAAATCTCTCTTGTAGGGGAAATAATAGCTCTCTTACTGGGTACATAACAAGTTTGGCACTTCCTGATGAATTTAGGGGCACTGTGGATGTGGGGAAAAATGTAATGGGGAAAATTGGACTCCCACAGTCCAATATCATCAGACTTGTCAATGAATTTGTCTTCAAGCTAGCAGTGCATTCCAAATAATTCAAGCTCAATTAGTGTTTCATGGATTTTGTAATCCCTGTCCGCAAAAGGTATATGACCAAGGTCAACTAAGGGATGGAGTAGTGGATTTATAGGTTCTTCATGTCCCTTATTCTTTGGAGGCATGGCTAGATCAAGTTTGATGGTGAATGAGGGTTTCTAATAGACGAATGGTCGGGACTGTGTAAGAGCTCTGAGATTGGTAAGAAACTATGACAGTTGCAAAGAGTACTTTGACAGTAATCAGATTGGATTTTTTGGTGCTCTTTCAACCTGCAGAAAACATGTAAAAAGTAGTAAAAATGATAAGGTAAAGGATTAAAGGCTAATTAGGGATGAATTTATATACAATTCAGTCAATTTCCCATTGATGGTGACGCGGATCCGTTGGATTAATGGTTAGAGATGAATTAAATTCATCAACGATTGTATTATCGTGGGAAGAAATTTAATTGGCAATGGTATAGTATAGGTGGTGTGACATGACTGGTGTTCAACGGGCAAATTTATGGTTTTTACATAGCTAGGAAACTGATTTTCAGAGGGGGTCCGAAGTGGTAAGAAGTTTCAGCAGGGGGGGTGTGAAATGATGAGAGGGCGCCACGTTAGCATGGGCCCGAAACACAAAACCATTTATTTTGGACCCCACCCCCCTCCCGACAGTAAAGTTCAGATGGAGAGGGGGGGCTGAAAAATGATATGGGTCGTCAGATGGAGGAGCGGGGGATCAGATGATGGGACAGATGGAGGGGAGTTAATCGTGTAGCGATGGAATTTGATGAGACAATTTGTTGGGTAGCATAGGGGCTTTGATAAAAGTAAAAACTTTGGATAAAGGATTTATATGCCCAAACTTGATATTGATGTACCTAATCCTTTTAACTTAGGATAAAACATTTATCCTTGCCTTCTCCTACGCATGAAATAAATTTGGAATTTTCAAATTTATGATAAATATTTTTCATGTTTTTCAAAGCTATAACACAACTTCTACCTACCCTTTCATTTTTTATTCTTTTTCTAAGCTAATATTTTTTCATATTCAATCCTTAGGGTGCATTTAAGATAGCAAACCCACATATTCCTTTTTTATAACAATCTAACCTACTCTATCACTTATTTCTCCCATTGATTCAGATTAGATTGTTGAATAAATCTTATTTTCTACCTAACCACTGATTTTTCAAGATTAAATTATTTGACAAATATTTATTCACTAACCTAATTAACATGAAATTCACAATTGTTCCATCATGATTATGTTGTATGATTGGAACAAAATCTACTCATTGTGGCATTTTAGACAAGCTGCACACATTCTTATTTAAATTTTAACATAAAGGAAACTAATTTAACAGTAGTGGCATTTAAATTTGCAGCACTTTAAATATTATTTCTCTTTTTCTTTTGTGGGGTTTATTCTCTTTTTATTCTTTTTTCAATTTTTCTTTTTGACATACCCTCTTTTGATTTTATTTTTATATATATTTTTTTGGAAATCATTTGCAAATTAAAAATAATTTACAATGTAAAATTACAAATAATGACATACTCAATCACCTTGAGATCTTATAAAATATAGGACCCTAACAGATCGGAATCGATGGACATGGGGACATCGACGCACGTGGTGGTTGCTCCTACAAATTTGCCATGTACGTCATCGACGTCGAACTAAGTTTCTTTCGGCAACGTGAGGGACTTTATACCAATGATTAAACACCCATAATTTGGGACACTATGTGACTAAGTGGTCAGGCTCGTCACACAGTGCGCATTCTAGGGCCTGATGAGTGGCCTTCGTTTGTCATCTTTAGTCCGTTGGGTTAACTATGTACGAGCAGGATGTAGGCTCCTCTTGTAGGTACAGTATGGTTCTAGGTTCTCCCTTGTCCATTTGCATGGGTGGATCTGAGGCATCCTAATGGTAAGATTGCTCTAGGGCTTGTAGGGCATCCCTATATTGTGGCATCTCTGGGAAATGGTAGGTATAATGCCCATAATGTTCGCATATGGTGCATGCACGGTTGGTGCACAATTATTTCCCTTGATTTTTCGTGGCCTGTTCCTTTCTATGGGAACTTGAGGTCACAGCATTTCTTTCAAAGGTAGAATAGGTTTTAATTCATCTAACTCCCGA
Source organism: Pinus albicaulis (assembly GCA_034641835.2). Classification (NCBI taxonomy): domain Eukaryota; kingdom Viridiplantae; phylum Streptophyta; class Pinopsida; order Pinales; family Pinaceae; genus Pinus; species Pinus albicaulis. The sequence continues at coordinate 529,165,883 of CM076582.1, read as the reverse complement.
AAAATATTAGTAGGATAGCCTACAATATCACATAATGCGCAAGGTTGTAATGCCCTAGGTATTTTGGGGTTTTCGATTTTCTTCCATTTTTTGTTTTTTTTCTTATTCACATTAGTTGGCACTACTATGGGTGTTTAGTTAACCATTGTGGCCTCCTGAGGGGTGATAGGGGTTATCCCTGTAGAAGTGATGCCAAGACTTCCTAGCATGGCTGGTGGGACCAAATACCACATAGTTATTGTGAAAACCATATATGGCAATGTTATAGTTTCCAAGACTTGCTTTGACACAAAACCAGGTGGGGGGTACAAAAATGTGGTTTGCACGATGGTGTAGGGTAGGAATGTTGTGCAATGGCTTCAGTCTCCGTACTACTTGTTTCCATGTCCAAGCTGGTTTCGGTGTTTGATGAGAGCATCAAGCACACCAGTGCCCCTGAGATTTCTGGGGTTCCCTCTGGTATGATAGGGTGATCTCCAAGGAATGATCCTAAGATCAATTGACCGGGGCTAAATTCTGTATACCACATGAGAGGTTCCATAGATGTGTCTACGTATGGTAACACAACATCGAGAGTCGCCATGGGTTTCTTATCATAGTATGTAAGTTGGTCGATGGTGATGATTCGATCGTCATAGGGGAACATTATCACCCGAAAGACAAAGGATGTTATTGAATTCATTGCATACATATAACTTTGCTCGAGGAGTATATTGTAGTCTAGTTGTGTGTCCAAGACTTCAATGTATATATGTATCATCTTTCCAGTTAGGTTTACAGGGAAATTTTGATATAGACCAATGAGGGTTGAAGGGAGACTGTCATATGCTCTCAGCATGATGTCACATGATTTCAGTTCAGGTGATCCTAACGTTTTCCAAACATATTTTTACATGACGCACGTGGATGCTCCTTCGTCAACGATGCATCAGTGTATAGTGATATTATGGACTGAAACTGGTATTTGGAAGGCGACCAGAGAAGGAAGCCTGGGGCTTGCTTTGTCTAGGTCAAAAACCATTAGGCATGAATTGAAAGGGTCGATTGCGCCTAATGCAAAAAGTAGGGCTTTTCGTTGTCTTGGGCATGATTGTAGGACTTCCAAGGCTAACATGGTAGCAGGTTATTGTGCTAAATCATCCACTATGATGTATATATGAGCATCTTTGGAGTGATTTCCTACGCATTTGGTTGGTCCCTTGACCATTTTTGAAAGGGGATATATAGGTACTTTGGATATGGTTAACAGTGCAGTAGGTGCACTTGTGCTCATACCTAAGGGTTTGGTGTCCGGGGGGCGTCATAGTTCCTATTCCTTGTTTGGAAAAACAATTCTTTGCCAGACATGTAAATTTCGTGGTTTCTGCCTCCGGTATCATTTTGAGGTGGTTTTTATAGTTTTTGGGTGTTAACCACTCCTTGGTGGGGGAAAGGCTCCTACATTACAACAGGTTGTTGGGTAGGTCCCCCTTGTCCACGGTTACCCCAAATTTTTTTCACTTCGGGGAGTTCGAGATAGTGGTGAGGATAATGACTGTACTCACCACATATGGCACAAGAATGGTTTTTCCTTAGACTGGACCTCTTGTTTTTCCCTTGGGAGTTGTTGTTTGGCTCTTGGTTTTGATCGGTTGGGGTTGCCCCCAAACTGAGATCTCGGGGGGCATTGTTGGTTACTACCCCTTGTCGAGAGTCTCCATTTTTTTTATTCCTAGGCTTCTTTTTCATAGTGTTAGGAGGGTTATTTCGATTCTCCTGGTCGTAAGCCTAGTGCTATTGAGCCTGGGATGGTTGCACTATGTTCACAGACGCATTATTTTGCAGTGGTGGATTTTGTGCGGGGAAAGGGGGATATGGGTTCCCCTGTCCCTCGTTGGTGTAAGATAGTTGGGGGTATCTCTTCCGTCAACATTCCTAGCTGAGTACTTGGTCCCCTGCGAAGCAGGCAACGAGCCTCCCTATTGTTGACGATATGGTGCCACCATATTCGTCATATTGTGCAAAGATGCAAATTGATTTTGGTGGTAGCCTGGTTGCGTCACGTTCTGGGTAGAATCGTATGAATATCCTAGGTACTAGATACCACTACCTAGGTGACCTTAAGTCAAGGACCCGATCAAACCATCTGCAGTATTCGACGCACCTGGTAACTTTCTATAATTTTGCAGGCGTGGGGCATTAGGCGGGACATTGTAAATATATCCTAACTGGGTGTAGAGGAGTTCAAGCTATTGGGCTTTGATAATGGTGTCCTCCTCAGAGGTAGGTTTCTGCGTCGCCACGTCTTTTGATATCTCTGCTGTGAGAGTTTTCAAAAATAAGTCTAGCAAAACTCTATCATCGATTTTGGCTTTAGACAAACTACGACGTCACTTCCATTCGTGGAGATGGTCTGATGTATGGACAATTGGTGTTTGCCTAAAATGAGACAGCAATTCCATTCTTGAATAATAGTGAATAGGTAGCTGAAAATAAGTGAGGAACGCAGTAGTGAGGGTGCTAAAGGTTCCATGTGAAGCAGAAGGCTGCTCAACATACCATTTCATCGCATGCCTAGTTAAGGTATGTTGAAACAGTCTCAATCGAATAGTATCGTCAATGATACTATTGGACGAACACCACAGGTGGAAAGTCATAATATGATTTTCTGGGTCTTCTGCTTGCTTCCCATCAAATTTTGGTATATCCAAAGGGAGCTACATGGGAATTGGAGGCCAATTAGGGTTATGTGGAAGGCATTCATTAGTTAAATTTGTTAGATCCGGAAGATTCGGAGATGCTAAGAAGGGTAACTAAGTATTTACTGCCATTATGTACTAATCAGAGGCTCAATATTTAGCTCAAAAATGAAATTTATTAGAAATTCTCCAAACCATAATGACCCGATAGATCTCGTCACCAGTATTGCAACACAACTCGTTTCATCAAAATTCGAGTTCGTATGAGTGAGTTATGGTCTGATGTTTGTTTTCTCAAACGAGTAAAAAATATGCAGAACAGTGACAGACTAATGACTAGGCAGACCAGTCAGCACCTCAGGAATCTTCAGGGAATATCTTCCATTTTCAGCCAATGACACTATGACAAGTATCACAATCAGATTCACCAATGTTTCTTGGGGAAATCGAAATTGTCCTCCTAAACCTAAGGTTGAAATTTCTTCTATGGTGGATTGTTATTTTAATGGTGAATTTTTAGGCCAATGTAGAAGGGCCATGTGGCGCAGCCGAAGGCTGCCACGTGCACTCCCCCAAGGCAAGGTTGGATGGCACACATATTTTATTCTATAGTCAAATTCAAGGTTATAGGCGCATATATTATTCACAAACCATAGTCAAATTTTATGGGCGCAATATATTACATAAATATTTTTATGCCAAGGTCGAACCCAAAGGTCCATTGCAAAGTTCTATTTACTAAAATTTATGATCGGAGGGGTGGAGGTCGAGGTCAACCCCGCGACCTCATCTAGACTAGTGCCCACGCTTACTGCCACACCATCCACGAGTTCCTTACCCCATAAGGACTCCACCTAAATTTAAATTTACAACGCGCCAAGGTTGGGGTCTGGAGGGGGCCAGCCCCCTCCCATGTAATCAACGGCAAGGACCAGGATCTAAGGATTGTTCTGACAGGAGATTATTAATGGATTTAAACATGTTTAATGCGCTATAATCTCGGGTTTAACTCCATAATCCACAGATTATCATTAACATCGCTTAAGCACTAAACCCACCACTAATCGCACTTAAATCGTGATTAAATCAACTTAAGTGTGCGCTTATCTTAGCAGAGGTTTTGGTGGACCTTCCAAATGCCGGGAATCTCCACTTTTAGTTGAGTTAACTAGTGGACTTCCAGTTTTAGTGGAAAAAAAAGTAGGAAATTTTGGTTTTTCCATAACTGAGGCAATTTTCGACCAATTTTGGTGCAAGAAGTCATTCTTGGTAGATTTTTATGTTTTGCAGCCATTGGAGTAGGTTTCAAAGGCAACAGGAGACTATAAACAACACTTTTCATAATTGAAGCTAATACAAAGTCCCAAGCTATGAAGCTAGACCAAGGAGACATAGCCTAGGAGGGGTGAAATCCTTCATCAAAACCATGTGTATTTGACTCAGTTAGTTGTGTTTGTTGTGTTTTTATATGATATTGTTCAGCATTTTTTTTCCATGCTTTTATGTTCATGAAATACACTTAATCTCACCAAGTTTATTGAATTGTAAATCATAAGCACATGTATAAACCCTTGTATAAGAATCAAACCAAAGAACTTTCATGTTAAATATGAAACTAATATTAGCACAAAATTGACTAATAATCAATTTTAGATCAAGTTGGTATTAGATCACAATGTTTCTAAAGGTTATTTGCTTGCTTTGCTTGAGATTGTGCAAGAAGGGTTTTAATAGTTGAAATTTTGTGATGCTTACAAGGTTGAAGTTGCAGAGAGGAGAAGGGAATTTATTGGTTGATAATCCTCAGATTAGGACAAGAATAAAAAGAGTTGAGAGAGCATCATCTTCACCCAAAGTTCCACTCAAAGCTGCACTTGGAACACCTCAAATTCTATCTCCAGCAGTTGAGATTGAAGAGGTACAAATTGCACAAGAAGCTGAAGTGATTGAAGAGGTACAAGGATCTGAAGTTGAGCTTGAATCCTTAGCCATTATTTCAGGTGTTGGAGAGACTCATGGAAATTCATAAGAATAGCATTTCAAGAGAGACTTCAAGGACATTCAAATAATGGTTAAAATCATGTTTGATGCCTTCACTGCAGAAAGAGCGAGAGAAGGTTCTAAGCCTCTACATGGAGAAGGATCTTCATATGGTAAGAAGGATGAAGAGAAGAGTTCGAAAGGTAGTGGAGGAAAGCCACCTCCATCTCCACCATCCTAATCCTCATCATCTTCATCAGCATCTTCATCTTCCACTTCCATCACAAAAAACACCCGCACTCATTCAAAAATCCCAAAAGGAAAAACTCCATTACTTAAGTTGGAGATAAAGTTTGAAATTCCCATGTACAATGGTTAGGTAAATGCAGAGAAGTTAGAAAATTGGATCCACCAATTGGAATTATAATACAGAATTCAGAATCTACAAGAGGACGACATAAAGATCCAGTTGGCTTCATTAAGGCTAGAAAGAGCAGCACTAGTTTGGTGAGAGGCAAAGCCTCAAGAGGAAATGTGAATTCATGGTAAGATATCCATTTCTTGGGTTGAATTAATTTATTTCATTAAAATGAAATTTTTTCCATTAGCCTCTATGCAAAAATAAATTATGAGTTGGCAAAACTTTAGGCAACTCAAAGGCCAAATTGTTCAAGAGTACACCCAAGAGTTTAGAAAGAGGGCTTTGTTTGAATTCACAAGACACACTCTTGAAATAAATTGGGGGTTTACATTCCTACTTGAAACATACTATCCTTATGTTTAACCCAAACAATTTAGATAAAGTATGTGTGCAAGCCATGCACCTTGAAGCAAGGGGAAATAACATTCAGGAAGAGGGTAGTAAGAAGAAGCCATTCAAGGGTAAGGGAAAAGAGAAGGGAGGAAAATGGAAGGGAAAGAAGAATGCAACCATCAAGAAATAAGGGGGGAAAACTACATGCAAACATTGTTCCAAAGAGGGGAATGATGAAGCCCATTGTTGGAAACTACATCCCGAACTAAGGCCAAAGAAACCAAATAACAAGGGGAAACAAAATATGGCTGCCACCACACAACAAGATCTTGGATCTAAGTCCAGAGATGAGACCAAGATTGTAGCCATGGTTAACAAAGGAAAGGAAGCCATAGAAAGTACTAGTTCCTCAAATAGTCACAACAACACCCCAAATGAAGACACAAGGATAGAATTGTTCCATGTTAGAGTGATTTCAAATCATACAAATATTCATGCATTGTTTGATAGTGGGTTACAAGCAAACCTACTTTCATAATACTTGGTCAAAAATATTAACCATGAAACCATACCACATCATAAACCATACCCATTGGGTTGGATAGTTAAGAATTCCAATTTACAGGTTACAAGAAAATGCATATTTCGATTTTCTATTACTACAAACTTTGTTGATGAAGTCGAGTTAGATGTGGTTCCACTTGAAATTTTTGGGATTATCTTGGGAAGTCCATATTTCTATGACATGGAAGCGATGTTTTATCGCCATGTTAAAAAATATAATTTTCTTAAGGATGGGGTGGAGTATATAGTGATATCTCATCGCAAAAAATTGAATATTTCTTTAGTTAAGGAAGGGCAAATGAAGAGGTGAGTTAATGCAAGTAAAAATTTTGTGCTTCTCATGATCAAGAAAAAGGATGATGTTGACTATGAATCTTTTGAAGGATGTGGTGAAAAATTAAAATCTGATTTTTTTGATGTGTTAAGTCAGCATGTTTAGATGTTTCAAGAACCAAGTGGGTTACCTCCCAAGAGGGAAATTCAACATGAGATTCAGTTGCAGCAGAATGTTCCACTTCCAAACATTGGTATGTATCACATGTCAATTATGGAGAGTTTTGAAATCAAGAAGAAAATTCAAGAATTTCTGAACAAAGGTATCATACGCCCATCTACTTCGCCATGTGATTCACCAATTGTTTTGGTACCAAAGAAGGACGGGACTTGGCGCATGTGCATAGATTTTCGTGCACTGAATAAAATCACGGTAAATAATCGCTACCCACTCCCATGCATTGAATATTTGCTAGATCAGTTAAAGTATGAAAGATATTTCACTAATTTATACTTACGAAGTGTTATCATCACGTTAGAATAGTTGAGGAAGACATTTGGAAAACTGCATTTAAAACTAGACAAGCGTTGTTTGAGTAGCTAGTTATGCCATTCGGTCTAACAAATGCTCCAGCTACTTTCATGAGAGTCATGAATGATGTACTAAGACCATTTCTAGATGAACTTTTCATTGTTTACTTATATGAAATACTTATATTCAGCAAATCAAGAGATGAACATGTCATACATGTGAACAAGGTACTTGATGTCTTGAAAAAAGAGAAAAAAAAAATTAAGATGTCGAAGTGTGAGTTTGGCAAGACTTCTTTAATTTATTTGGGACACATTGTAGGAGGAGGTGAGTTGCAGATATACCCTTCCAAAGTAGATTTCATTCTGAATTAGCCCAAGCCCAATACAGTTACGGAGGTAAGAATATTTCTTGGGGTAGCACGGTATTGGAGGAAATTGATTGCTAATTTTTCTTCCATTGCAGCTTCATTACACGCATTGACAAGTGTCAATAAAGTCTACCATTTGAGAGGATATGCAGAAAAAATCATTTGATTCTTTAAATCAAAATATAAGTTCAGCACGGGTATTAGCTCTTTCAGATCTTAGACAGCCATTTGAGATCCAAACATATGCAAGTGATTACGCCATGGGAGCAGTTCTCATGCAGCATGGTAAGCCTATTTCGTTTCATTCTGAAATTTTTAATGGAGTTGTGATTAACTATCCCACCTATGCAAAGAGTTATATGCATTGGTACAAAGTGTAAACAAATGGAAGCACTATTTAATGGGGAAAGAGACCATTATACATACTGACCATCAGCCATTGCAGTACTTACAATCACAGTCAAAGTTGTAGAAATCAAGACATTTCATATGGATGGGATTTATACAACAATTTAATTTGGTTATCAGGTACAAAAAGGGAATCTACAATAAGGTAGTTGATATGCTCTCTAGGCCTATTGTAAATTTATCTATTATACTCAAGCACAATTCAGTTGTGCATGGAAGTTACATTGAACAATATGCATATGATAGTGATTTTCAAGATGTGTATGAAATATTGAGTCAAGGAAACCAAAATGAAAAGTTATATTATCATGCGCATAACAGTTTGTTGTATCACATGGGAAATTTAGGTATACCACAGGGAGAAAGAAACAGTATCGTAAGGGAGGCACACACTTCATTGATTTTTGGACATTTCGATGTAGGCAAGACAGTAGCAAATCTCCAAACGTATTTTTATTGGCCATGCATGATTGACAGTGTATCTCGTTTTATTAGAGGATGTTCTTTATGTGCAATAAGTAAGCCTAGTAATAGGAAACTTGGATTGTACACTCCACTTTCGGTTCCTTCACATCCTTGGGAGAGTATCTCAATGGATTTTGCAGGTGGTCTTCCTATCTCAAGGAAAGGTCATGATTACTTGTATGTTGTGGTATATAGGTTTAGAAAAATGTGTCTTTTGATGCCATGTAAGAAAAAAATTACAGCTGAACAAACTGCTCATCTTTTCTTTCAAAATGTATGAGTTCATTTTGGTCTTCCTGCTTTTATTGTAAGTGATCAATATGCCCAGTTTGTTGGGAATTTTTGGTCAAAATTATAGGACATGATGGACACAAAGTTGAAGAAGAGTACAACGTTTCATCCGCAAATAGATGGTCAGACCGAGTTGGTAAACAGGACAGTCATTCATCTTCTTAGATATTATTGCAGCAAACATCCCAAGTTGTGTGATGAACAATTGCATTACATTCAGCATGCATACAATAGGGAAAAACATTCTTTCACAAACAAATTGCCATTTGAGTCATGTCTTGGGTACTTGCCAAGATCGCCTTTGGATGTCATCTTTGAGAAAGATGTCGTTATAGATGGTCATAGTGACATAGAAAAGGCAAGGAAGTTCATTGAGCAAAGTTAGTTGGTACATCACATAGTGCAAGAAAAACTTGAAAAGAGTCAAAGCAGCTACAAGGCAAGGCATGATAAACATCATGTTGATCACCAATTCCAGGTTGGAGATGAAGTTTTCTTATATATCAGCAAAGAAATATTGCAAGGGGAAGGTAAAAATCCCAAGCCAATCTGTTATGGTCCATTTAAAATTCTGGAAAATATTGGTGCTAATGCCTTTAACCTAGATTTTCCTCCTTATATGCAAATATATTCTGTCATTAATGTTGAGAATTTGATATTGTTTGAACCTCCTTTGATCGATGATCAAGGAGAGCATGTTCAGCTGCCATCAATAGATGATTTCTCGCCAGAATATCTTGATGAACTTCAACAAGATATCATACTTGACATAAGAATCAGAACTTCAAGGAGAGGGAATGTTGAATACCTTAGAGTGGGACCCAAGGGACAAAATAATTCAAAGGCCAAATGGATGGAGAGTGAAAGGTTGAGGGAGTTGTACCCTCACCTGCTGAAAATTTTATAATATCTTTTGGGGTCCAAAAGGCTTCTAGTGGGGAGGAATGATGAGAGACTCAGTATTTAGCTCAAAAATTAAAGTGCTCAGAAATGCTCCAAAACATAACGGCCAGATAGAGCACGTCACCAGGATTCCAACGCAACTTGTTTCATCAAAATCCGAGTTTGTATGAGTAAGTTATGTTCTATTGTTCATTTTCTCAAACAGGTAAAAAATGTGCAGAACAGTGACAGACTGATGACTGGGCAGTCCAATCAACACCTCAAGAATCTTCAAGGAATATTCTCCAATTTTCACACAATGACACTGTGACAAGTGTCACAATCAAATTCGCCAATGTTGCTTGGGGAAATTTAAATTGTCCTCCTAATATTAAGGTTGAAATTTCTTCTATGGTGGATTAATATTTTAATGGTGATTTTTTAGGCCAATGGAGAAGGGCCACGTGGTGCAACCGGAGGCTGCCACATTCCCTCCCCCATGGCAAGGTTGGATGGCACATATATATTATTCGAAGGTCGAATTCAAGGTTATGGGCGCATATATTATTCACAAACCATAGTCAAATGTTATGGGCACAATATATTACATATATATTTTTATACCAAGGTTGAACCCAAAGGTCCATTGCAAAGTTCTATTTACCAAAAGTTATGACCAGAGGGGCGGAGTTCAGGGTCGACCCTGCGACCTCCCCCCAGACTAGCACCCGTGCTTACTACCACACCATCCACAAGTTCTTTACCCCATAAGGACTCAGCCTAAATTTAAAGTTACATCACGCCAAGGTTGGGGTCTAGAGGGGGCCAGCCCCTTCCCATGTGATCGACGACAAGGACCAAGAGCTAACGATGATTCTGGTGGGATATTATTAACATATTTAAACATGTTTAATGTGTTCTAATCCCAGGTTTAACTCCATAATCCGCAAATTATCATTAACATCGCTTAAGTGCTAAACCCACCACTAATCACACTTAACTCGCGATTAACTCAACTTAAGTGTGCGCTTATCTTAGTGGAGGTTTTGGTGGACCCGCCAAATGCGAGGAAGCTCCACCTTTAGTGGATTTAACTAGCAGACTTTCAGTTTTAGTGGAAACAAACTAGGAAAATTTGGTTTTTCCATAACTGAGGCAATTTTCAACCAATTTTAGCTAAGGAAGAGTCATTCTTGGTATATTTTGATGTTTTGGATCCATTGGAGCATGTTACAGAGGCAACAGGAGACTTTAAACAACACTTTTTCACAATTGAAGCTAATACAAAGGCCCAAGCTATGAGGCTGGACCAAGTAGATGTAGCCCAGGAGGGGTGAATTCCTTCATCAAAACCATGTGTATTTGACTCAGTTGGTTGTGCTTGTTGTCTTTTTATATTTTTTTGCTTAGAATTTAGTTTCCATGCTTTTATGTTCATGAAATACACTTAATCTCATCAACTTTATTGAATTTTCCATCATAATCATATGTATAAACCCTTGTATAAGAAGCAAACCAAAGCACTTTCAGGTTAAATCCGAAACTAATATTAGCACAACATTAACTAAAAATCAATTTGAGATCACGTAATGTGGAAACACAGGTGTCTGAGTGTGATGGTTTATTGGGCGTTCCTGGGGAATATTACCCTGTGGCCTACCCTAATGAATGTTCTACTAACTCCCCGAAGGGGTAGCGCTCCTCTTCCCTCTAGGGGTTGTGGGAGGAGTTGAGTGTGGTGACCCTTCTAGGGTTTCCTCTGGTGTGGTGTTGGGTGATCCTTGGGGGTTTCCAATCACATATGCCCCGATAAAGGATGAACCAATAATGGTGGCAGTGTTTCGTCTTTGACAGCTAAATGGTAAAAGACCTGGCACTCCTCCCTCTAATGGGGGGAGGTCCAAAAAACGCCTAGATCGATGAGGTCCCTTTAGGTCCATTCTGATGTAGAATAGCTTAATCTTGGAAATATTTTTTGGTTTGCAGAGGGAAGGAATATTTTTATCAAAGAAAATAAGATCACATGAAAAAAAATCAAAAAAATAAGAGGTAAGTTTTCCTTTGAATTAACGCTATGTGATCAAGCAAGCAAAAAATATGGTTTGGTTGTTTTGCGTATGCTACTCAAAAGCCTAAATAGACCTAATCGTCCTTACACTCTCAATGTAACTAGGCCATGCGAAGATGTCTTCTGATGGGTACTGGGGTTAACGTCCCGAAAGAACTAGTGGCACCTTCTAGCAGCCGAAGAATCGACCAAGGTAATGGTAAGAGGATCTAGTGATGTATGCACCATCACCTATAGGGAAGGATGCCCTATTTTTGGCCACTAAAGTACCATCGTCCCACATGAGTGTTTGATTCTTGAGATTCTTGGTATTCAGATACCAATACCAAGCACTAGATGGGTCAGGTAGCCCCAAAAAGTATTGCACGCACTGGGCCTAAGCTTAACCCCCTCTGAAACGGGTCTTTGGTAATGCTCAAGTATTTGTTTCGTGGGCAAATAGACGGATTTGAAGCTCCCTAAAAAGTAAAATTTATGTTTCAAAATGTAGAACGGCCATGGTGGCTTATTGGATGCCTAGCTCCGATGGTCCTAACCTAAACTATAATTTCTTTTGTGGCCCCTCTGGGGAGAATTTAGTAAGTTCGATTAGAGATTTTTTAGAGAGTCTCAATTTTCTTAGGGTGTGCCTTGGTGAAGTAACTGTAAGAAGAAGATAAATGTCCCAACACAATGGGTGTATTTTGGTTCAATGCTTACTGATTCTTCGTGTGTGCTTTGGAGTGTACAATCACAAGTGTTATGAGATGTGGATATGTGCTAATCCTTTACAATCTATTTCTAATTACGTTATGTGTGATTGTTCCTTGCAAAAATAAATGATGTGCAGATTATGGGCCGCTTACACCTTGCCTAGTTGGACTAAGTTTTCACTATAGAGAGATGGAAAATTGTCTTAGGAAAGTGTTCATATGCATACCCAAGCTCACTGTGAGGTGCAAGGATGGCAGAGATTACTTGCTTTCTTTTCGACAGTTTGGTCCTGGTCCTGATTCCCAATGCAATAATTGAACTAATCTAATGAAAAAATTGAAAAACATGAATTAGCTAAAGATATGTGGATGTATGGGCCACTTACTTTTCTGCTAATTACTCTATGTGTTCAGTATATTTTATCAACAAATCATTTGTTCGTACAACATATGTGGATTGGAGGCCACTTACTTTCCCCTACTTAAACTATGTGTGATTTGCAAAAATAAAAAACTAAAATTAAAACTACTTATTTTCTAAGTTAAATTCTAGCAAATAAGTGTCCTAACCAGTCATGAAATACCAGAGCATAGTGATGGAAAATTTCTTAGGGGTTGCCAATCCCTTACAACTGCAAAAAAATGAGAAAAACAAGTGAAAAATGGGCTTGTTTCCTACCGTGCGGCTTATCCGCCCACAGCCGCAAAGCGTGCATCTGTCTCAATAGAATGTGGGCATTCAGGCATAAGCAAAGAAAATCCTCCTTCTCTAAGCAAAAATTTCTCACTGAGGATGACTGAAAGTGTTGAGAGGATGCAAGAGTTATTTTGCAGCAAGTTGAGCAGGAAGAAGGACTTGCATCAACAACCAATAACTCAAAAGAAATAATCTAGTGGAGTTGTCATTCCTCTAGTAGTGCATTTGGCGCATGGGCGAACGAAATAAACTATGCTTAGTAAAGAGGCTGCTTAACTACAAGAAAGTCACAGGGCAAAGTGGTTTTTCAAACGTTAGTGGAACAAGTTCAACATGTAATAAGCTAAGTTAAATGGAAACATAGCATGTTATATAAAAAATGAAACAAAAACAAAACAACATGAACAAGAAACACACTCAATAGAGAAAACACACTAATAAATCAAAAATGGAGAGATTTCTCCCTTTATTAAGTGCTAGTGGTATTAGAAGATATAATGCTAAATCTCTTGTAGTGGATCCTTCGAGCTATGGAGCTCCAATATCCAATGCAAGGGGGCATCTTCCCCTCAATTTTTCAGCAAGCCTCTCTTCCCTCTCAAAGGATGGTAGATCGATGGACATGTGGTGAAATATTCTCTCTTAGATTGAGGTGTTGGGTGGCCAACAATTGAATCCTTCCAATCCTCTTGTTGCTAAACAACACAAGTTGGTTTGCTGATGAGAAATTTGGCCAGCATAACAATGTGTCTCCCATTTCTCTTCCCATGGCTAGCTTTTATAAACAAATTTCAAATTTTCCCTCCCTTTCTTGGTCCAAGATGTATGGTGACACAAGAGTGGGGGTATGATTCCTTTGTGTGCTGCACTAAATCCTCAAGGTGGCTCAAAGGCGACTGTACTTGGCTAGATTGAGTGAGAATATTTTTCTCCAAGTGTGCCAAGTGGTCTCGGATAGTGACATTCCGCATTCTCTAGGAACGCGCGGCTATTGGAGGGATAACTGCGCTCTTCGCGGCTATCGAAGAAAAATCCGCAATGCGTGCTTAGGGCCAATGCTTCCTGTGTGCAGTCCAAAAAAAATTCCTGCTGGCCTTAGGAAAATTTAATTTTTTAGCTCCTCTAATGTATTTCTTCCCTGTAAATCTTTATTTCTACCTTATGCTTGACATTTTCTAACGTCTTCTGCCTGTACGACTTTCCAGTGTTAATAATATAGGTGGATTTTATTGTAAATACTGCAACGATCTGTGTTATAAAGCTCCATAGGCATTGTGTTTTGTTTTTAGTATTTTAGTGTTTTGTAGATGTCATTGAACACCGAGGACAGTGTTCCCCAATTGGGGAGGGTTTTGTAATAGCCCTGGTAAAAATACATGTAATATATATATATATATATATATATATATATATATATAAGACCACAGTGATGGGACGTTTATTCCAAGTTGAATGGTGGGAAAAACATCCTAGCAGGTGTTCATTCGGTTTATTATGGCTAAGGAAATTAGCAAAGGCAAAGGCATGAGGCATTAATTGGCATTTTATTTATGAAAATAATGAAAATTAGGAGAAAATGAAGGTGAATGTCATAGGTTGCATGTAAGGAGAAAATGAAAGAAAATAATCGAAAATGAAGAAATTAGAGGCCTCATTAATAAAAATGTTTTTTAGGATCAGTGGGCAAGACTTAGTCAGTTCAGTTTTGGAGCTCTCATTATTCTCTCTCTCTCATACTCTTGGACACTAAGACTATTCTTGGAGCACTCTTGTAGAGTGTGGCATACTTGGATATTGGAGAAAGAAGGAAAAGGAAGAGCAGGAAAGCGCAGGTGGACATCGGGATTAGCATCTACAGCGGCATTTGATTGCAGGTACCAAGTTGCATGTATGTTTTCCTCATTGGTTTTGGCATGCATGGTGTATGCATGTGGATTTCCTAGCCTTGCCATTTCCTGGACAACCATGGTATTGTGGGGTTGTTTCCATTGATTATTTTCTGGTTGGTTCTCGTGATTCCTTTAGCTGTTGGGTTGCATTATTAGTTCCTGGAAGCCTTTTTTGGTCAAACGTTCTGGAAGCCTAGCAGACAATTGTGGGTTGAGTTACTAGTCATGGAAGACTTGGTTGGAAAAATGCGTTAGAAGCCCTAGGTGGGTTGAGTTACTAGTCCTAGAAGCCCTGGTTGGACAAACGCTTTGGAAGCCTTGTAATAGTTGGGGTTGAGTTACTAGTCCTGGAAACCCTAGCTGGAACAAACACTCTGGAGCCCTGGAACAGCTTGGATAGAGGCGAATCCGTGACAGGTAGTAATGTCCGACAGTGAGGTGGAATCATTGGTTTGGGGTTGAGACATTTTGGTCTCTAGAGCCTTGGTTTGGTGTTGATTGATGTGTTTGATAAATTCCCACATTCATGCTTGGAATATGGCACGAGATTGACTAGCTAAAGTGAGATTTGGCTCAGCCATGTCTATGGTTGGGTGGAACGTGGAAGTCCCATTCCGGGTTGGTTTTTACACTCATTAATGAAAGGTTCATTACATTGGTATGTGATGTGTATATGCACTTGTATATATCTAGATTATATTTTTGATATATCCATGATAATTATTTTGGTATTATGTTGGTTTTAAACATGTATTGTGACAGTCATAAGTTATGGCTCTCTCCATGTTTTTACTTGTAAATGAATTCATAATGTATCTATGGTAAAATTGATTATATGATAGCTTATGATGTAGGGGAGAAATTATTCTTATCCATTCTCAGATAAGAAAGGGACCCCTTTGTTTAAATTTTTTTTTATACCTGTAGATTCTATGTTTGTGACATGTTTGACGAAATTCATTTCATGGTTGGGTGGGGTTGGATGAGTGTCGGTTGATGTGATTACTTCCATATTATTTTTTTAATGTTATTTACCCTCTCCTGGATTTACAGGAAGAGTTGGGCAGTGACTTGGGCTCAAGGTCTGAAAATGTGGCATAGATCCCAGAGCTACAGGTGGAAAATTCACTATTTGGGCCTTAGTCGCTACCTTGACAACGCTAGCTTCCGGCTATAGGGTCTATAGCTACTACCTTTCCCTTACAAGCCCACGACTCAGCCTCAAAGTGGCTAAAAATTATTTCCTCCTCAGGGACGTTAGTGATGTAGTGTAAGGTGTGTTTTTGGTGTTTCTGTCGGTTCCACTTCCTTAAGGTCATCTAGTGGGTTGAATCTCATATTGGTAGCCTCTCGTCACATGTTTACCCCGGTTGGCCGGTTACTTGGGTAGATGTGGGAAGAGGGTGTTACAATACAAATATTAAGAAAAATGTCCTTTTAAAAAAAATTTGACGACCGATTTCTATGTCGTCGGAATTTCAATGGATAAGATATATATATATATATATATATATATATATATATATATATATATATATATATATATATCTTATCCATTGAAATTCCGACGACATAGAAATCGGTCGTCAAATTTTTTTTAAAAGGACATTTTTCTTAATATTTGCGACGCTAGGGGCCATAACTTCTAACTATGTCGTCGGAATTTAGTCCTATATGTAGTAGTGAATCCACAATTGACACTTTTCTAGGTGTATCTGGGTACCCATAACTATGTATAAACACTCAAAATATTCCAACAAACTTCCCACTCGAAAATGAAATCTCTCTACTCATAAGACCACTACTCTCGGCTCCTATGTGCCCTCAATATCTCTCTAGTTATAGTTTGAATGCACTTGTGGATGTCTAATCCACATATTTCCTCCCATTTTCCCACACCATTCATGGGTCAACCCTTGAATTCAAATATGGGTAATTTAGCATGTTTCCTAATGAATTATGAGAGTGCTTCTCCATCATCGATCAACCCCCATAAATGTGTAAGTGGTTGCTTCAACTACTCATTGCTTTATTTAATGAATTATGAGATGGTGGGGAATCAAGGCAATAAAATTTTGAATTCAAATTTTGGAATATATCTTTGGGTGAGTTTTTCTAGCAATAGAAAGCATGGTAAATTTCCCACAACCCCCTCTCCAGTTCCCACTCGTGGTATCACAATCTCTATTGGTGCTCCAATTCCCAATCAACTAGTCAACATTTTTAATTATCAAAGAAAAATTACATATGTGTTGTTTTTAAGAAAATTCAACTTAGTCCATCGCCACAACAACATATATACGTTGTCACAAGTAATAATCCCATAATTAGTTATAGTGATTCTAGGGTTAAATATGGGTTTGTTGCAAAGTCTTAGGTGACAATGTTGGTAGATGATATTCTATCAAAGCATGAGAATAATACATAGGTTAAAAGAACATTTCTAGAAAATATAGTGAAAATTCAAGAGGAAATGTTACAGTTGTTCATGGTACATAAAGAGGTCCTTAGTTGTAGTGAAAAGGAGGCAAAATTGCAAGACTAGGCTGAATATATCAAACAAAATCAAAAGGGTTGAGGAGAATAAGATTGCAACATCTAGATATTAAAATATGAAAATATAGCTAGGATGCAAGGAGCAATCTAGCAATGGGTGAGACTAGCCACGAAGCCAAGGAACCAAGTGGATGAAGAATGGTCCATTTGCCTCAAATTTTAGGATAAGATTAATCTGGTTATGCCAAATCTTCACTAACATATTTTTTCTCCACATAGGGCTTTCGTAAGATAGAAGAAGCAATGTCAAAAATCCAGCAAATTGTGTAGAAATATGAAACTAACATCAAAGGGATATCTTTAGTGAAGTAAGATCACATATATAAATACTTTCTCACTGAAGTCAAGATGGCTAAAAAGATGAAGCTCTTGATTCCTAAAATAATAAAGCACATATGTTGTTTTAAGGAAATAAAATAAACCTTCAATTCTCATATGGATCAACATGCATTCTTTCATAGTCACTTATGTGAGGATTTGTTTGTGCAGTTCAATTAGTAATCACAATGATTTATAAAAATTAAAATTAAAATTAAAATTAAAAAAAATATAATAATAATAAAAAAATAAATAAATAAAAAAAAAATAAATAAAATAAATAAATAAAAAAAAAATCCCATCAAATGGTTGTAAAACCATTAATCTAGAGTATTCTTCAACACCAAACAGGGAAGAGTCTATTTAGGCCTCTTTCTTGGGTATAATCCCTATATTAAGCATTAGGAATCTAGCACCATCAATAAGGTGTAGGTTGATAATTCTATAGGAGCGTGTATAATGGGAATGTATGGCATGTCTATAGGTTAAAAAGTCTAAAGGAGTATGTGCAAGTAGAATGGATGGCACGGTTTTAGATTAAGGAGCATGTGCAAGTATGAATGAGGCTTGTAATATTCATACTATGTATGAAAATTTTATACATAGGATATGAATTTTCAAATTTGAGTAGTTTGAACAAATGTAAGAATCATTTTTATGAACTTTGGGAATTCAAACACACTTTAGTTAAATTGATTATTGTAACCCTTTATTGATGATTAGTGTATTGTTCGTAACAATGTAGTTGGATGCTTGATGTTGAAGCAGCATATGATTATGAAAAAACATTGAAACTTTACCTTTTGAATGTGAACCTTGTACATATCTTCAACATATGTAACTAACACCTTGAATATTAATAGTCTGGTTGTTTTAAATGACAATATTTTCAAACCTCTTAAGTAGTTTAATGGGTGTTAACCTTGAATTCTCATAAATAATTGTGGTTGTCCTCCTAGAAAATGAATTTGAAAATAGAGAATTCATAATCTTGAAACCAGTAGAAGAATTACAATTTCAACTTACATATGATTAGTAGAATGATATGAATGTTGCACTTGTGTTTTATAGTCTTGTTTTAGTCCTTAAGTTGAACCTTTTCACCTATAGTTAACCTTTGAAACTCAAATCATGGACTTCGTTGCTCAAAGTCTAATAAAGTTTTGTTGTGATTGAGCATTTTGCATCTATTGAGTGCTAAAATTTCTTGCCTAACATATGTCTTGTAGTGATATAAATTTGAATGCCTTTCTCCATGCTTGAAACATGTGAATTCTTAAAACCTATGCCGAGACTTGAAAGATAATTACCAAGGTATATCAATTTTTTTCCTCCGAAAAAAATCTTTATATTCCAAAAAAGAGAATATACATGTAGCAGTCCCAATGGACTTCAAAATTAGACATGGTACCATTAGTATTCATGCCTAGACACCATCTCTACTATATAATACAAAATAAACATGGCATGTGGGCTATGAACATGCCTATTCTTTTCAATCATCAAATCATAGCCTGTACCAAAACTATGGCCTTACAACAAAATAGATTCATAAACATGTATGTGAAGCATTAAAATTTCAGAGTGATTTCCTTGAAAAAGTTGCAGTACTTCAAGATTACTTATGACCAAAATAAATGGAACTTAGTTGCATCAAAATAAAATAGTCATAGTTTGAATCTCATGATCCTCCATAAACTTAGCAACTGAAATTGATCCCTCATGATAATCGAAGAAGTCTTTAGATAATTTTTTATCATATTAGTTGAGTTCTCTCAATATGTGAGAGAAAGAGAAATGTTAGGCTTGCACCATATTACAACATTATGAGATAAAGGGTGATTTGTTTCCCTTAGTAATGCTCAAGGTCATGAGGATATTTTCCTTAAGGAAAAATATGGCGCTGCGGTCTCTATGGAAGTCTTTCCCGACTGCATACGGTCAGGTTTATGTTTATTTCTTAGGGTTTTGAAGGTTGTCGTCTTTGCCACAATAGTCACCCGAAGTTTCACTTGGGATTGTGGTGTCATCACCTGTTACTCTCGAGAGCTGTCACAACCTTTTCTGACATTTATTTGACTGTTGCCTATAATTTCTACTTATCCCTATCGTCTGGTTGAGATGGAGGAGGAACTTGTGGATTATTCCTCGTATCCCTTCGACGAGGTGTTGATCTGGATGACCTCCCTGACACACCTTCCCTCTCCCTCCTCTTCATTGTCTTAGCAGCTCCCTTCTTCCTCGACAGGTGGGCCTAGGGTTCTGGCAGCTAACACTTTCCCGTTCCATGGCTCCCCGTCACAGATATACCCATTTCCTTCAGAATCCCCTCCCTCCTTCATGTTTATTGAGTCTTTGCACGTTTTCTCTGATGTCGTTTCACTTATTGAACACCTTTCATTCTCCCCTGCATATATTCAGCTCATCACATCCTATTTGGAGGTTTCCTCCTCCCCCGCTCCCCCGGATGGTGGTATTGGACCTATCCCACCTCCCAATCCCTCGCTCTGCTTGATCCCTGGCATTCCCTCCTCTCATCTTGATATTATTGCTCAACCTTTATTGCCTTGTCCAGCCTCCTACCCACCAACGTTTGGATATTTCAAAGGACCTCTCTTGGACTCTTAGCAGTGTGACGCCACTAAGGCATCCGATGACCAGGGTTTAGCAAAAGGCTTAGCACCCCTTTCTCAGTGCAAACCCTCCCGCACATCTAATAAGTCCAAGTGTGTTAAGGCAAGCAATAAGAAGATCTATCTAGTCCTTGGCGACAGTCTCCAAATGGGGGAGGTGTTGGAGATGGTGGATTAGGTACTGGTGGGCTGGGTGCACGGTCATAAATACAAACTTGTGAGGCTTCGTCTTTGGATCTTGGAAATTTCGGGACAAGATCTGGAGGAGCTGTCGGCGGTCATCATTTTACCTCATGCATTGTTCGCTCTCAGTTTTCAGTGACCTGAATATGTTCAGTGGGTAATTTCTTGCTTCTGGCATATTGAATAGACTTTGGTTCTCTTGAAGAGATGGAATCCTCTATTCGACCTAGAACGTGAGCAGTTGGGTGCGGGTCTGATCTGGGGACGCCTCCCTTGGCCTACCCCTACACCTCTGGTCAGAGGACATCTTCAAGCATATTGGGAAATCTCTTGGAACCCCTACTTGGATTATGATAAATCCTACACTGCTACCGGAAATATGTCTATGGCTTGAATACTTGTTCATTTGGATACCAGAGAGTTTGGAGGAATCCATCAATATCCAGTGGAGACAGTTCCCCCGTATATAGATCCTAGATTACGAAGGGGTTCCCTTCAGATGTCGCAGATGCAATATGGTTGGTCACCTCTTCAAATAATTTCCTCTCATCCCTTCTCACAAGGAGCTTGATGTCCCAATTGTGTTGTCTGACGTTGATACTCCTCCATCACCTCCATCCTCTAAGGCTCCCTCTACTTTTGGTCGAGCACTGAGGTCAAAATCTTCGGCTACAGCCACCAGCACCACTCCTCTGCGTCTTCCTTCTCCCAGGATCACTCGATCACGTGTGGTGGCCGCTAGCCTCACTACGGGTAATTCTCTTTCCCATCACCTTTCATCTACTCATTTTTCATGTGCAACCTGTGTTGGTCCTACATCTCTTTGTTCTTTTGCTTCGCCCTTGGGTTTTCCCCACATTCCTTGCCCCCCATCTCAGCCACCCCTCAACTTTTCGAAGACTCCCCCATCTATTCCAAATCCTCCATCTCCACGCTTCGTTATTGATGTTTCCTCTTACTCTAGGGGGATTCATACCTATTTTCTCAGATCTTTTCCCAAATCATCATCTGGTCCCTCTAGCGAACTGGGTATTATCCCTCCTCTCCCCCTCCCCAAAGCCTCTAGAGGAAGACACCCCTTTATTTATAAGCCTATCATCCAAGCAGGTTATATGTGTTTGATGCCAGACAATGCACTCTTGACCAGGTCCTTAGAGCACGGACGACCCTCCCTAGGGTTACCTGATGAATTTTTTTTCTTTTAACTTTCGTGATTTGGCTAGTCCCGCCAAAAAACTAGCCCTTAGGAGATTATTCGACAATATTCTGGTAGATGTAATCTTCCTTCAAGAAAAAATTGGACCTGCTAATCATATTATTCATGCACTTCAATCCCTCAGACCTGGATGGATATTCCATGCCTTAGATGTTCATGGGAGATCTGGGGGTATTGTCCTGGGAATAAACCCACGCTTAGTCAATTTACTCAACCTTTGGGGGGGGAGAACTTTATTGGGGCAGACTTCTTCTCATCTAATCTTGGCTGAGAAATCCGACCTATGAATGTTTATGGACCCTGCACAGATCGGGTAAAATTCTGGGAGAACCTTCTCAACCTCTCTCTCATGAGCGCCAATAACTTCATTCTAGGAGGGGATCTGTATTTTTCTATTGGTCATGCCGAATCCTGGGTTCACACTGCACAGATGGACCCATTATCAATGGCTTTGGGGACCCTGTTGGATGATCATCATTTGGTAGACATCCCTTCAGCCCAACCTCAACCTACTTAGAGAAATCATAGGTTTGGGGCAACATTGTTTACTAGAATATTAGATCGATTTATGATTCATGAGGCGCTTCTGGACATTATACCTGATTTTCGTCAGTGGGTAGGATCGGGTGGTCTATATGTTCACTCCCCTATATATCTAGAACTTGCTGAGGAATCCCGAAATCCTATAGCCCCCTTTAAATTCAATGTGACTTGGTTAAAGGACAGGGACTATACACATCTGATATCATATTATTGGGTATCTCATCCTCCTGCTCCTAGTCAATCCCCTTTGGCATCCTTTGCATCTATGATGCTCAAATTGAAGAAATTAAAAAAGATTTGGGCTAAGGAGAAAAATTTCAGGGATGACCAAACTATTTATGACATTGAGCAGGAACTAGCCTCCTTAGAAGTTGTTGATGGAGGAGGATTCATTATTGACTTATCAAAATCCCACCTCACTCATTTGGAATCTGAAAGGACCCAGATCCTGAAGGTCAGAGAAGAGACTTGGGACCTCAGAAGTAAAGCCACATGGTTAAAAGTTGGGGATGACAACACAAAATTCTATCATCAATTTTCCAATGGTAGGAGAGCCATCAACACCATTTGGCACCTGTATGATGAGACTGGTCATAAGGCACATACATTCCACTAACTTGCTAACCGGGGTATATCTCACTTCTGACAATTTTTCAAAGCCCCTCAAACTGCCTCTCTGGTTTAAATCATCAAGGTTGCTGGTTTATTTCCCTGGTTCATGGAGTAGCATCAGGAAGAGGACCTCACTAGACCTGTATCTATGAGTGAACTCTAGGACAATCTAAAATGGTTCAAGAAGGACAAGAGCCCGGGTCTGGAGGGTTGGCCCATTGAATCCTATCTGGCCTTTTTTTATATCCTTGGGCCTGATATTCTACGAGTGGTATGTACAATGCAGTCAATGCCACTTTCATCACCCTCATCCACAAATAATACTCCCCTGCAATTTCTATGATTTTAGATTTATCTCCCTCTACAATTGTATATGCAAAATCATAGCCAATATTATTGCCAACCGCCCTAAGCCCATATTATCTCAGCATATCTCGCCTGAATAGTTTTCCTTCCTCCATCATCGTCAAATTCATGAAGCCATCGGCACTTCCCAAGCGGAATTACATTCCATTAAGATCAAAATCCTCAAGGGCATCATCCTGAAGATCAATATTGCAAAGGTTTTTGATCATTCAAATTGGTTATACATCTGCATGCTCTTAACTCATTTGGGACTCCATATTATTTTTATCAACTGGATTATGTGTTGTATAACTAATGTTTCCTTCAACATTCTTATTAATGGATCTTCTACTTCCTTCTTCCATTCAGAGAGGGGACTTCGACAGGGATGTCCTCTGTCCCCCTTACTTTTTCTCTATATCATGGAAGCACTTAGTCGACTTATTTCAGAGGAGTGTAGACATGGCAGACTACAGGGTATCAAAATTCCAGACGGATGTACATTTTCCCACCTTCTTTTTGTGGATGACATCCTTATTTTCCTCAATGGATCCATCGGGGACTCCTCTATTTTCTTCACTATCATAAAATCATTTTTCCTGGCTACTAGCATGGAATGTAATAACCACAAATCATCCTTAACAACCATTGGATTCTCTCAGCAGAAATCTACCCTTGCTCTGCTTCATTTTCCTTACACCCTTCTTGAGTTAAAGGATGGTATAAAATATCTTAGCTTTCTATTAAAACCATCTGACTATCATATTTCTAATTGTACATGGCTAATAGCAAAAATTGAAAAGAAAAATATCAACCCGGTATCGCTAATGGCTATCTCAGGTTGGCAGACTTGTTCTGATTAAATCAATGCTCGAAGCCACCCCGGTGTACTGGATTTCTATGGTCTGGATACCTAAGGGCATATTATTTAGGATTCAGCAACTCTATTGTCGATTCCTCTAGAAAGGTAACCATGAAGGTCTTACCTTTGCTTGGATTTGATGGGAACGCATTGCCTTGCCTAAGAAGTGGGGGGGTTGGGGAATAAAGAATATAGATGTATTTTCAAAGGCCATGGTTGCTAAGATGGGTTGGTAGGTTTTTACCTCCCAAAACCTCTAGACACAGGTGGTCACACAGAAATATATCAGGCCTATGCAACTCTTGGATTGGATCAGAAGTCCTTCTTGGAACAAAAGACACATCTCTTCTATTTGGAAAGTGGTCCTCAAATCTTTCCCCTTCATCAGAGATGGTCTGACTTGGCGATTCAGATTGGGGACCTTGGATCAAGTTGGACTAGATCCATGGTCTAACAGTGGTAATGCTTACCAGCTCCCATAAGAGCTCACTCATCATCTATCTAGCATCGGTATTACACATATTGCACAGACTGCTAACCCGGAAACCTCCACTCTATACTTTCAAGGATAAAAATCAGTTGATCAACTCGATAACCCTGATATTTGGATACCTGATTGGAAATCATACACTTCTTCCCTCTTTGAATCCCACATCTACATCACCACTGGAGATGATGAACTTATCTTATCACATGATGGGCACGGTACTTACTCTCCCAAAGAAGGATACACTTTCATCTTCTCAAATCATTGGCCTATGGACTCTGTCTGGTGGTGGAGTAGCCTTTGGAAATTAAAATCCCCTCTCTGAGCCAAGCTTTTTATGTGATGCATTCTCCACGGCAAGGCTCCTACCAATGATAATCTTCGCAAGCGATATTTTCATGGTCTCATTTGGTGTACTCTCTACAAATCAGACTTTGAATCCATAGATCACCTCTTCCTCCTTTTTCCCTCCACTCATGCTTTCTAGACATAAACTCTCTCCCTCATTCATGTTGACCTTCATTGGGATGGCCAAAATGTTATTGAAGCTTGGAAATCCTGCTGGAATGCAGCTTCCCCTCACAAGGTTTGTAACCTTCCTCTCCTGATCTGTTGGGGCATATGGCTACTCCATAACAAATCCATGATCAAAGACTCTACCCCTAATTTGAACATTGCCTCATCCCACATCATTTCCATATATAACAACCTCCCCGATGATGATCCTCCCCGTCCTTATAGAACCATTGTTCCCGAAGTTATTGATCGACTTCTCCCCTTGGAATATTTTGATGGATCCACTCAACAGATTGGATGTGGTGGGGGGCTATCCTTTACCTCAATGAACATCACTTCTTTAAAATTAAAATGGGCCTAGGATAAGGCACAAACAATTTAGCTAAACTCATCACTCTGAGATATCTCTTTCATTTCGCTTTGGAGCAAGGCTGCCAGCACATTCTGAATTTTGGTGATTCTAAAATTATTATCAATTAGTTCAATCAGACTTCGGTCTCTCACGTACACACACTTCAGAATAACTTGGAGGATACTTGGCATTTAAAGACTCAATTTGATACAATCTCTTGTCACCACATTTTCATGGAGCGGAATCATATTTCTGGTTCGCTATCCAAGGAGGTCGCGCACCAGCCTAGGGGGCAATGACTGATTGAAGAGAAGACTGGATAGGACTACTTCAGATACTATCACATACCATACAATGATCATTTTCTGGGAGGGGCCAACGGGCCCTGCTTTTTTATTATATATATGTCTATTTTCAAATTTCATATTTCAGATATCAGATAATTTATCTTGCACATATATGTATGTGTATCAGCGGCATTTGTACATGACTACTATTTTCAGACTTCCCTGCAGGGAACTCCTTTTTTGGAAAGTATTTGGATATGTGACCTTAGTCATAATTTTGTTGCATATGCTATCAAGCATCTAGAGTATGTACTTTTCTCAATATTAATGAAAATTATGATTTTTCCTTGGGGGAAAAAGAGAGAAAGAGACATGCTCTATCGATTGAAAATATTGATTGATATGGGCAAGAGAGAAGGCATATATATATGTGTGTATATATATATATATATATATATATATATATATATATATATATATATATATAATTAAAAAAATAAAATAAAATAATAAAATAAATAAATAAAAATTGCCATTTTTTTCTTTATTTTTCTCATAATAGAACTACCATTTATGGTTTTCACTTTTGCTTTGCCTCAATGAGGTTTTTACCATGATGACATATTTGTATTTTATTTTATTTTACATATTGGGGATTGCTATACAACCCAAATTTTAAGCCAAGATTTGTCTTCGATGCCTCAAGAAAGGTTTTCACTATATGATTTTATTTTTTATATTATTATTATCTTAAAATTTGAGATGATCAAAATTTTAGTATGAATTCAAAGTATTGCTACTTTCAATTGGATCTAGATGTCCTTGAAGTTGGAAATTGAATCCATCTTTTGACAGTGGTTTTTGGTATAGTCTAAGCAAGTGTCTATTGACCAAAAGGGGTGTCTTTTCTTCACCCATTGATCTAATTCTCACCAATCCATTATCGTAGTAGGTATCCATTTCACATGGACCCAGCCACCTTGTTCTTAACTTGCACTTGAAATCCTTAAACATGTAATCATATAGAAAATCTCGATATCTTGTCTTAAACTTTTTAATCTCAATATACTTATCATGCCATTTTACACTTTGTTGTTGTATAACTTGAGTATGAAGTAGGGTTGTTGTTTGCATTCATCCAATGATTTGAGTTGATTTAACCATTTTTATGTGATTTAGAGAGGTCAAATCCTAGTTCTAGAGTTGTTATAATCATTTTTATGTTAATCATTTGGGAGCATAAGTATATTTCAAGAAACCAACCCTATAGCTCACAACCTTATAGTTGTCTTATATGCCCATACTATTTATGTAACCTATTTTCCTAGTCTCTTCTATATTGCTTCATTGTCTTGTTCATGTTGTTCTCCATTTCTCTATTTGTGACCTCTACTTGGCCATTTGCATGTGTACAATAGGTAGCTAATTTCTTATGATGAAGTTTGTACAACTCCATGGAATTTTTAATGAGATTGGATTTAAATTGACGCCCCTAATTTGTTACAATCACCCTAGGCACACAAAAAAATATTGTAGAAATTTCCTCATAAAGAATTGTTCACACGTTCTCTTCTTTAGTATTCTTCATTGATTTCTCTTCTACCCACTTTTCCAGGCAATTTGTGCAAAATAATACATGTTATTTTTGGTTGAATGGTGGATTAATGAGCCCTACAATATTGAACCTCCATTTTTCAAAGGGATCCATTGATATATAAGTTTGTAGGGGAATTTCATGTGTTTTAATAGGATTTTATATCCTTTAACATGATGAGATAAATATTCTACAACATTTTTGTGTAGTGTTGACCAATAATAACTTGTATGAAGAATTTTATGGGTTTTCCTTTTTGCAATAAAGTTTCCCCCACTTATTTCATTATGAAAAGTGATGAGGTCTGAAATTTTCCTCTCAATTGCACATTAAACAATTCCTTTTAGTCATAATTTAGCCTTTTTCCTATATTATTTCCTCAGTTAAACTCTTTTTTTTCCATTTTTATGTCACATTTATCATGGTTGGATTATGTGTGAAAAAATAGTCATTACAGAATTACATGTTTTGGTGTGTTGGGATGGATCATGTGTGCATTGCAAGTTTCAATGGAATGCCCATTTGTTTTTATAACTAGAAGAAGGATTGTAGAATCTATTTTCCACAACACGTGCTACAAAGTTTTCTCATTGGCAACAATCATTATAGAGTTTTTCATCAATAATGAATCATTGACATGAGAAAAAATTCTGGTACAGAGGCGTTCTATAGTTGTGTAAGCCAAGGAGGAAAGGAAACAGTGATACAAAATATTTCATCAACAACAACGTAATGTGAACTTGTAATTATTTACTTTTTACCATAGTATTGTGTTAATTTTTTTTGCAACATCAACCCTCTATAGTTTTACTTATGTCATTTTGGACCACTCAGTCCACTTGGTCTCAGTGTAGGGAATGATTAAATAGTTAATACCATAGTTTATGTAGTTGGTATTTAAAAAAATACTCATCCATTTTTTAATAGAAAATTTGTTACTTTCCTTCATGCAAGGAAAGAACCACTATAAATGAGTTAAATCGTTGCATAATAATTAGACATTTATGTATATAAGACAGAAGAAAGAACTCAAAATGGTTCATTTTTTTATATAATTTTATTTTAATTTAAAGTAATGACATGTTGTTAAGCCCCAAGGGTTAGCTCAATTGGTTGAGTCCCCGCTTGGAAGTACTCCCAGATTGAGAGGTCACAGGATCAAATCTCCTAGACGCCCGCGGGGTTAGGCCTCAGTGTTAGGCCAACAGTAGATCCCTTCGAGAGGATTTACTGCGATATATTAAGACCGTGGATGTAGCTAGTACATGTGTGCGGGCACATAGGAACGTGAACCACTATGAAAAAAAAAATAAGTAATGACATGTTGTTGAATTCCTTTGTGAGCTAGTTGAGCATATAATTGTGTGATCGCTCAACAAACTGTAGAGGAAGGGCAACTCCACAATTGCGGTGTTCTTTATTTTCTTTATGAGTTGTATATTTATTTTTTGGATCATTACGTATATGAATTTCTATATGTACATTTTATCATGTAATGAAATTCTTTCTTCCTGTGTGTTTAGGACATATTTCATCTTAGAAGAATTTCTTCAATTGAACTATGCATTTCTATGGTGGCTTTAATCTTAAGTGTTGTAGTTAGTTTATTTTTAAATGTTGTAGTTGTACAATCAATTTCTATTATAATTTGGGCTTTAACATTGTAGTTGTAATTAATTTCTTCAAGAATAGTTGTGCTTAATTTCTATAGCAACTACTATAGCTTACTTCCAGTTATAAGTTATTAGTTACTGTAATTTTCATTTTCTGTAAGTAGTTAGTTCTTATTTGAGTTGTTTTAATCGATTTCTAAAGCAATAAGTAGACACATTAAATTCAAAATTCTAGTCTTTTGTAGGTTAAATTGGTTTCAAAAGTATCTTATAAGTTCATTTAATTGTTAGTTAGTTAACATCAATCATAATATGCCATGTAAAATTTCCATCAAATCATATACATAAAATGTGTGAACATTGTAAAGAAAGTTATTGTGATTAAATAAGGCCAAAGGAATTAAGACTCTAAAGAAGCATATATAATGCTTACTGTTTTAAAGCATATGATCCCGGATTGACATTTTAAGTATGGTTATGCATATACATTGTTAGAACCTGTCAAAAAACATGTATGATGTCATATGCGTTGTCCTCTCTAATGCAACAACGAAGTATGTGGTGTGCTTCAATTTTTAAGAAGTAGCCCTTTATCTAGGCATATGTTGCACTTTTTCTTACAACTTTGTAGCAGTATTTGTATGAAAAAAGTGTTGATGAAACTTTTATGTAGCCAAATAATTTTCTATGTCAATAAACTAAGGAGTTTGCACCATAATAGAAAACATGTTCTCATCTGGAAAAAAAGAATCATCAATAGCCTTGTGTTTTGTATTGTTTGTTGAGTCCCTATATCAAAAGCCTACAACAACATTTTGATTTCCAATCCAGTCCAATAAGATTAGGTAAAATTGTTATCATAATAACAGCCATTTAATAATTCTTCCATTCAAAAATGGATTGGTATTTAAATATTTTATTATTGTAAGATTAATATGTAGAAAAAATTAGTAACTAGTGATATAATGTCTAAATTTATTTATTGTATAGGCAACAACAGGCAATTCATTTTTGTGACTATGTACTTTAGTTATGCTCCTAAGAGATTTTCGTTGATATAATAAATGATATATCGCTATTCAAACTTTTACTATCCAAATATAGTTCTTGGTACTCTATCAAAGGCATAAGTGTGGTTGTGAAATGGAAAATCCCACTTATGTCCTTATAAGATAGAAGCTAAAATTAATTTTTAATTATGATGTCAAATTCCTTTTGGCATTCTAATATTCAATATATTTTTTCATTTTTGAGCAAATAAGTAAACAAAGGATTTTCCATTTTACTAAAATATTTGATAAATATTTTATAACAACCTACATGGCCAAGAAAAATCATAACATATTTTTGTTTCTGAAGTGTTGGTAGTTTGTGAATGATGGTTACCTTAGTAGGGCCCATTTCAATACCACTGAGAGAAATATGATGTCCTAAAACTATCCTCTCATTCATGAGCATAAAACATTTTTCATTGCTTACAGATAAGTTCGTTCCTCGAAAGTGTTCAAGGACATTTTCTAGATTTGTTAGTGCTTTCTAGAATGTGTCTCCATACACTAGTACAAAATGGCTAATTAGTTGCTAAAAAAACGACTAAAATTTGCATATAAATGACTATTTTTCGGTCGGTGACCAATAGTAGCTAATTTACAGTATCTTATAACGCGACCAACTTTTGGTCGTTTTTAGCTTAGTCATTAATTGGTTATCTCAATTTTGTTGTCTAGTAGTATATTTGGTCATTAATTTGGTCATTAATTTAGTCACTAATTTAGTCATTGATTTTATCATTGATTTAGTCATTGATTTGGTCATTGATTTAATCTTTTATTTGGTCATTAATTGTCACAATTAATGACCAAATATACAACAAAAAATATGACTATATGATCACCCGAGAACTAATTAATGACCAAAGAAATATGACCAAAATGTTGGTCGTGTTATAAGATACTGTAAATTAGCTACTAATAGTCATATATATGCAAATTTTAGTCATCATTTGAAACCAATTAATGACCGAAGAAATATGACTAAATTTTAGTCATGTTATAAGATATTGTAAATTAGCTACTAATATTCGTATATATGCAAAATTTAGTCGTCATTTGTAATCACAAATTTATCATTTGCAGTAGTCATTTATTCATTATATAAACGACTCATCTAGTAGTTTATATTCATTTTATTTACTTTAATTAATAATCATTATAAATGACAAATTTAGTCGTATATTCATTTTATTTGTGTTCATCATTAATCAATATAAACTACTAATTTAGTAATTTTAAATTGATTCTGTGTTCATTATTAATCAACATAAATAAATTTGTATGATTTAAAAAATGTCATACAATGTGCATGTTCATCTAATATGAAAACACAAAGTCTCATATTTTAATTATAATACTAAACAATATCAAGTGCAACTATAAATAATTTCCACCACATAAATTATATTATATGAAATGTTAAAGTATTACAATATGATTTTCCAACTTAATATTGGTTGGACTACAATTAACAAATGAAATGATGTTTCATCACTTCAAAACATTATCATTGTGTTTTCAAGGCATTGCAGATGAATTCACCAACTCTAAAGACTTGACCATCAGTCTTTATATGTGTGTCTTATGCGAGATATTGGCTCTAAGAGTATCACCATACCAGTTCTCATCTCTCTCTTTTTTCATTTATCGCTCCAATGTTATTGCTCCCCTCTTTTTTCAATTCATGCTTCTTACCATCAATACTGAGTTCATTTTCTGAAAACAAAAGAAGATAAAATGCAGAGTTTAAAACATGAAAGACAATGAACACTAGAAAATAAACTAAATTATACTATAAATAGTTTATACGACATATACCTCAACATCAGCAATGTCAAAGCCATTTTTCCCCATACAAGTAAGAAACTCGAACAATTTTTCTTCATTGGGGCGATAATTGCCACTATAATGTGGCTAGATAACCTGTATAAACAAAGCAAATAAAATGTCACCATATATAGAAAAGAACACCTTAGTAACTTAGTATTCAACTTTCAAGGAAAGCTTAGGAACAATCATGTCAACTAAGTTATCTGCTAAAAAGCTCAAGCTGTAGATAGCTTGTCAAAACAAATAATCTGAGGTGTGATGTTTAATCCTTGTCATTTTATTCACAACAACATTTAATTTTATAACTCGTGAACTTAGTTAGGTATATAAACAACAGGTACTCAAATAACAACATGAGAGTAACTTTTTCTGATAGTCATGAAAATATTTTAACACAAAATAGCTATAAGGATTCCAATCAATATAGTGTAATACTAATTTCATCTTCAAGCTTTGGTTGTTGTTTAAATGGACATGATACTAAGTATTTTCAATTTCATAGTTAAAAGACAAAACAAAATCAAAAGAACGTCCAAAATACAATCAAACAATAAAGAGAGGATATCATGGAATGGAAATTGCAATTATAAAAAATTTGTTTACTTGTCCACCGATGTCGTGTCTGGCATTCCTAAAACATTTTCTTGCCCAAAATAACCATGAGGTGAAATAATCACAACGTTTAAAACCATAGGAATTCCTAATAGAAACATTTCCAAAGTCTATGGCTTAGGTGTCTAAGCAATCTCTAACAGCGAATGAACAATATCCAAGACGTGATATGCATCGTCTCCCCCATCCTTTTTCCAATCACATTTCCTGTAACCTGCCCACAGCAGAGTCAAGTAAAAATAAAAAAAGGACATTTGTTTTTATCTTTTATATCTATAAAATTTGAATCTGATTTGTTTCATGAACATATTAATTCATATTTAAAGCCTTCATGACATATGAGAAAGTGTCAATCAAATAGGACATCAGAAAAATCGACATCAATGAAGTCCTCAAACAATTTCTACAATATCAATATTTTTCGTGTTGTGATATCTTGGGTAGAAAAAAGAACATATATACAAAATGAAAATTCATATATTACTTATGGTCAAATTTTGTATATGGTGTATTCTTAAGCAGTTTTTTAAGATGTTCCTCCGCCTTTACCAAAGTGAATTGTAGCTTGGTTAAACTATGTATCTTTTTATTCAACATCAATTTTTGCAAGATAAATGTCACATTATTCTTTCCCATTTCTCAACATGCTACATATGATAAATTGAAAGTCACATAAAACCAAGAGCAAACCCTTTTCTAACTAAAACAAACAAACAAACAGTGTCTCTAATCAAACTTAATTATAATATTAGAAAATGAAAAGAGAGTGTACCATTTTTGTTGTTCGACTTTGCCTATTTTTGTTATCAAAGTGCTCGAGCTTCAAGAACCAACAAATGTGAGGGAAGTCGTAAATTTGAAAAAAAAATATGTTGACCTAATTTGTAGACTTCTTCAAAATGATGTGAATGATGCCATTTTCGGATGTGGTAAATCTCATAATAAGAAATGGCATGTGTTCTAATAAATTACATTGCAATGACTACCATGGCCCTCCACGGGTTATAGGTCCTCAATATGTTAATCTTGAGGATTAAAGAGAGATGCCAATGATAAGTATGGGTGGTCCTAGTTTGTATGGTGGATATCTTCAAACCAAGGTCGTCATCTCAATGAACCTAGGTTCTGACATGATAAACCCGGATCTGGTCTTCACCCAATTTCATTCCATCATACTTTGTCAAGACTCAAGAGAACATAATGGTCCTTCAACTTATAATAGGGTTGCATTTGAGGTTATAAATAAAGCTTATTCAAAGCAAATGGATTTTTGGGCTCCAAGAGATATGGATAATTTAAATGATAACAATTATAAGTTTTTTCCCAACATTCAAATGTAGGGATACATTTTGTGGATTTTACTAATAAATAGAATGAGAGAAATAATCCATGAGGAGAATCTACTAGTCATTGTGATTAGGGAAATACTCGGAGATAATAATACTTTAGGTTCAAATCAAAGATTGTGTTGATTCTTGTAGCTTCTCAATTGTTGGTAGGTTTTAAGGTAGGAATTTCAGTTCTTCAAGGGTGGGGTCCTTCAGCATAATTGCATCTGCCTTGGTCCTATCACCCAAAAGCAAAACATAAACAACAAAGAGTAAATATGTCAAGTTTAGGGAAATTCCTATTTGTATAGTTGTCAAGATTATTGTTATTTTTTACTCTGTTATAACTCTATTGAGACCACCTACTCTACAGTAAAAATGGCAGAGGAGCCATTATTCATACCTACCCATGGTCTCTTGTAGGCATGATAGAAGAATAGGCTGAGCCATTAATTAGAATTGCACATATATTGAGGAAAGACAATTCATTATCTAGTTAGCCAATTTTACATTGAACCCTTTATGGATGAGTAGCCCTAAATAAAACCAGTTTTCTCTATCATATTCCTTGGAAAGACAAACTCACTAACATTGCTTGTAATTTTTTGGTTTCATTTTATAAACTCCTTCTTCGGAAAATCCTATTCGATAATGGATTTGTTTCCCAGGAAGGATGCAAAATTGTTCTAATGACATGGAATCAGCTTAGTGGATTTTGACCCTACATGACCAAGGAACTCAAGAGCCTTCGGCACATCAACAGTACCTCCAAATGTAACAGTAGCATACATTTTTTAGTAACTAATTAGCCATTTTGTGCTATAAGACCAAGATGTCATGGACTATGTGCAGGAGAAGATTCAAGAGCCTCCATCAAATTTAGCTATTGCCGCGAAGACAAAGTATAGAAAAGGGGAAATCGAAGAAAAGATGATTATCTGGGATTCTATTCATAAGCACTTGGTTGCTTACATTTCTAAGCTGAAGACATCTAAGGAGATGTATGATAAGCTGGTGAGCATGTTCAAGGCTAGCAATGCTAATCAAATCCTCTTCTTCAAGAATCGATTGAAGAATATCAAGAAGGGTAAGGATGAATCTATTCAGTCCTATTTTATGAGGCTCGCTGAAATCAGGAATAAGCTCCTAGCTATTGGGGAAGCAATATCTGATCGAGAGATGGTTCTTATTGCACTTGGATGTCTCCCCCATGATTGGCATGTATTCAATACCACTATTCTTAATAATAATGTGATTCCTAATTTTGATGAAATATTGACGAGATGCACTCAAGAGGAAACAATAATGATGGAGTATGCGTCTAATGGTAATGGAAGTGACCCTACTGCCTTCGCCGCTCATGCAAACAAGAACCATGGTGGCCCGGGAAATCAAAACCATGGTAGAGTGGGGCCCAAAGGAAGGAAGGGAAGATGTTACACATGTAACAAGTCTGGTCACTATGCAAGAGAGTGCCCTAATAGAAAGGACTCTCCCAGGGATGATGATAACAACAACTCGAGAAGGAATGGTAGGAACAACAAGTTCCTAGGAAAAAGGAAAGCTCCCTCTGATCATAGTGGAAATGGGAAACCTTTCAAGAGGTCAAGAAATTCCAGGTACGATGAGTCCAATGTTGTTGATAATAAGAGAAATGAATTTATTCTTGGATCTGCCCTCTTTGCTGCATCTCCACCTGACACCCTGGATGTCTGGTTGATTGATAGTGGTGATTCAAGGCACCGCACTGGTTATAAAGAAGCCCTTTCTGATTTGGTTGAGAAGGATACTAATCTAGAAATTATCCTTGTAGATAATTACACCTATCCCGTGAAAGGGACATAGATTGTGACCCTCCATCTATCTCAAGGTCAAGTCCTCTGATTACAAGTTGTGTTGTATGTACCTAATTTGAAGAAGAACCTTGTGTCCATTTCAGAAATGGAATACAAAGGGTTCAAGGTGGCATTCGTTTATGGAAAGGTACTTATCTGGAAGAAGAACTTCAGGGAATCTCTTTCTATTGGTTTTAGAGTTGATACACTCTACCAGGTTTGAGGAAGTTCATTGGGGGCTATGACACGTGATACAACTCTTCAAACAGAGTTATGGCACTGGAGGTTTGCACACCTTCATTACAAAGCCCTTCCCGAAGTAAGGAAGGTGGTGACAAGGACGCCTGAATTTAGAGATGATCATGAAGGTATGTGTCAGGATTGTGCTGAAGGAAAGCATACAAGGGGACCATTCCCCTCAAGTGTCACAAAGACAACTGATATCTTGTAGTTGATACATTCTGACTTATGTGGTATGCTTCTCGTTAAATCCTTGGGAGGATGTTCCTATTACATGACTTTTAGAGAGGACTTCTCCCGCAAGACCTAGATATATTTTTTGAAGAAGAAGGACGAAGAATTCAAATGGTTATGTACCTTCAAGGCCTTGGCGGAAAATCAAACTGAGAAGAAAATCAAAGTTTTGAGGACTGACAATGGGACCGAGTATGAGTCAAATGAGTTTAATGACTTTTGTAGAGAAGCTGGCATTAAGAGGGAGACCACATTAACTGTGTACACTCTTGAGAAAAATGGTGTTACTGAAAGAAATAATAGGACCATTGTGGAAGCTACTCGCCCCATGCTATGTGACCAAGGTCTTCGAAGTTTCTATGGGGAGAATCTGTGAACACTATTGTGTATGCTAAAAATAGATGTGTGCATTCTGCTCTGGACTCCAAACCTCCCAAAGAAGTCTTCTCTGGTAAGAAACCTGATGTTTCTCATTTTAGATTTTTTGGTTGTCCTGTTTATTTTCATGTGCCGAAAGAAAAGCGAAGCAAGCTGGATGCTTATGGAAATAAGGGAATGTTTGTGGGCTACAGTGAAACTTTGAAGGCATATAGAATCTAGGTACATGGTCAAAGAGAAGTGGAGATATTCCACAATGTCACCTTCGATGAAGATGTTGCCCTCAAGAAAGTGAGAAATCCTCATAGCTCCAAGGAAGACAAAGAAGATGAAGAAGCAGGGAAGCAAGAATAACCGAAGGATGACCTGATGCCAGATGTTGAAGGACCTATGGATCCCATTGATCCACCTCCTTCAAATAAGAGAATACCGTCATGGCTCCGGGATACTCTTGTAGATGCCAAGAGACATATTGCCCCAAGGGGGACATTTCGTGAAAGAAAGAAGCTAAAGAGATACCAAGGGTATCTAGCAACCATGAGTACGATATAACAATATGAGCCTGGATCATTTGAAGAAGTCATAAAGCATCAAGTTTGGAAGGATGCTATGCATGAAGAATATGAGTACATTATGAAAAATGATGTCCAGGAAGTGGTCCCGAGACCAGAGGACAAATTTTTTGTCACCTCGAAATGCCTCTATAAGATCAAGCATGGATCTTAGGGAAGTGCTGAAAAGTACAAGGAAATATTTGTTGCCCGAGGCTTCTCTCAAAAAGAAGGCATAGATTATGATGATATATTTGCACCTATGGCCAGCTACACCACCATCTGATCTATTATTTCCCTTGCTGCAATGCAAGGATAGAGTCTCCATCAGATGGATGTGAAGACTGCTATTCCGCATGGTTATATAAAGGAAGAGGTGTATGTGGAGAAACCTCTGGGGTTCGAAGTCCAAGATAGAGACACCCATGTATGCAGGTTGAAGAAAGCCCTCTATGGGTTGAAGCAAGCCCCCGGGGCTTGGTACGAGAGGATAGATAGATACTTGATGAAGTTGGGATTCACTCGAAGTAATGTTGATCCGAACCTTTATTTTAAGGTTGATAGAGAAAGGCCTCTCATTTTGGTTCTCTATGTGGATAATCTCTTCCTGACAAGTGCTGACCCTCTCATTCATCAGTGTAAGAGGGAGCTAGCTTCTGATTTTGAGATGAAATACCTAGGACTGATGCACTAATTCCTAAGCTTGGAGGTTTGGCAGAGGCCATGTGAGATTTTCCTTTCTCAAGGAAAGTAAGTCGTGAAGCTGTTGGAGATATTTGGTATGGTGGACTATAAGTCTGTGTCTACACCAATGGAACTCAACTTTAAGTTGATTGGAAACGTTGTTGGGCTTGTGCCAGCAAATCCTACCGAATATCGACAACTCGTGGGGGCCCTGATGTTCTTAGTGAACTCTCGTCCGAATGCATGTTTTTCACTAAACACTTTGAGTCAACATGTGGTTGATCTTCATCATATTCACTGAATTGGTGCCAAAAATATGTTGAGATATATTTGGGGCACAATAAACCATGGGCTGAGATACACTGTCGGGATTTTGAGACTCCATGGATATACTGACGCTGATTGGGTTGGCAGTGTGGCGGATCGCAAGAGCACATCTGGATGTTGATTCACCTTGGGTTATGCTTCGATTTCTTGGATGAGCAAGAAGCAGAATTCGGTGGCTTTGAGCATCGTTGTGGCCGAATACATTGCAGCGAGTATGGCCTGTTCTGAAGTTGTTTGGTTGTGAAAGCTCTTCAGTGAGATGTTTGGGCATGTGCTAGACACCACCATTATCCTTTGTGATAACCAAAGTGAGATTCTACTTTCTAAGAATCTCGTGTTCCACGATCGATCCAAGCATATTGATATCAGGTACCACATTATCTGGGATATGGTACAACGAGGCACCGTAAGGTTCGATCATATAGGAACTGATGAGTAGGTCGCGGATATTCTCATGAAGCCCCTGGGGAAGGTCAAGTTCCTAAATTTCTGTGAGAAGCTTGGAATCGTGGAAAGACCTTATTCTGAGGGTCCTAATTGAGTTGGACTATGAGCTCTGGGAGCACCAGGGGGCTTGGGGATAGCTTCTTGGAGCTATAAGCACATACGAGGCTAGGCTTGCCAGAACTTGTTGTGCTTCTGCCCTACTGTTATGATATTGAGTTGGTTCACCTCTCTTTGATATGTGCCCCACACGCATCCTACCCATGGAGTTTCAGACTCATGGGAAGTACCTCTCATTTGGCTAATGAGGTGGGAAATGTGGATAGAGACCAATATCAAGACCGATGGACGCATCAAATATTGTCGTACTCTCTATGTCTAGGATGGCACGTGTCCAACACCTTGATCTAGGATCAAGTATGATGAGGTTCTTACCTCTAAACTAACTTCGGGTCAGTAAACTAACTTCGGGTTAGTATGAAACTCTTTTTGAGTCCAAGAGAGGTTTTTAGCTCTAAGCTGACTTCGGGTCAACTAAGTGTAATGTCTTTGTGACTCACCTTTTGTTCTATCTGAGAAAGAGCCAACAAATAAAGTTACGGTAGAATGACGCACGATGTTTGGTAAAAGTATATGATGGTACTGATGGATGGCACTTGTGGACAGATGGAGTTCTCCCTAGTTGAGAGGGAGTGTTAATTTTAGGAAACTAGGTCCAAACTCCATGTTGCAATGCTCATATGACGATGGTCATATTTTTGTTGGATTCTTCTTTCTAAGAGGTGCAAGATTGATCTAAAGATCATCTTGATCGGATGAGAAAAACATTTATTTTGAATTTATTTTCCACATGTTCAAGGTCGGCCAGGTTTGTAATGTAGGCTCGCATGCCTAATAGATGTGTCACACACCCTCATTGATGGATATAAATTAGAGAGACTTGGAGGTCATTTCATCATCAACTCATTACACATTCTCTCATTGTGATCTAATTAGTTCATTAGCCTTTCGAGGCATTTTTCTCCTCACTCGTGTGGAGCGTAGCTGTTGTTTTATGTGGATCTATTTAGGGCCTTTTGCTGCAGCATTGAGCAGCGTTGATCATGGTAAACCCTTGGTCATTTGACCTCCAACTTCTGCAAAAAGTCTGATTTTAGGAGGTTGTACTGTTGGGCACTAAAATCAAGGAATTCTAGGCTATTTGACTGAAGCCCTAATCTGTTGTGTTGACTTTTCTGTTGCTGCTTGCGTTGACTTTGGGTTGACTAGTGTTGACTTGTGATGAGATTCCTTTGAGGGCTATGGGTGTGACACATGGAAGATTGGCTGACCAAGAAATACTTTGTTGGTTGAAGCATCCTATTGACTGTCGTAACGCAACAATATCTCATATCTTTGCTGGACAAAAGGAATTGTAAAACTGATCTATTTTTTGTCTTGTCTTTTATTGATCTATTATTGTGTTCTATCAACATTTTACTTTCATGTTATGTGATTGATATTTTGTATCGGGCCTAAGAAATATTGAAGTAAAATTGCATCAAGCATAGAACACTGTGGTTATCTAAATTTTAACACTTCTTCTATATTGGCTCAAACTCTGCTGCCTTTTTCTCTTCTTCAAATCTATTTGGGTGTTCTCATTCATTTGACGGCACAACTCTGTCCAACATTTTCCATCAAAAATATGTGGGATCAAGCCTATCTACTTGTATTTGTTGTAAACCAGACACTACATCTTTAATCAGATTACTGTCAAAGGGAACAAGCTTGAATGTTGTACCTTTAACTTTCAGAACAGTTATGATGATTCGCATAATACCCTAAAGCTTACAGGATGCATGAGTCCTTTCCCTTCTATAGAATTGATCCCTCATAGTTTGTGCATGAGATAGCATTACAATATTTCCAAAATTATTTCCTCTAAGAAGATAAAAGGCTTTCACGTAAAGTATTCAAAGACCATACTAGAAAATTCCATTAAGGAAGGCATTGAAATATCATGTGCAGGTCCATCAATCATGTTCACGGGTGTAAATATGTTTGAGATGGTAATCTTAGCTATTAAATTTATTTGGGAACAAGAGTTCTCCTAGATCAATTAATTTTATATTCCAAAGTTTTCCAAAATTATGCAAATGTAGTTTGTAGTAACCACAAAATCAGTGCATAGGTTTGCAAACAATGGATGTTAGTTATAAAAAATTCATCAGTATATTGGTCACTGTGCAAACCTAGTAACAACCCTACTAAAAATAAACCTTCTGTACAACGCGACAACCATAACAAACCTTGTTATATTTCAATTGATTTACATCCATGTGCAAACTATAGAGCCATACAGCAAGGAGGGAAATGCTACAGTATGTGTTATAACTCAAATTGACCCAATTAAAAAAAAAAACTTGGTTCTTCTATATTGGCTCAAACCCTGCTACCTTTTTCTCTTCTTCAAATCTATTTGGGTGTTCTCATTCATTTGACATTTCACAACTCTGTCCAACATTTTCCATCAACTATTGGGACCTGATTGGAGAAGAAGCAACCAGAATAAGGCCTTGAAGGATTAGAGGCTATCCCTAGATTCCAAGAGTAGCCTAATTCAATCTATCCTTCGGGGATGAAAAGAACCTTCCCCCCTCACCTGCCACCCCTATAAGCATTGCAGATATTCTTGAAGACGGTGTCACAAAGAATGGATTTTGAAAAAGTTTGTAATCTGAAAGCACAATTTTGTTTGAGGGAGGTATACAATTTATGAATTTTAGAATATTGCATAAGATATGATCCAGTTAATCTAAAAAGGATACTTTGTTTGGGTATTGCATAAGATATGATCCAGTTAATCTAAAAAGGATACTTTGTTTTAGGTGCTAGTGATAAGGCTTGGTTGGCCATCCTATCAGCTATAGTGTTGAGGTCTCTTAGAACATGATTTACTTGTGTGATTCGAAATATGGATAGATTTCCCATGATTCTTGTGTGGAGATGTCACAGCTAAGAGTCTGAAGAAAATTTTCTCAACACAAGATGTCATATGGTGTTATTAGAGTCTCCTATTATAATGAGGGACCTGATTGGAGAAGAAGCAACCAGAATAAGGCCTTGAAGGATTAGAGGCTATCCCTAGATTCCAAGAGTATCCTAATTCAATCTATCCTTCGGGGACGAAAAGAACCTTCCCCCCTCACCTGCCACCCCTATAAGCATTGCAAATATTCTTGAAGATGCTGTCATAAAGAATGGCTTTTGAAAAAGTTTGTAATCTGAAAGCACAATTTTGTTTGAGGGAGGTATACAATTTATGAATTTTAGAGTATTGCATAAGATATGATCTAGTTAATCTAAAAAGGATACTTTGTTTTGGAATAGTATTTAACAATTTATGTGTTTCATAGAATGCATAGAGACCATTCGATTGTAGTAAAATATCTAAAGTTCATCTAATCCGTCTAGCAGATAGGCTGCAATTGAGATGAGTTTTGTTTGAAAACAAAATGAGGTTGGTAGCATCAACTAACAAACTAATTGTAAGAAAAATAATCATCAGTCAAATTCAAACTAGTCTCTTGGTATCTTTGAATGTCTATATACCTTATCAATCTGTTTATGGATTGTTGCAATGATAGAATATGCATAATATTCTATGTTTGAAAAGTGGACTTCTGTGGCACAAATGTATATACAACTGACTGTTTACAGTCTCAAACTGAATGCTAACTGGCTAAACTATGATTTATATCATTTAACCTGACAGTTTTTGGGCTCCGAAATATATGACAAACTTTCAATAAATTTCCATTCTAGCTTTTACAAATATATCTAACAAAGAAGTACTATAGTGCCTTACAGAAAATGTCAACACAGTAAATGAAATTCCCTTCTCAAAGTTTGAAATATTTTAGAAAAAAAAATTGGCATTTGTAACCTACAAATGTTATACAAGTCTCGATTTGTAAACTCTCATATATGATACTTAGCTAGAGAAAGATATGTGCAAAAACATGCCTATGCACACACCTAGAACGCATGAAAAAACTAGATCTAGCTTAGTGGGCATCAACGATTTTGGTTTTCCTGAGTACACAATGGTGCAACATTTTTCCTTGTACGTGGCACTTCAACAAGCTAATAATGCATATGGCCCCACTTCCACATGGCTAATAGCCCTCAGCCCATAAGGGGTGAAC
The DNA here is from genome assembly GCA_034641835.2 of Pinus albicaulis. Taxonomy (NCBI): domain Eukaryota; kingdom Viridiplantae; phylum Streptophyta; class Pinopsida; order Pinales; family Pinaceae; genus Pinus; species Pinus albicaulis. The sequence goes on along the minus strand of CM076582.1, from coordinate 529,123,518 downwards.
CACAAAGCTGCCAACTTATGTAGGCAAACCAGCCTGCAACCCTTGGGCATATGCTCTCGGGAGATTGGAATCTAGTGGGAAACTAGAAAAGGGAATATCTTCACTACTATACTTAAATCCTATGGGAAGTAGTGCAATTTTGAAAGGAAATCTAAACAGTGAGAAAGTAATAAAATCAAATTTTAAATTCAAGAGAGAAAAGCCATGGGAGAGGGATACTTGTGTACCAGATATCGTGCTCTGGATAGAGGCTTAAGAAGCACATTAGAAGCTTTTATCACTTGAGCAGACTGTTGAGCCAAATACTCCTTCTCTTGCTGGTCCCAAATAGATGACAAAATGAAAGAAATTTTACTCAAAGTCCCAAAAGGAATCATATGTTATGCACCAGTGATAGTTAAGGCCAGCAATTGTATTCATGTCAAGAGTACTTGATGGAAATTAATAATTTCTCTGAACAATATTCCCATGATGTTTATGGATGGTGAGACAGTACGCCTGCATACCTTATATGATCTAGTATCTTGTGAATAAGAAGATCAGTGATAAAGGAAGTAACCTTGTAAACAGTGACCTATGTTTGATCTGGTGGTCTTCCTGTCATCAATCTTGCAACAAGAAGCATAGTTGACACTTAGTAAAGATTGTTATAATAGACTTGAAACTTTTAAAGAAGAATAGTCTTCCCGAAATATGAAGGCCTTCTATTAGTCACCATGTATCATATGTATGGCATCAGCAGCTATGGTGATATGTTTTAACTCCTGTAACCTGACAGTCTTGTTCACAATCGAAGTTGTCTTCAGAATTCAGTGGTCACTTCAGAAAATTTATCTTTTGGAAGGTTGTCTATTGAGAAGTAGCTACAATGATCTCCATGGAAAAGAAATTTCAGCTCCTTTTATAAGAGGAGCAGCTCTCCTAACGACAGACCCTCATGCTAAGTCTCTTCTCTCACATGGGAAGATCATTATTGAAGTTCAGATGATCACACCTTAAGAGGGAGCTATAACATCCATGAATTAATATCAGATGGTTAAACTCTCAAAATAAGTATACATCTATTGATGTTGTCTTTCATTACATGCCTAGATTCCAGAGGTCATCTGCTAATTAAACTAAAATGATCCATATTTTATCATAGTAAGTTGCAGGGCTATCAGTATGTAAGAGCACATCTAGGTGCTACATCTTCTGAGATCCACCATGGATGAATCATTGACTAAAGTCAGTTCCTTTGAGAAATCATGGCTTATTATGAAGCCAATTGTATTGAAGAATCTCTTCAGTGAGTCATTTGTGCTCACTACCATTGCAGAAGTATTTCACATAGCACTGGATATGGTTCGGCAGAGGACACTCATGTTTTATGGCATGCTTGAGTGATTGATGGACACTATGCACCCTGGAAATACAAGTATAGGCTATGATCTCCCTAAGAGGAAGTAAGACCAGTCAAATATCTTCTCCATCTAGATGTACAAGAACCAGAAGATTGCTAAGTGTTGACTGGATCTCTGCTTTAAGTCAATATGTATGAGAAAATGTAAGTGGGAAACGTCATATTTATGAGACAATGCAAATATTCCTACTAAACCAATAGATGTATCACATCCACAAGGTCACATGATCATTCTTGCTCCTTGTTGCCACCAGTAACTACTCCTTGGCCTGGATTTTGGAGTGAAACATCCATCACTAGATTCTTCTCTTCTACTTCAAATGTTAGGAGAGTTTTGATATGCCATACCAACCTTCTAGGCTTATCAAACTAGGCCTCTCACCCTTAGGCACTCCTCAAAAAAAATTATGAGGGTCTGAATCAGCTGCTCCATAATGATAATTGATGACAGGGATGCATGTATTCCCTCACTTATCTCTACCTCTATCTCAATTCTTGACAATTGATGTTGAATAGTGTGTCCTCTATTTCTATGGTTTACCTTCCCTATTCACCATTTCTTATGTTATTTTCTTTGCTTATCATCATGGCACCCCCATAGTCCAATGTTGACTGGCTATATTTACTGGTCCTATTGATCTATCCTTTGGTGATTTGTGGGCATTAATCAACTCATATTACCTTCGTAAACTCTTCTTGGACAATTCAATGTGCATTAGTTGATATTAGTTTATTACTATTTCTACTATCAATTTCCCTACATGACACAAATGAAATAAATTATGTTTGACATTATACCAATATGTTCATAATTTCAACATAATGGCACTATTTCCTCTTTTTATCTCTTAAATAATTTGTAAATAGATCCTGCACTGAATATGAGGACTGATCAAGTTTTCTTAGTTTACAGATGCAACAAAATGCAGCCAAAGGATTTCATTACCAAGAAACAATGTCACTTTGACATATCAAATTTAAGGCAACTCTAAAGACAGGCTAAAGCCTAATTGTCTCCCATGTTTAATTTAATACCACAGCAGCTTAAAATTCCTCAAGAATCAATGTAGTCCTAGACCCCACTAACTCTATTTTCAGTGTGCTTGAGACAAATAGAGATCACATGGAATATCACCAACTTTTTCAACATTTATTGTGTCCACTTTCAGTGTGTGTGTGCATATGTGCTCTATCTCTTTCTCCTCCATAAATGTCATTGCAACCTCTGTATCTGTCTCATCGTGTTCTGCATCATTAAAAAGAGATTCAGGTGAATTTTGAAGGTAAGTTCACTGGTGAAAATTGTAGAAAATCATCGAACTGTGGGAACTGCAACAAGTCTTCTGATTCGGAAAAAATTCCAACTCAATATTGATTTCCTGTAAGTCATATTCAAGGTGATACTTTAATTCTCCAGAATTTTTATTTTTATCAACACTGCTCTCAGCCTCAAGTGGCAGTGTTTGCATAGCTTTTTGCAGATCTCCACCAACTGAAGCTACCGACTGTTAGCATTCGTGTTGTCTAGCCACAAATTCATCCACATGAATATATGATGGCCTACCACCAATAAACCCTCCACACTGAACATTATCAACATTGGAGCTGCTACACATACCATCATTGTTTCTCCCTCTTGCAACATAATCGTCAACATGCATAGAAAGTGGTCTAATAGTATTACATTTACGCTGCCTAAATGTGTCTCTTCTAGTTGGACCAGATGAGGAAACAATTGTACCTCCTGTATCAACAAACGATCCAGTGGATTTGGCTTCTACCACAACTCCTGAACCAATTCCATCTACTCTCTGATGCCTATTTGGGCCATCCACTGAAGACAATTTTCTTTTTAACGAAGACACGGGAAATGTAGGCCTATCTAGGGTTGGAATTAAAAAACTGATTTGAAGGATTCCTGAACATAGCCATCTCTAGATTGAAATAGTATCCATTGCCTAATTTCCCTTTGGGGTCCTTTGGATAAGGACTTAGGAGTCAATCTCCATGTTCAGACTATGAGTGCAGACTGCCAAATTGATTTACAACAGAAGGAAGGATGGATCTCTGGCAGTTGCTAAGTTATTCATCTGTAATGATCTTTCAAGGTCGAGATTCTAGGACTGTTTTAGGGCCACTTCATTTGGAAAATATGCAAGTTAGAAGAATTATGGAACAATGTTAATGTTTCTCGACACCTATGTCTCAGACCTCTCACTCCTAAAGGTATAATATTCATGCCATATGTTTCTACTCTACTCTCAGACAATGGTATGCTCCTCCATCACAGTATATACCTCAACTCGCATCTCAACAATATTGAAACTTCATCATTGGACGTTTGTTATCTGTTGAAGAACATCACCTGAATTAGTGCTCAAAGTACCAAACTTTTCCAGTGTATGCCTGTAGTCTTTTCCCAAAATATTGGAAGAAAAAAAAACTATTTATTCCTGTTGTGGCCCTTGTACAGTCTTGAATATCTACATGGAGTCCTAAAGAAAATCTGTGGGAGCTTGCAATAGTCACAACCTTGCCGATACTCAACACAACAAGCTCTAATATGTGCACAAGGTCATGACATTCTTCCAAAGTTATGAAATTAAAGTCACAATTTATATCTTCAGAAATCTTAACTTAATTCAGAGATCATGTCTTGAAACTTTTTGAAGCTTACATGCATAGTGCCTGTTCGAAGGGTGTTTATGTTTTTTTTTTTTTTTTTCCAATCAATCTTGGAAGATTCTCGTGACCTACTTTCTCTTCATCTATGTTATGCGTAACTCTGTGGAAATTCTTGAAAGGTTAAATACTAAAGCAATTCGTATCACTTGAGTATCGTTGTGATATATAATTGGGTTGGTATATCTCGTCTAGAATAATTCAGTTATGAGCTTGAACCTGAGGTAGCAATTTCCTAGGCTAATACACTGAGTCTACAAATTTGTAGACATATTGTATGCTCATTCAAAAATTTCTGTGGAGCACTTCAGGCTGAATCTTGAAGAATTATTGTCTGAGGGTTAATGTTATGGTGATTTTAAAGGCCATCCGTCCCTCATTCAATAACTTATCTGTGCATCGGATATGATGCATGCATTTGAAATTTCATTAAGGCAGAGTCTTCAATATTATTTGAGACAAATCTGATGTATCCAGTGAACAAAATTGCACAAATTTAAGGCTGAAAATTCAGTGATCGGATCTGAAACTCATTAAGATGCAACCCCTTCCTCAGAAGCTTATACGACAGATTTGCAATTTTTTTAAGGATGTGCATTTAAGGTATGATAGTATATTTACTGAAGAAAAATTTAAAGTGAGCTTCTAAAACAATCATTCGTGTCAAATTCAGATTTGATTGAGATTTCCCAAGGTTCAAAATTTGAATATTGACCCTATGTTGATCTGAAGCATATCAAAGGTACTAAATTTATAGTCAATATATCTAGTTGAATGTTGGTTTGAGGTATTTAAGGCTTCTCTTCAAGGTCATCTATATCAAGCATGTCAAAATCTAAAGTACACCTTTTACGAAAGAAAAGTCAAAGCAAATCACTCTAAGGAAGTTTCGATGTGAATTACTTGGCACCTCCATACAGTCAGGGATATCAATAACATTGAAGTACAACAGTGTATTCATCCTAAGAAGCATCACCAGTAGTAGCATTTTTTGAAATGGGAAAAAGTTCTGGTCCAATTTTGAGAACTGTGGTAAAGGTAGATTGGTTTTGTTCTTTATTGCACACCTAAAGTATTCATACAATAGTAAGAGATTCTAACCGATTGATAGAAAGATTGTTCCCTAAAAGGATTTTATGTTCTAATACAAATGCTAGTGTGTTACGGTTATATGTTGTGTGCTAGTACAGTGACACAACAGGATCATTACAAATATTGCTAGGATTTGCACTTCAGAGATAAGACTAGCTTGAATTGTGTAATGGCAGAGAAGGTTTGCTTGGATGAGGATGGTGCAAGTCCCTTGGTATCTTCATTCAGTCGATAATACTTATGAAATCAATAATAAGGTTATATTGATATACTTCTGTTGAGGTATGTCAGTTGAACGGGCAGAACATGTGATAGACTTTACTTGTGCATTGCTAAAGTTTGGTAACTAAAATTTTTTTGATATAGACGCAGCATGATAATGTCTCATCTTCAAGATAAGGAGAAGATTGAAAAAGGTTGAATGATCAATTGACGTAAGTCTTCAGAGGGAGCTATGGAATCCCTGGTAGAATGGCTTGTCAACTCTTCTTGCCTAATGATTTTTACAATGGAAAGACCATGTCATAAGACGTTTATCTGCAAAAGTTGGATGACTATGGTTGAATGGCCTTGATTAATAGCAGGTTGCAGATAGCCCAATGGTTATGTTTTGGATGAAGTTGTTTTTCCGATCTTCAAAGGGAGCTATGGTTGGTTTATAGATATTGATGATGTTTTTCCATAGATAAAGATCCTCTCGATGTGAGTGGGAGTTGTCTTAGCCTTGATGCACTTCTTCCTAAAGCTTAAAATTCTAATAAAATGGACAAGTTTCTGATCTGAATACATACAACTTGTGAAGGCTCTCATTCTCAATAAGATATCCATGTTAACTGTGACCAGTAGTACTCTGCCAAAATTGTTGGAGATAAATGGAAAGAGCACATCTATATCTCTTGGGATCCACCTTTATTTTATGGATGAATGAAGGACTAAATTTTGGGAGAACCATTGAGGCTAAACAAATGAAGCAGATAGCATGGCCTATTACGAAGCCATTTGAGTCATGCGAGCATGTGTTGGAATCCGTCGTTTAACATGAGGTGTCACTTCATTTGATATGGCACAGTGGGGAGAAATCTAGCTCCAACATTGCAGGTTCGATGTATAGGTTACCAACATCCCCTCAAAACCCCTTAGTAAGGATAGATTTAACTTCCTTCAGAGAGAGAGGTTGGGTGTCCTGGAAAGACCCTACTATGAGGGTCTCAGTTGAACATTGAGCTCTAGGAGCTCCTTGGGGCCTGGGGTGCTTCTTTGAGCTATAAATGACCTTAAGGTGAGTGGTTCACCTTCCCCTATAAGTGCACGGTGTACAAGGTGAGTGGTTCACCTTTCCCTGTGACAGTTGACATGTGTGTAGGACAAGTGGTTCACCTTCCCCTACATTTGAAACATGTGTGTAGGGTGAGTGGTTCACCTTCTCCTACGTATGATGAGATATGCATAGGATGAGTGGTTCACCTTCCCCTATAACATATGAGCAGAATGAGTGGTTCACCTTCTACTGTGGGTACCCCAATGAGAGATGCATTCAAGCATCTGGTTGTGGACATGTTAGTGGGACATGGTTCATCCTTTTCCCCAGATGTAGGATGCTCATTCCCTACGATTGATGGTTGACATATCGGTGGGACGTGGTCCATCATGTGTAGGATCCTTCCTACTATTGTTGGTTTGCATGCATGTAGGACGTGGTTCTTTCTTTCCCTCTCTCGGTGTTTTGCATGCGTGTAGGAGGTGGTTTATCCTTTCCCTACATGTGATTGTGATGTGTGTTTTTATAATGTGGTTTCTCCTTTCCCTACATGTGATTATGAGCAGGATTTGATATACTCTTTCCCTACTGGTGTTTCTGCATCATCTTACCCATGAAGTCTGGGACTCATGGGAAGAACCTCTCATCTGGCCAATGAGTTGGGAAATGAGGATAGATACCATAGCACTACTGATGGACGCATCATGTATTATCGTACTCTCTATGCTAGGATGCTTGGTGTTTATCTACTTGATCTAGTTTCAATTGAGGTTCTACCTCCAAACTGACTTTTGTCAATGAAGAGTGGCAAGGTCTTGTGACTCACTCTCGATCAATTCTTATTTATTATTCACATCAGTGTTCAGCATAGCAGAGAAAAGAAGACATATATGGTTCATGATGACAAAGATGGTTCATAATGGCAGGATGGCATGATGATCTATGACAGCAGATGGATTGGCAGGTGGAATTCTCCCTAGTTGAGAGGGAGTGTTAAAATTGGCAACTAGGGCCAAATTCTACTTAGATCTGCACAGTTGATGGAGATGAACATTCCATTGAATCCCTCTTTTCGAGAGCACAAAAATCGTCCTAAAATCACCAAATTTGGATAAGGAAAATATTTATTTATTTAAAATAAATTCCACAAGACATTACCTTATTAAGGCAGGAAAATTGAAAATTTGAAATTCAAATTTTGCCTCCAAGTGTTAAGGTCAACTTCACCTCCATAAGGACAAATTGTTATATATATATATAGGGATCCCTCATCTTCATTAGAGATCATCCTAGAAGAGTGAATTCAACTCTTTGTTAATTATTTATGAGGTAGCCACAGCTTGGAGAAGCAAGGAGGACGTGTTGTATTGATCTCCCATAGGTTCGAGTAGGAGCAGGCAGCTAGCCGAAGCCTGCAGGTTTGAGGGCAGTTTTGAGTGATGTTTCTTCATGGTTTTTGGGTATGAATCTCTTCAAGAGAAGGTAGCATTCTTTATGTGAAGCCACAGATCAGGACATTGGTTTAAAGGTGACTTTTGGGGTTTATTTGTTCACAATTTGTATTCTGGTTCAAGCCACAGGAAATGTTGCTACAGCAGCTAATATGAAAGCACGCGTGGAAGGGACGCATGACCTAATATGAGTCCTTTACCCTAGTTGCATTCAAGAAGAGAGGGCCACAATGTAAACATAGAGTTTAACCCTCATTTGTGAGCATATTCTTATTACTGTTAGCATAGGACTGTTGTTGGATGCCTTGAAAAGGAACCGCAAGTCCTACAGCATTGTTGGATGTCTTGTAAAGGACAGAAAAGTGTACAATTCATTGGAAGAAGGTTACTCAATGACTGTTAGGAACCCTAACCAGGAAGTAAGCTTCAGGACTATTTTGAACACTAATTTAGCAAGTTTATTTTGACTCATATTATTGTACTCTCTCTCTGCTGAACATTGTATATTTATAATAAGAAGAATTGATCAATATTTTTCCCCGTCTTGGGGTTTTTCCTTGGCTTGTGCCATATCTTTGTGTTATTTTGTCTTGGTTTGTCTTCTACAATTAACATTTATGTTCCTTCTTCACATACAGTCAGTAAGATGATAATTCATGCGTGGATTAATAAATGGGCTTATAAGGAACATTGAAGTAATTGTATTATGCAAAGAACATGTTAATCAAAATTAACACAATCACACCCACAACAATGGAAATGCTTGGGGTTTTAAAGGTTTTGGAGCAATTTTGTCAACTTCTTGAGAAATCTGCATATTCTAAGTGGGTCTCTATATTCCAATTGTCTTGCTACAGTAGATAAGATATGTCAACAATCTTCCCAGCTTTAATATTTTGATTTTTTTACTCAACTAGTTAAGTCAGCTTTAATATTTTAATTTTTAAGAGTTGAGTTAGGTACTGCAGTGTCCAAGGTTCATCAAAAGTATGCTGCCTATTGTACCATGCTTTTTTGGTTGGATTTGTGTGCATCACCAAATTTTCTGCTAAAGAGTCGTGGAGGGTGTGAAGTTGTTTCACCAAAAACAATGTCATCAGCCATGCAATTGTCAGCACATCTGCCTGCACCACTGCACAACTATTTCCTAAATAGTTGCATGGAGCAAGCAGCTACTTATTGGACAACTAATTGTGTGACCCCCTTTTTAGTCATTGCATTTATTGCAAGGGGCGAGAGAACCTAATGCTAAAAATGAGATTGAATGGCTTTCATTACATTGCCATCTAAAGGAAAAGCTTCCGTGTCAACCCTGTATTGAAATGAGGAAAGCCATTCTCTTTTCTCCCTTGTCAAAGAGGGATCTACTTGTGTCAAAAACATGAAGTTTTGTCTTTAGTTCATTTCCAACCCTCAATATCTTTCTGCTTTCCTCTCCCAAAATTAGGTGCCACTGATGGGGCCACTGGTTCTATCCCTTCATAATCAATGACGGATAGGTTGCTAAGTGAGCACTTCCCAATTCATTGATATATTCTTGATTTGATTCCCCATCAAGCAAACCCCTGCGGCAATTGTTGGCCTTTTCTCTTGTCATCATGAATCCAGCAACCCCCTGCGGAAATTGGTGGCCTTTGTTGTTTGAGGCATAACTTTGTTTGAGGCCCTCGAGCGAATACTTATGCTCTACCGCCCTTGGCAATGGGTTGAAACAACCTGGTCCATGTCGAGCCAATCCCTAACCGAAGTGATAAGCGATTTTCCAATTTATTAACATATATAATTGTTTTGCTCTATATTTTAACTTTTTACGAAATGAATATCTATTCAGTTTATTTGAATTTATTTTTTAAATCACTCTCAGTTCTTCATGTAATCTCAGCTTTGTTTGTTTAAAGGTGTGGCTTAATCGACTTGTTCAGCAATCCATTACATTTTTTTCAGGTTTTTACTCTCAGAAATACCTATAATTAGTTTTTTTTAGGATGCTTTGGATTTGTGTAGAAATTTGATATATTTGGTTTTAAATTTTGAGAGGCTTATTTTTGTCCGAAATTTACTATAATAATGACGTTAAATTGATTGTTCAACGCGTTTTTGAGGCTGATACATTCTTACTTAGATTAAGTCTTCAATGTAGAACTTGACATGCAAGTGATTTTCATTGTCTGAATTCCTAGGGAGTTTGCCCATTTGTTTATAATAATTGTTCTTTATCAAGGAGCTACACCTTTTAATCCTAATGACAGGAATATCGCCCCTCATCCTTATGAGAGATGGATATCGTGATCTTTTAAAATAATTATTGGGTGGTAGGGTTTTTACTTGTGTTTTATAATTATACGCTACAGCTTTATGAGGCAGCTTCACCTTGTGCTTTTGTCTTTCTACCAGGTAATATCATTGCCACACGTTGTACTTTTGTCTTCCAGAAGAAAATACGAGTTTGTTGGTTTATTTGGAGACCTGAAGAGCAGATGTTACAACCTTTAAAGTTTCTTTAAAGCTGCCACATCATTTTTATCATAATAAGAGTTTAGCTTTAATTTATATGGTTTACATGTCTTTTAATAGTGCCCATCCATGACAGAAATCATTACTTCCCGTTTAATGGCAGGGAGTAGGAGAACCCATCCATTGCAGAAATTTTATGGGGAGGCTTCAACATTTTTATAGATGTTTTGTTTAGTGGCCTAAGTATTGCAATTATAAATATGTATATATATTTTTGACCTTATGCGATTTTTGGTGTATTGGATAACTTTTAGTGAATTGCCAATTATTTTTTCAGATAGGGATATGAGATAGGCATATAACATGGCACCTTGCAAGTAATGTGTGTATATTATTATATGAAATGATGGAAGGAAAAGACTTGAGTTGGAGCTTCCATGCATTTCACATGTCCGTTGAGTGCTCCATTCATTACCACACTTGGATCATCCATCTTGCTTATTGGTACAACCTTTGAATGAACCCATGTTGTCTAACAATTATTTGCGTTAATGAATAGGTAAGGACTCAAAATCCAATTCATTCATATACTCTCAATAATTCTAAATGAAAATGCCTCAGAAGCAGGCCATCATCTAGCAAAAATCCCCCTGCAAGTCAGTCGTATCCTTGCTGCAACTTGTTCAGAAGTAAAACACGATGACCTCGTGGTGTCAGCTATAAAGAATGAAGACAACGCTCCTTGCAAAGTAGAAAAACAACACTTGAATCGTGATAACCAATGTGAATATAAAAAATCTCATCATTGTCGATGCAATTCTGGAAGGTTTAACGAGTATATATAGTTTTTCTACTGTGCATGTGAAGGATGCGCAATTATCAAGTACATAGCGTTGGTTGTGTGGCTTTTGGCATTTTTATCTATGCGCCCCTACGCGGTTACTAGCACGAGGAGAATAAAACAAATTGATTTCCGGTACATAGAGTTGATTGTGTGGCTTTTGGCATTGTTATCCATGTGCCCCTATGCAGTTACTAGCACGGGGAGAAAAAAACAAATTGATTTCTGGTACTCTAGAGAGAAGGAAATTGCGAGAATTGGAAGGCAAGGGAGATTTGGAAGGTCCAAACAAAATAGTTGGTTGTAGACTGAGCGTTAACCCGAAGTTGGAATGGGGCTAGTGGGAAAGTGACCTTTATATTCCTCTCCACCCAACCCATACTCTCGGAGGGAAAGTAACATTCTCGCCGAGCTCAACTATTAAGGAAAAAGCTTATCGTTGAACTCAACCCTTACTGAAAATGGCCCTCGTCGCCGAAGAGGGGGATCCATACACCATACTTAATATTGCTCGTTGTTAGAAGGAATTCCTTCAAGCGGACTCACGTTAGAATAGGCTTTGGTGAAGTAGGTAGGATCCTTTCAGACTAGACTCAGGTTAGGCAGCAAGACCTTAAGGCAGGATCTTCAGTAAGGCACGTTGTTTGTGAAACAGGTCATGGCACTGGACAGTCATTCTTATTAATGATATAACAACAAGCTTACCGCTAACAGGCCAAGCACACCCCACCCCATCATGAAAGTTGTCGATTGTTGCACCGAAAGAATGCATGCACCAGCCAAATAGCAGGCAGCATGAGGTAGGGATATCAATCATTGAATAATGATAAATGGAAGCTCATACCAATGAATCTTACGTGTTGACTAAACAGACCAAGTGTGTGTTGGTTTAGTTTTTCTTGATCGTCCATTTCAATATTGTCAAATTGTATTCATGCCCTAATAATTGTGTTCATGCCCAAAGTATTAAATTGTGCCAGTTCAACCATATGTCCTCCATTTAAAATCAAATATATATTATGTAACTTCTACGTAATATTTTTTAAACTTAGAATTTAATCTTTTTTATCATGGAATTGTTGAAATTTCCAGAAATAGAAAATATGTATACTCAAATATATTCATATTTTAAAAACTGTGATAATCAATGTGATTTGGATTCCATTTGTTGGCCATTTTCACTTAGCCGCAATTAATCTTTCCATTTGAGGAGGTGTGAACCCTTTGCAGACTATAGTGATGTTCTAATAAGGGCTTATACATGGGTAAAACAAACATTTAAATGATAGTACATACCTAAAAGAAATTTTTGCTTCAAATGTTCTATGCTCCACATGATTCAAGCAATTTTTGCTTCATATGTTCTGTGCTCCATGTGATTCAAAAGCTTCAAAGTAAGCTGCTACAGTGACAGAAGAATTCAATTACAATGAGTCCATGTTGGATGCAACAGTATGGGAGCAGCTTAGCGCTTCCTTATCCCAGAATACATCCTCTACGAGAATATATCCTCTACGGTAAGCAGAGGTCAAGATAGCAGAAGGCTCCGGCTTGTGGAAAACTAATTAGGAAGCATTCATGACCTTCATAGCAAGCAACAATGAGCAATACAAAGAGATAGATCATCACATCCAAGATATCCATAGCCTACAGCAACAGCAATAAATGAGGCAGTATAAGTCAGGAAATGTTAGTAGATGCATATGGTAAGTGATGCTAGTAGATGAAGACAGTCAAGCGGTGATAGTACATGCAGATAACCACAGTTTTGTCTTGACGGGTGGTCAAGCAGTGCCAGTGCATTAGTTTTGTCTTGACGGGTGGTCAAGCGGTTCCAGTGCATGCAGATATTTGGTTCTCCTTTGTTATTTTGCCTCATTCACATTAATGTCTTGACCTAATGCTACCATTATTACTAGTTTCGTCACTAGTTAGAGATAGCCACATCAATGTAGAACGATCCATTCATCAATGCCTCAGAGCACAATGACTGCTATGAGCGAAATTCTAAGAGCATGGATGCCATTGATCAAAATTTATGAGCGGCTTTCCAATACAAAGTTAGAACATGAACACCTAATAAGCATGGAATTAGGTTTGAGCCCTAAGTTTCACCGGCTCCAAACAGAAAATCCATTTCAGGAGTGTCTTTCTCTTTTACTTTGTTGCTAGGAATAGCTTACATATCTGATTTTTCATTTCTCTTAACATAACAAGATGCAAACATTTGGCATATTACAATAATTGTGTGCAGAAGTCTGGCATGTCAGCATAATTGGCTGCAAAAGCTTTGGATACCTGGGAAAGCCCAAACATTTTCCATGTTAATGCTCTTGAAATTCTTTTCATATGTGGAGGTTTTTGCAGATGGATATCTTAAAAACAAATTCAAAAACAATAACATGGAAAATGTCTTGCCTTCTTGGGGGGTTGGGTTTTTGGGCAATTTTTCCTCTGATAGTGTAAAATAATTTTTCTCTGATGAGTTGGTACATTATTCTTATGAGGAAAATTTGCTTAATAACTCCAGCTCAGGGATTCACCATAAAAAACTAGGCACGTTATGATTAAGAAATTTATCTAAACATAACTAGCTGTAGAACTTCTACACATAACCAGCTGTAGAACTTCTAACGTAATTACCACGAACTATTATATTGGGAAAAATTCAGATTGCATAACATAACAAATGATTGATTCAAAAAGTTATTGAAATTTAGATGGGAATCTATCCAGGCCACTTCAAAACAGTATTTGAACCGACATTCAAAAAGCAAAAAAATTGGGTTCTTGCATACTTACCTGTTCCAGAGAGATTCTCCAGTCGGCACGGGAATTGATCTCTTTGGAAGGATTTGATGGAATGGAATCCAGCGGTGGTCCTGATGGAACCGCTCCATTCTATGCCTGATTCTTGCCATGGCTGTCCATTACGAATCCACTGGAAAGTGGTGCTACGTCTTCTTCAGGGGATTCTTTTCCCTGCATTTGAATCCAGAAATAAGAAAGATTGGAACTGATGAAAGGATATAAACAAAATCTCCAGCAATCTGACTTGATTATAATTTTGTGATAATCAAATCCTGCTACCTCTTCGTCCATGGTTTATGGATTGTTTTTCAAGGCAAATGGGGTCTTCTTGCCTCTAAATTTGACGGGGAAGAAGCTCCAAGGCAGTCTTGGACCATTCGCGGTCAGTGAAAAGAATATGGAGGAAAATTTGACAGTAAGAGGGCTCCAGGAATTTGATGCGCTCTTCTTGTTCTTTGTGTTTGTATTTTTCTTCCCGCGCAGTGTGCTCTCTTCTTTGTGTATGTATTTTTTCTTCCCGCCCAGTGTGGTATTTCATGTAGAGCGCGCCTTTTGGGGAGTTTAGTGTAAACGTTGTGTTCCATTGGTTTTAAATATTTAGTTTATATTTTTATATATATCATTTAATTTTTTTAATATTTAGTTTATATTTTTATATATATCATTTAATTTTTTTAATATTTAGTTTATATTTTTATATATATCATTTTATTTTTTTAATATTTAGTTTATATTTTTATATATATCATTTAATTTTTTTAATATTTAGTTTATATTTTTATATATATTATTTAAATTTTTTTATTGTAAAAAAAATATATATATAAAAGAGATAAGCATTTCTAAATAATTATAGTTGTGATGATGTAATAAGTTAAAATAATGGTAGTTTGAAATGTGATCTCATGTGGGTGTATATAGGACATTTCAAGAGAAAGTAATATTTATTTATAATTCTCTTGGTGTCATAAAGAAGACAAATTTTTTTAACCTGTAATATTTTAAGAGTTGTCCAATGTTTTATTAGTCTCTACCAAGGGAGGGTTCTAGTAATCAATTTGTTTGTTGACAACTATTAGTTTAGTATTGACCACTACAACTTGTAATGTTCAACTTTGAAAAATAATATTTATTTTTCAATATTAGGAAAATTTTCAAACATTTGATTGGGCGGATACTCGTGTTATTTTTCGATATTTTTGTAGTGATTTTTCATTCTTAAGCTTTGAAGGAAGTAAATAACATATTTACCATCAGTTACTTCCCATCATTTAAGTAAGTCTTTGCATAAAAAATGGATGGGAATAAGATGTAAATAAACATATTTACTAAGACTTATCAACACTTGTGTATAAGGAGTAAAATTGTAAATGTGTAGACTTACTAGTGGTTGCTACCAACCAAAAATTATGCAAGTCCATGTGTCTGAGGAGCATGCAGAGTAGATGGAAACATTAGACTGAATGCACTATTTACAGTGCCAAGTCCAGAAGAGACTGGTTCTGATTTGGCGAGGCCAAAATCAACTCACTCATGAGAAAGTAAAAAGGATGGAGACTTGGTTGGCACACTTTGAAGGGCGCGTTCAGTGTGACTTTTGTCCTCTACCGCCTCCAGGAACAGCCCCGGACAACCCTACATCCATCACGTCGGACAACTGGACGTATGATATCTTGTGTTCTTTATGTTTTATCTATGTTTTGGTGCCTCTTGCCCAACCATTTATGGACTAATATGTCCCTAGTCTCTCTTTTGTATTTTTGTCATCTGGTGCAAGTTTTGGTCAACATACCTGGTTGGGGTGAGACCACCTGTTTTGTAAGCGGCTATATGTACTTCTTTTTCCCTACATGAATAAAACATTGACTTACAAAAAAACAAAGGTTCATACAGCATTAAAAAATTAATTAATATTCATACCTAAATTAAGAAAGGTTCATACTTATTTACTAAATAGGTCTATAAATATATATTTTAGGTTTATCTATTTAGTATTTATCTAATGAAAATATGACAATTTAATACTAGATTTAAATGAACTCACACTTTTAACATAAACCAATGAAGTTTAAAAATTAAACTAATTTATGGCCAAAGTCCATTAAACATAAATATTAATATTAATTTGGCAATCTAAATATTACCTTTACTAAAATATAATGAAGGCATTAGTGTAAAGTAGATATATGATACATGCAATTATGTTAATTGTAGATGAATCCATCTGCAGTGTTAAACTTTAGAGACAAAAGGGTATTTAGAATTTTAACACTGTAAATTCATAGACCCCTTTGTCTCTAAATTTTAACATTGCAAATGGATTCAAAGACACTTGTAGCGAAATGTAACACTTTGGTATCAAAATTTCAATTGTCTATTTATAGAGTGACACAACTAAAAATTACTGACATAAATGACTAATTCATATACTTGTTGTACTTGTTATTTGGTCATATTTTTATTCTTGGACTATAATAGTCATTTACATTAATCATTATTAATTTTGTCACTTGTTATCTAGTCATATATTTTAATCCTATACTAAATTAGTCATTTAAGTTAGTCACTTTTAGTTTAGTCACTTATTATCTAGTCATATATGTTATCCCTGAACTAAATTAGTCATTTAAGTTAGTCATTTTTAGTTTAGTCACTTATTATCTAGTCGTATCTTTTATTCCTAGACTAAATTAGTCATTTAAGTTAGTCATTTTTAGTTCGGTCACTTCAAATTGCTCAAATTTGGTAGTAATTCACTTGAAATAATTGTGGTGACTAACTTTTTTAGTCACCTAGTCATTAATTTCATCATTTTTTACTAGTGATAAGTATTGAAAATATCAATATATATATCAATGCTACCACAAACTAAATTTTAGAAAATGCTTAAACTAGCTCTTTGAAAGGTATTATGTGCATTACACAATCCAAATGGGACTATCGTATAGGCAAATATACCCAAGGGAATATGAATAGTTTTATCTCGATCTTCTTGGCCGATCTAAATTGACCAAAAATATTTCTTTCTACATAAGGCATCCACACTTTGTCCATGAATGGTAGGGGAAATGATAATTTATAGTGCCTTTGTTAAGTTCTTTATAGTCCGGACAGATTCTCTGCTTCCCACCTTTCTTGGGAATAGTAACCAAAAGAGATACTCGTTCACTATTTGAGTTAGGGTAAATAAAATTTACATCTAAAATTTGTTGTAGTTGAGTTTTAACATTGTCTTTGAGTGCAGGCTCCATCCTCTTTTAAGGATACATAATTGGAAAAGAGTCATCTTTGATGTATATATGGTGTTTATAGATACCAAGATGAATGCCTTCAAATTAGGGGAATTTTGAGGTGTAAAATGGGCCTCCTAAGTAAATTAAGAAAATAATAGTAGAAATAATAAAATAAGATAAGATTACATTATCAAATTTTAGAAGAAACATATATATATATATATTATTTTTTCAACTCATATTTTCAGCTTATCTCCCTATGGGTTTAGTCAAACTTCAATCAAAAACACTCGTTGGATGTATAATTTGATTCATCATCCAAGGAGTACCCATGTTGCATACTTTCAATGGACCCTACTACATGAAAAATGAGAAATACATGAAAAAATGTGAATGCAATCATGTTTTTCATGTATTTCTCATTTTTCGTGTAGTAGGGTCCATCGAAAGTATGAAACATCGGTACTCCTTGGATGAAGAATTAATTTTTTCATCCAATGAGTACTCCCACTCGAAATTTGAGTAAAACCTCAGAGAGATAAGTTGAAAATACGAGTTGAAAAATTAGTTTTATTATTTTATTATTTTTCAATCTTTTTTTACTCCAAAAGTGGTGAATCATCCCCCATGGTTGACATCATCATCTTGAATCCTATTAGTTCTTATAAAGTTTATTTTGGCTGAACATTTTTCTTAGGAGGCCCATTTTAGACCTCAAAATTTTTGTAATGGTCACTATTGTCACAAGTAGAAGTTAAACTCTCAAAAATATGAATGTCTAATAGTTGTTGTTTTTTTATAGTGGTTAATTTACTATTGCTTTTTAGAGTTTTAATATGAAGAATATGTTTTTACTAATTATTGTTTCATTTTAGTAGTAAATATTTACAATAATTATAATTTATCATTGATGAGTTTGATCACTCTTCATCATTTTCATTGTTAATGTCTTTCAGAATATGGACAAAGTTGGGATGCAAATTTTACATGTAGTGTGAAGGAATGTGTCCTCGTCCACTTATTTCAATAATAAGGTAGGGTTGATAATGAGAATAAGCTAGATCGTACTTTCGAAGGCTTCTTCATATTCCCCCTATCCTATTCATAGTGGTATTTTGATTTCAATAAAAAGCTTAGCGAGGGATATAGAGTGAGTTTCTTTTGTCATTGACCATTTCCAATTATTTTATCCTTTATTCTGCACCTAATGTATACCACGGGGACTTCATTAGGGGAGAAATACCATACCATGTGCATTCAGATTGGGGGATATATATTGAGGAAAAAATGACATAATATATTGAGCATATAATAGGGGGTAAAGGATTTTTATATTGGTAGGTATAAAAAATTGAGCTCAAAGTTAATGAAAAATATAAAGGGCTATAAAAAATGTTAATAAAAAAATGGATACCTACAATATCTAGTGAAAATAGGGGTTTTTTAAATTGGGAAGGAATATTAGGTTTGTATTTGTAGGGGGATAAATAATGTGCTTTTTAGAAATATTTTCCAATATGTAGTCAAATTAAGGGTATTCTTTAGTATGCCTTGAACGCACATGATATGTCAGAGTTTCATTGAGTGAAGCCCCCATGATGTATACATCTACTATAAATAACTACTGTCTAACAAGTATGAGAGGATATTCATTGAATTTTACCTTACTTTGTAGAACTATAAAGCTTGTTGGATATTCTTAGGAATTTGTCAAAACTATGACATCCTGTAACATTACCTCCAGTCTAACAATAGATATGTCTACTAACTGAAGGATAGTTATTGTGTGTCTTAATAATTAAAAATTTAACCCATTTAACTCCAATAAATACGAGTAGGTTGGATAGCTTGTCATATCATAACTATAAATTGGTTGAACCTAGTTGTCATCAAGGTTTCGTGCTTGTTGGGAAAGAATTTATGCCTATTTAGATACCCTCTATGTATTATTTTGTGTAAGAGAATGAAGAGGGGACATTAAGGCTTGTCATTGTTGTCCTTGAGGTCTCCAAGGCTATGGAGTTTTATGACATTGGCCTTGGGACTATTGTGGTGGATTAAATTAAATCAAACAAGGTTGAGAAGGATAGACCATTGGCCTTGGGACTATTGTGGAGGTTGAAATTGAATGGGCTAAGGTTGAGGAGGATACTGTCATTGTTATGGCATATGATTTTACACTTTGCAAATCAACTAGTCCAGGGAGTACCATGTTATGTTAGGAAAGTATTATTAATAGGATTGAAATACTAAGGAATCGAATAAGGCATACCTTGTTGCAATTACCTTGGTGGTCTTTGCCTTCTTTGATTGATAGATCATGACTATTCCATATTCTCCTATGTTCCTTGGTACAAAACATTTATACAAAATAAAGATGGACATTGGCTCATTTAATGATTCTCCTCATAGATTCCATAAACTTCTATATATTTTAATGGATGCTCATTCTTGGCATGCTTCCTTGTACATTGAGGGCACAAAACAACTAGAGCCTTTTTATCATTTTCTTGTTTTCTTTTGATATTCATGATATCTAATTGTATATCTAAATAATGTAGTATATCAATCTTTACCTCTGCTAAAAATGTAAATTTTTTATAGAAAGCATCCTAACTCACCCCTATTTTGATACATGCAACCTATTTATGAAACTAAAATGTTGAAAACACATCATAGAAGTACGAAAAGGACAAAAATTTCAATAGATATTGAGGCATGCCAAAGGAGGAAAACAATAAGGAACATAGAAAATGATAAGGTCGTGAAGGCTCAATGAATATGGACAACATCACATGGATGACGATTTTTGGTGTGCATTCACCTTAGCACAGAGGAAGACCCTATTAGCACACAAGACGACCCCCTTAGTGTAAGTTCTAGTTACTAAAGAAACCACTCTTAGCACTACTTGCTAAGGCAAAGCATTACAACTAGTTTTATAATGCATACTACACAATTTTTTTCTATAAAAAATTTAAGATTATCCAAATAAAAAATTTAGCAACTTGCTCATCAAATCATGCAAAAAAGTTTTTGGTTGCATAACTATAACAATAGATGCTAAAATCCACAACTCATTTTAAGTTATCAATTTAGGATCATGCAAACTTATGAGGTGTTGTGCAATATATATACAAAACTACATCAATATGATCTATTCAAAATCCTAATGATGTTGTAGTAAGATAAATGATCAACTATGGACAACCCATTGGACTTTACTCCATGCAACCTAGGATAATGGTTTTAGCCTCTAAGCCTCCATTTCTTCCTGCAATTTAAAAGAATATGGATATGATTAAGACCAAATATTAGTGACATAAGGGACTAACAAAAAGATAAGACTTCATAGAGTAAGTGATCATTGTCCAAATATAAAAATAAGGAAATAGATATAACATTAACCATTGTACTTATAGAGACTCACAAACCCACATTTCGTAGCATGGATTATTGCAACTAAGAGAATAAAAGCAATGATTAAAATGCATTAGATTGAAAACATTGTTATAAACAAAATGTCGATGATATGTAACTAGTGGAAAGAAAATAATATGTCTATAGAAATATGAATAAACTCACAAAATAGAAATAAAAATGGCAACAATAAAATAAGGATTATTGTGGCCTCCTCTTGAGTGAGCCCTACCTAAGGGAGTTAATGGAATCATGTATAACACTCAAGGAAATAAAACCAAAATCAAAATTTGTTTTCATATATTCAAAAATTTTGCATACTAAAGTAGTGCATAACTCTCCTTGAAACAACTCAAACTGACTAGTATAGGAAGATAGAAAACAAAATGAAAACTTGGGAACCTATATTTACTATCCTAGTGTATATAAATATTGAAATTGTAATAGAGAGCTTTAACTAAATTAATCAATTAAATCCTCTTGATTGGTTTGAGCCTATCTACCTAGTTGTCCTTCTATCTAATCCAACTAAGTTTTAAAGGTTTATTAATCCTCCTCTAACTAGTTCAAATTTCAGAATGCATTGAAATTTAAGGGGATTGGACTACTTCATGAGTGAACTACCATATCCTAACATTGCTAGTTTAGTGGTCATGCTTATAAATAAGAAGCACAATATCCTTTAAATTTTTTGTCCGTTATCCCGTGATTGAGGTGTGTTTGGTATTGAAGATGTATAATTCTAAAATTCTCAATCATTGCTACAATAACATTTTATTTATCAAACTAAATTACTCCATACCATTCAAATCACAAAATTAACTTAAAAATATTTAAAACGTCAAACATTCATTACATTCTATTGAAATTAAACCAAACATATAAGTGTCTTAAAAACTTTTGAATCTATAAAACAATTATATAATACTTGATGACAAAAAATTGATTAATATTTCACAACAACAAAATAAAACCACAAATGATAATGTGAAAAATCATACATACCATAGTTACCTTTAAAAATAATATAATTTTATAAGAAAAATAATATGCATTAATTTTAATATAAGTTAAGATATACATAATTAAATACTTTATAATATAATAATAAATTGAAATATATATTATCGTACCTGTCGCTGGCAGGATACTACCCATCAGGATTTTCCTGATTGTGACATTAATTCACCTTGATTAGACATATGTTTTCAAAAAAAAAATATTTTTGCCATATTTCACTATAAGATTTATTATTGTTTATTTATTTTAATTATTTTAATTTGAATTTTATGTTATCTAATTGGCCAAAAACTTTCACTTGTTATTGCAAAATGCCTAGATTTTATCACCATTATTTGTACTGTCATTACAAAACATTGATATCTATCCTGCAGGTCTTGTACTTTATCTAGAGTCAGGCTATTGCGCTCCTTTATCTGAAGAAAGGGTTCTTTCACGTCATACGAGAACGTTTCTGCGGCCATCTTGGTCAGTGCTGAATATTGTACTTGATCGCTACTTTTCTCAGAATTAAACAATATAAAAAATAGTGTCCAAAACACGTTCGTGCTTTGTCATCAATTTTGCTGCCTCTCCATTTAATGGTCCGACTTTACAGTTTATGTGTTAGGATGAGATTCGAAGAATAATATCCAAATTAAAACAGTGTACACATAAAAGTTATTTCAATGTTGTGAAATTATTTTTTCAACAAATTTTATTATGTGAAAAATAAATTTAACATCGAACCAGTACATTTTACATCACATTATGAGATATGTAATTTCTTCTTTATTATTCAATTGAGTTGATAAATACACTTTAAAAAATTAAAATAATATATTTAGTTAATTATGTTAAAGTCGGTCCTTTTTATAGAGCGCTCGGGGTTCTGTTCTTCATCTAAAGTCCCAATTTATTTACTTCTGCAATTTACCATCGTGTAATAACCTCATGCTTCGAACCTTGGCACATTCAAAACTATACCTGGCAATCTTGGTAACGCGGAGGTTCAAGTAACTCACCTTGACTAATAGTAGAACGGATCCAACGGTCCAAATTTTATCGCGTTCTAACTCGAAAACTTACCCATATCCAATGATTATCACGCAACTAGATTGCATGGGCGTTAATCGTCAGAATTCGCACAATGTAAGTGGTTTTACAATACCACTTTGCACCACGTGTCCTCCATCTAATGGAATTCCAGCAGTGCAAACATGTCGTCAGCACTGTCGATTGCCAGCCTTTAGGGCTCGCTGGTGGCATGGTTGTCTTTGTTAGCGGCATGCTGTAGTTAGCTGGGGAAGAACACCATTTCAGATTCAGCGAGGTAATCCATACGATATTTTTCTGTGATGGAAAGCTTTTGACTTTTTCTTTTGAACTCCATCCGTCATGAAACTGGCTTAATCCAGGTTTATAAAAGCCTCAGTACATGTCTTAAGCATCAGATTGATGAAACCGGCCTAATACATATCTTATAAATCCCAATACAATAATGCAAAGGATTGTTGCACGGTGGCTCCTGGAATTTTAGAAGTTTCGGAGCAGAATATGCTAAATTTCTTATTATGGGTTACCGATGTCCAGATAAGTTCTTATGATGTGAATTAGAATCTCTGGTAGAAGATTGATATGCTAATTTAAGTTTAAAACGCCCACCACGGCTAGTCGATAGTTGAAATAAGTCGGTTGTGTGGAGAGTCGAATATGGAAGTTTTGGGGCAGTCTTGAATTTTGCTTTGGTTATAGTATGAATATTCGGATAATTCTAAGTATGTGGTGGGTATGCTCTGTTTAATTTCCACTTGATACTATTGAACAATTATATACATATGTTTTATTTTTTTCTAGCAAAAATGGTGTGCGATACGCAGTTGGGTTGGCGATGTGGAATTTTTGAGAACTTTTAAACCCATGTCAAGAAAGAGACAATATTATTATCAAGAAAGAGACAGCATTATTATCATGCATAAGTACATGTCATCCAATTTTTGTTTTATGAACAAGATTTCTTATAGTAAAATTCCTTTACATAGCAGTCACCTAAAAATGAATAGATATTTTGATCATAAGGTCTGATAGACCAAGTTGGTTGAAAGGAATTTGTTGTTTTCGTGTGTTTCTTTACCATTTCTGATTTAGCCATATTTTTTTTCGATCATGCAAAGTCGATGATTGAGGAGAAAATATATGCCTTACGGGAAAAGGAGTCGCTCGTTGCTGAAAGAGAGAAAAAAACATACACACTCAAAAAATCACAATGCCTCACGGGATTTTACATTATATATATGCTCCGCATATTTAAAACATAACAAACTAAATTAAAAACAAATCTATTTAAAACTGTTGGGGGCCCACATTACTAATGCGCTTTGAACGCGCGATTTAAATCAAATCTATAAAGTATCAGGTCCACGACTTTAATCAAAACAAATGGTTCAAATAAAAACTCCGATCTCCGATTGAGGATCGGACATGATGACCAATTCTTAACTCTGGCATATAAAAACATCAGGTCCGGACTTGCAACACAAAACAAACGAGCCATATAAAATCTCTGATTCCGATTTGAGGATCAGACCCGAAAACTAAATTTTAACTCCGCTAGATAACATGGATCGAGTCCATGACATAACAAACAAACAAGCCAATCATAAAAGTTATTATTGCGATTAGGAACGGACGCGATGAATACAATAAACTCTGCTGCAATAAAAGGATCAGGTCCGGTCTTCATATAACAGTTCAATCGGGGCATAAACAAAAACTCCCCCGATTCAATACTTGTGATTGTTTAATAAACTGCTTTCCAGTTCCGCGATTAACTCGTTGCTCCAGGTTCCGCCTTAACGTTTCACCGCGTTTGTTTATATAACTCCACCTCGCTTTGCGTATTCTTCTCACAATGGTTCCGATCACGGTTCCACTCATTCGAATTAATTCACGGTTTTGCCTTGTTTTATTCACAGATTTCGTCCTCATTTCGAGCCTCTCTGCTGGTACCAAATCATTGTTCCTTGCCCCATCAATAAGCCTCATCCATCTCCTCTGGCTTCTTCAATTTCAACCCGCTCTCAATCAATTCATCCATTTTCCCCTGCGTCGCCTTCTAAAAAGCAAAAGAAGGAAAATACCAATTTTCCGAATCCTGAGAGTTATCAGAAAGGCAACTAATAGGATTGCTAGGATCCCGACAATGAAAATGGTAAAAATAGGAAATAAGATAAAGATAGACGGGACCAACATGAAAATCAGTTCGAATACTAGCAGAGACCATTTTGGGTTTCGCCTAAAATATTTGAGAAGTCTACATCAAAAACCAGCGTAATTCTGGTGCGAACTGTGACCTTGGTTCTCTGGAGTTTCCATCTCCCTTATTCTTCACCTACAAACAATGAAGACTGATCTCTTTTCCCACACATTTTATGGACTGGTCTCATAGCAAACTTTAGACCATTCAAATATAATTACTGTTTTGAGATGGGTTCATCACTTTCATATCGGGCACAGTATTATCTGGTAGAAAACCAGTAGTATATCTAAATTCTTAAGCATTTGTAGCATATGTACAGGTTTGATGAGAAGCGTGGAGTATAGACATGGGTTGTATTTTGTTACAAATCGATGTTTTTAACCATTCTCATAGATTCAGTAACATAACCTAGATTTGGTTTGACTGGGATTTAGTTTTTATGAAGTTTTAACTTAATTTTAATGAAAGTCATTTTTAAGAAATTAAAATATCTCAAATTTATGCAAATTTCATCTAATTTTCCACAATCTTAATACTAGAATCCCATCCCATCTCATTGTGAGTAAATTGTTCTTCTATCTGAATTCCAATCTAAATTTAATCTAATAATTAAAAAGAAAAATATACTTTTTACTCTTTTATTTCTTTACAGTTCACATTTTTCTTCTATCCAATAAACAGATTAACATGAACTTAGTGACTTGTAATAATATGGATGGTTTCACTCTTTCAACATTCCTAGTAGAACAAATTTTTGACCAGCATATTCATAAAAATCATTGGAAACGTGTGATGAAATTCCTACTTTACAGACTTATTGAAAGGTCCAAGTTAAAAAAAGCTTGTGTATGCATCTTCCAGATTACATTGATAATCGAACAACCGATCAGTTTCTATGGCTGTAATTTGTCGAAAATGGATGGTTTCAGTATTTCGAGTTGACCATCCTGCTACAACAGATTTTTAACTAACATACTCATAAAAAATATCGGTAATATTCGATGAAGTTTCGTACTTGACAGACGAATGGAAAAGTAAGTTAAGAAAAGCTTCTGTGTGCATTTGACCTCTACCCCTCTTTCGATGGCTCCTTGCAATAATTTAATTATGAGTTTGGTTGGTTAGCATTTCCTTGATGGACGTAAATCGGTTCATTTACAGTGGACATTCGATTTACTGTTGGCGATAATTAAGCTTGCCAAGCATTGTGTTTGATTTATGAGGATAAGTTTTGTTGGTTAAAATTATGCTAATGGAAAATTTATATTCAGTTTCGAGTCCACGCTCTCTCTATCAGTAGGGAGATGCTTAAAGCTTGCAAAGCCTAGGGATTTTTTTTTTTTTTGGTTTTTTTTTTTAAAGAATAAGTGGAGCATCCAACTTTGTGCCAATCAATCTAGGCAAAATCTAATATATATATATATATATGTAGAAGCTTAACTTCAATTAATGGTTATGAAACCATATATATATCAAACCTAAATATCCAAATGTCATAAGTGGAAGTTTTGCTTCTGTTTCAACTCTTATAGACAGAACAATATACTAAACCCATCTCATGAAGATTCGAATTTATATTTGAATTTGCAATAAAACTTAATTTAATCCCTCTCTCACCTCATGGGCGTTTGAAACAGCATTTGAACTTTTAATAAATCCAAGGTATAAACCTCGGCTAACACTCACATGCTTGTCAAACCACCATCTATGAATGCATTTTAATTACCTTCGACTATGATAAAGTTTATCATAGTATTAATATGCATTATGTCCGCCCATACATAAAATTTCATTTATATTAAAGTTCAACTTTGGTTGAAACATGAGCCAAGCATTTGGGTCCCACAATATTGACATACTACTTACCTTTCCTTGCGTCTCCATTAACTCCCGAATAGATCGGACGATCTACCTTTCATCGCATTCCAAAACCAACTTGTGCGCATATCCAACAGTCATCGCACAACGATGGCTTACAGTCTTTAACACCTAAATTGCACGTGAAATCGCCAGTATTCCAAAAACCATCAATTCCACGTGTCCTCCTCAGACCTTTATCGCGCAAATTTTCTTAATACCACTTACCAGGTTAAATTCTACGCGAAAACCATTCATTTGTTTCCAAAACAGCTTACACTGTTCATTCTTCATAATTCCACCATGCTGGTTTCTCATGGTTCCATTTCCAACTCTCACTCAATCTGCGTCAGGCCATCGCTCTATTTACGCTCTGATAGTTTCTTTTAACGCTACAATCCAACCATTCGAATAGTTAGAAGAAACTGTGCCTTTCATTTCTATTGTTCTGTGCCTTCAACACGATTTCCATTACACTGGTTTTTAACATGAATATGGCTATATCGCTATAACCAATATTGCTCTCAGCCCCTTCATGGATTACACATGTGATACAACACTTATAACACATCAAACCTGCGCATTTCCTAAACTACATCAAACATACAGTGAGTCAAACCGGTGTGTCTTTTAATGCACAGCTCGATGGTTTACAAACGAATCCACCTTCAATTGTTGTCTTGGTTTGCACACAAAAATCAATCTAGCCGTGGTCCCTTATTGCAAATAATGCCTTCAATCTCAACTTCATTGATTCAGATTTTCCAACTTCGGTCTCTTTTACTTAAATCGATCTCACTGTACTGTAACTGCATAACAGAGTTTTTAATTAACAACCCTCTCCAGCGTCAATTCTATGCTGGAACTTCTTGGTTATATGAACCATTGTCATCAAACATTGTCATTGGATTTTCTAAGAGAATCCATCAAATTCTTACAGAATTCGATTTCTAAAATATACAATTTCCATCTCAGATTTCTTCCAACTCTCTCTCTCTCTCGCTCACTATGATTCAAACAATTGTAGGCCTCGTTTCATATATTTTCAAAATGTACCCAAAAAATTACTTGCTCAATAACAAAACCTCTTTGTAATACCAACCTCTGTTCAAACATTAACAACACATAAAACTCACTCTCATTACCCCAATAAGCATACTCAACACTCTCTTCAATTTAACAATGCATAGGAGCTACAACCATACAAAATATCACTCATACATGCTATGATATGTCTTCAAACATAAGCTAATCCCACATACTATGTCATACAACTCATTTACTAACTCAAGCAACAAATCCTGCCTCAAACCCTCTCAACAACACTACAACCACCAATACATTGGACAACAACAACATTTCACTCAACTTTTTGCAATATATAGACTCATCAAACAACTCAACAATAGCAAGTACACAACCATACTACCAACAACACTACATCCAAACCATGATAATACAATGCTCACGACCAATACATTCTAGCTAAATGTCATGACTAAGACATAGATGTAATGCAACAACTCCATAAGCATTGTCTCCTATAATAAAATAATTTTAGTAGCACATATGCAACTCTAGATAATTTGGTCACTTTTCATGCATGAAAACACATTGTCTCAGTCAATCCAGTGCTCTTCAATCCATAGGAATGACCCTCTCTCTCCATAAGCATTGTCTCCTGCAATAAAACAATTTTAGTAGCACATAAGAAACTCCAAGTAATTTGGTCACTTTTCATGCACGACAACACATTGTCTCAGTCAATCCAGTGCTCTTCAATCCATATGAATGACTCTCTCTCTCTCTCTCTCTCTCTCTCTCTCTCTCTCTCTCTCTCAATGTGATTCAAACAATTTTAGGCCTCTATCTCTCTCGCCCCCCCTCCCTCCCTCTCTCTCTCGCCCTCCCTCCCTCCCTCTCTCTCCCTCCCCCTCTCTCTCACTCTCTCATTGTGATTCAAACCATTGTAGGCATCTCTCTCTCTCTCTCTCTCTCTCTCTCTCTCTCTATGATTCAAACAATTGTAGGCCTCATTTCATCTATTTTCACACTATATCCAAAAAAATATTTTCTCAATAACAAAACCTCTTTGTAATACCAACCTATGTTCATACATTAACAACACATAAACCTCACTCTCATTACCACGACTCATTTACTAACTCAAGCAACAAATCCTGCCTCAAACCCTCTCAACAACACTACAACCACCAATACATTGGACAACAACAACATTTCACTCAACTCTTTGCAATATATAGACTCATCAAACAACACAACAATAGCAAGTATACAACCATAGTACCAACAACACTACATCTAAACCATGATAATACAATGCTCACGACCAATACATTCTAGATAAATGTCATGACGAAGACATAAATGTATTGCAACAACTCCATAAGCATTATCTCTTATAATAAAACAACACTACATCTAAACCATGATAATACAATGCTCACGACCAATAAATTCTAGCTAAATGCCATGACTAAGACATAAATGTATTGCAACAACTCCATAAGCATTATCTCCTGTAATAAAAAAAATTTAGTAGCACATAAGAAACTCCAGGTAATTTGGTCACTTGTCATGCATGACAACACATTGTCTCAGCCAATCCAGTGCTCAAAAATTCATCTATGGCCTTCAATCCATATGAAGGCACTCCAATCCCATGACAACACATTCTCTCAGTCAATCCAGTGCTAAAAAATTCATCTATGGCCTTCAATCGATACGAAGGCACTCCAATCGCTCACATCTCTCTCTCTCTCTCTCTCTCTCTCTCTCTCTCTCTCTCTCTCTCTCCATCCCTCTCTCTCTCTCTCTCTCTCTCCCTCTCTCTCTCTCTCTCTCTCTCTCCCTCTCTCTCCCCTCTCTCTCTCTCTCTCTCTCTCTCTCTCTCTCTCCCTCTCTCTCTCCCCCTCTCCCTCTCTCTCTCTCTCTCTCTCTCTCTCTCTCTCTCTCTCTCTCTCTCTCTCTCTCTCTCTCTCTCTCTCTCTCTCTCTCCCTCTCCCTCCCTATCTCTCTCTCCCTCCATCTCTCCCTCTCTCTCTCTCTCTCTCCCTCCCTCTCTCCCTCTCCCTCCCTCTCTCCCTCTCTCTCTCTCTCTCTCTCCCTCCCTCTCTCTCTCTCTCTCATTGTAGGCCTTTCTCTCTCTCTCACACACACACACACAAACAATGATTCAAATTGTCTACTGTAATAAAACAATCTCTCTCACACACACACACAAACAATGATTCAAATTGTCTACTGTAATACAACAATTTTAGTAGCACATAAGCAACTCCAGGTAATTTGGTCACTTTTCATGCACGACAACACATTGTCTCAGTCAATCCAATGCTCAAAAATTCATCTATGGCCTTCAATCCATACGAAGGCACTCCAATCTCATGATAGCACATTGTATCAGTCAATCCAGTGCTCAACTATTCATCTATAGCCTTCAATCCATACGAAGGCACTCCAATCCCTTGCATCACTCGTGACCTAATCTCTCTCTCTCTCTCTCTCTCTCTCTCTCTCTCTCTCTCTCTGATTCTAATGCAGGTAGTCATACACATTGTCTCACCTCTTAACAAGCCAATGCACAACTTTTCAAACACACAACCTCTAATCACTCACATAATTCTCTCTCTCTAATGTGCACTATGATTCTAATGCAGATAGCCATACACATTGTCTCACCTCTCAAAAATTCAATTCAATGCACAATTTTTCGAACACACAACCTCTAATCGCTCACACAATGCAAATCAATCATTAACACATTAACCACTCCATACACAGAGGCTCTACTCATACGGGTTAAAAGGAGTATATTGGCACAGGCTCCCAACGCAATAGCATTATGCACCAACTCAAATTCTAATAATTCAAGCAAGAGAAATTGTTACAAGAAAATGTACATGGCCATTAACACACATTGACATACCAATGTCTTGAATCCCACACTGAGTGTAAACCTTGTTCCAAACATGATTTAGTAATTTAAACCAGTTTCCAAAGATAAATTCAGAGTGCATCTAATGTTCACATTATATATCATGATTATATCAATGATAAATGTGTTCCACTAGTACCACAGGGCCAAATCAAAGGCGTTAATCTTGTTCCACGACATCATCAATATTAATTGTTTTCATATTGTGTTTTGGAGACCATCGAACATTAAAATCATTCCACAATGTTTGGAAATCGAATCATGTGATTAATTATGACTAAATTAATTGAACTTTATGGACCAAATCATCACTTTTGAGACCAAATCAAATGTTTTCGAACTCAACCAAACCATGGGTGATTTCACTTGTAATTCTCGTGGATTTTTCATTTTTTCACCTACAGGAATTTTTGTGGGCATATAAGGGAAATATTGAGCATATTGTCACGGGGATACAAGGAAAGCCAAAGGAAATCCATAATATATTTTACAAGTTCCGCGGGGATGAGGAAGCAAGCCCGTGTAGATTTTGTTATGCTTGGAAAACTCTAAATCTTCAACCCATATCTAAAACAATTGCTTCAATCCTTCTACAAACAACATGTTAGGACCCTATAAACCTCTAGAACATCTATAACAACCATTGGATCATTGTGCACAATCCCATCAATCTATTGACATCATTTCCAAGCTAGATAACTCCATGGTTGACATCAATTCCAACACCATGCTGCTAAAAATCTCCACCTTTGCCATTGATGGAAATAGACAACCACGCCACTAATATGATCTTCTTTAATTGATCCTAATTCTCCTCTAGCTGGTAGGTCTTACTCTCTAATAGTGTCTTGTCTCACTCTTCCCCTTTGACACCAATGGCAAAGGGTGACCAAACCTAACTGAATCACCATGATGATATTTGTCTTGATGATGAACCACAGTAAGTGGTTCGAAATGCGTCAACCTTAAAAAAATGATGTGATTTATCTGGAAAAGACTATGCATAAATCATGAATCATAGAAACCTACATTATGAGACCAACGAACAATTTTGATATCAAATTCTTTTTAATGAAGCATAACCAACTACAACACATGTGCAAAATAGGCATTAGAAACTAACCAACATCGTTGCCCACTCTCGTATCTCCTACAACCAAGAGACATTAATGACAACAAGGCCAAAAATGACCTTCCTCTTGTTAAACATGTTCTTCTATGTCTTCTTGAGCCCAAGCCTCCTTGCCACATGCAAGAGGATACTCCTCATGGATTAAAGACTCATAACCAACCATAATAATGACAGTAATGATATAAAGAGATTAATCAAAGAAGTACAAGGATACATTAATAATAATACATGACTGAAATAGCTGCATGCCAAAATTCATGACTCTCTCCCCTATACATGACTGAACCAAATGATAAGCAAGAACATACGGGGCTAGACCAATGCACTCAATGATGCTTACATGGAAAAAATAAAGCGACCTTCTTCAATGCATGCCTCAAACAAGGGCTACTCACCCAACAACCAAATGATAAACTTGAACTCACATGGCTGAAATAAGTACTTTCTTCTATGCATGACTAAAACAAGAAACTTGGTCCTATGCATAGTTAAACCAAGTACTACTCAATCAAAATTGCCAAAATATAAAAAAGTACACATAAGTATGATTTACATGCCTTTTCACCCATGATTACAATATATGAATATGCTACAAAAGTGAGTGAAAACATTGTCGAAAACAACATGCAACCCTTGAGACCCTAATTGCATGCACAATGCCCCCCCCCCCGAGCTCATGTACCTTCTAGACTTATTATCAATCCTCCGAACTTGATGTTGCATTTGGGATATTAATCACACCATGTTGTTGTTCAACTCATACTCACGTCTTCTTATGATGTTGTCGTGCACTCCCCATATTGCAGGACTCACATTTCTCTTTTGCAATATTTTTTGAAGAATACACTAGATAACAAGGAACCACAATGGGGACTAGCATCTCCCACTTCACATTTTGTTGCTCCTTCTTATTCCACACTTTGGTAGGATGCTTTTTGATATGTGCATTCTCCTATGGTTTTTTTTTAGGCTTTCTATGAATCTGTTGCCCTTTTTCCTAATCTGGTTTGAGAAACTAAATAACATTTAATCTCCAGCCATGTCACCAAGATTGTCATAAGTGTAGCACCTCACATGACCAAGATATGAGGCAATATGATCATATCTTCTACTATTCACATTAGATCTATGCCTTGCATTGATTATGCTTCTACTCCATGCATGAGATTTGTAATCAACTGTCTTGTGGCCAAACAGGTTACATGAAAAATAATAATAAGGAAATGAATTAGTATGCCTGAAGGTTGTTTCTCTCCTTGGCTTCCTAAGCGTCCCATACTATTGGATACTCTATTGGTTATATTTGTACATTATTCTCCTACAATTGGCTACAACAAGTACACAATTATGACATGTGTAGCATTCGACCTCATCCATCAAGGGAGAAAAGGGGTTTTGACCCCTCCTTTGAAATATGAAAAACTCATCTCTTGGAGTGAATGGTCTTCTAATCATAAGTGCTCCTCTTGCTCCCTTCCTCTACAAATGGATTTATTGCTTCCTTTCTCTTTTGTTACTCATCTTGGTGCCTTTTTCTACTACAAGCTTCTTAGGCATCACATTGTTGTTTATGTGTCTATGAGCTAGATTCTCCCTTATGAAAGCCAAGACTAGATCTGATCAAGGGAGATCTTTAGTTGCTAAGCATTTTGTCCAAGGCCTCGGTTCTCTTCTCTTGCTTCAACTGATTATCCTTCAGTTCTAATTATTTCCTCATTAAGACAAATTTAACCTCAAGCTTTTCAACTCGGCTCTCACTCTCTTTTAGCTAGTTTCTCTTCACATCATGTATTTTTCCTTCCTCTTTTTGGATATTCAAGCTAAGGATTTATTCTTTGAGCTCATTATTCTTATCATAAAAAATTTGCATTAATTTTTCTTGATCTCTACACACAATTTCCAGAATCTCTAGTTCAATAATATCTTATTTATTACAACCATGACCAACTCAATTTTAGCTTTAAGAACCATTACATCATCATCTTGATTTTTCAAATGTGAAAGGTTGAACTATCTAATGCATAACTTAGAAATAATTCATCATCATTCATACCTTCAAATCTACTTTTTTGCATCACATATGGTTCTTTTGTTCTAGATTTCTCCTCCTAATGATCTACTGAACTCGCACTAGGGGGATGGACAACATTAGACTGAGACTTTTTCTTTTGAGAGGCCTTCTTTTCTTTTATTCTTTTTATTCTTCTTCTCTCCATTATTATTGTTGCTAACTCCTCCATACAAGATATGCAATCTATCCCATATATCCTTTGGAGATGTCGGGTCCACTATCATCTCTAGATATGCATTGTGAATATTGTCATAGATCACACACTTTTCTTGGGCATTATGTTGTTGCACTTTTGCTAAGAGGGGATTTTTTCCACAACCTTCACACGCTAACTTCCAAACAATAGATCCATAAGCTAACAATTCATAATCCACCTTTTTCACTCCAAAACAAAGCATAGACACACATTAATGATCCATTCAAACATAATAATAAAATAATAAAATAATATTAAATTTTTACCAAATTTTCCTTCCAGTAGTCAAGTTGACTTGAAGACACCCGCTTGACACCAATTGTTGGGAACTTGACTATACTGAGAGGGGGCGGGGTTGAATCAATATAGTGCATAATGGATCATCTTAACAACTTTTTACCATTTCTTTACAATTAAATGAATCGTTCATTAATCAGTAACACAAAATATAGCAGATCTAAACACAAATATGAACAATGCATGAGAACAAAAATACACGTGAACAAATAACCATGAGAGAAAACACCATCAAACATAAGAGGACACTGGATATTAGGTGAATACACTTATGAGATCAACACCATTGCACTCTATTTTTCATATTATTATTATTATTATTAAGAGATCTTCTTTACATCAACCATTAGCCACCACCAATGTGCAAACCCCAACTTGAGATGTAGGTGAGTGACCACTCGCTCTAGGCCACTACCATGACGGAAGCCACTACTTCCACAAATATACAGGGCCCAACCTATTGTAGGCCCCAACCTCCAATGGTTTCTCAGGCTGCCACCTAAAGAAAGCCACCACTCCTTGAGAAAACCGCCACTTTTCACAATGAAGGCTCCAACCCTCAGACTCTTGCGAACCACCTTTCATACATTTTCAAACTAGACCCATTATTCTCTACTAAAACAACTATAGGCCACATTTCATATGTTTTCACACTAGACCCACAAAAAATATTTGTTCAATAACAAAACCTCTTTGCAATACTAACCTTTTCTCATACATCAACAACACATCAACCTCACTCTCATTAGCCTAGTAAGCATAGTCAACACTCTCTTCAATATAATCCTTTGTTGAAAAATAAATAAAAGTTACAACCATACACAATATCACTTATATATACTAAGCTTTGTCCTCAAACATAAGTTTACCCCGCATACTTTGTCATAAAACTCATTTACTCACTGAAGCAACAGACTCTGCCTCAAACCCTCTCAGCAACACTAGTACAACCACCAATACAATGGACATCTACAACATTTCACTCAACTCTCTGTGATATATTGACTCATCAAACAACTCAATAGTAGCAAATATACAACCATATTATCAACAATACTACATCCAAACCATGGGAATACAATTCTCATGACTAATACATTCCAACTACAACAAAATACTCATGACTAAGACATCAATGTAATGCAACAACTCCATAATAATTGTCTCTTACAATAAAGCAATGTTAGAAGAACATAAGCAACTCTAGTTAGTTCAGTCACTTGACATTCACAACAACACACTCTATCTCAATCAATCCAATGCTTAACAATTCATCTTTCGCCTTCAATCCATACACAAACACTCTAATCACTAGCATCGCAAATGACCCAATCTTTGTCTCATACACACAACAACCTCTCTCTCTCTCTCTCTCGCTCTCTCTCTTTATATATATATATATATATCCAATGCACATTGTGATTCTAATGCATGCAACCATACGCAGTGTCTCGCCTCTCAACAAGCCAACGTACAAATCTTTGAACACACAGCCTCTAATCGCTCACACAATGCAAATCAGTCATTAGTAGGTTAACCACTCCATACATATACACTATGCTCATATGAGTTTCCATTACAAAGGAGTATATTGGCACAGGCTACCAATGCACCAGCATTGCGAACAAGCTCAAATTGTTAACATTCAAGCATAAAAACTTGTTACGGGATGATTCCTCTTGGGTAATTTAATTGGCTGCTAAATTACTTGAATTTATATGGCAATATGAGTACGTGAGATTTCGTAGTAGACTACAATGTATGTTCTAGGAGATTGGCTTTCAATATTTATGCATAACTAAAATGAATTGGAAACTTCAAATGTAAATTAGATTCTTTAATATAAACTATGGAATTACTATGTTTTTGGAAAGGAAATTAATATTAAACTACAAAAAAAATAAAAAAAATAAAAATAAATAAAAATAAAAATAAAAAAACATAAACATAAAGATTATTGATCTAAGAAAACATGAAATTTTACCCTATGAAAGCATGGAGATTTTGTTCTAAAACTCACAAACTTTTATCTATGGAATCGTGAACATTTTAATCTAAGAAAGCATAAACATTTAATCTATGGAAAGCATGAGTTTTTAATCTATGATAAGCATAAAAAATTAATCTATGTAAAACAAACCATTAATGAGAATATGAAAGAAATGGAAAGCATCTATACTATTCTCATAGATCTCCAGGGGGGCATCCTGATCTGAATATGGGCAAACTAATTTTGTTGTGCTAGCTCCCTCATCAATATAAAAAAAAGTGTGTTTAGGATTGTCTCAAATTAGCCAATTGTGAATGGGTTTATTCGTCAAGTTTTAAGTCTCTTTGATGAGAAATTTATGAGTTAATTAGATTTTAAAAAAACTCATGTACAACAAATAAAATGCAAAGAAATAACACACAACATACACATTACACAATAGCTGATAACAGAGTTCGCCCCTCCTGGGCTACATCTCCATGGACCTGCTTCAAATCACTAGGCCCTCTTGGGATTAATGGTAAATTGTCTAATTAAATGCACCTACATTGCTCCAATGGATTTTAAACCTAATCCATTGGCTTCATAAGACCCAAAAACCTCAAAATATACTATTCAATCTCTGAAAATGGTCTCCAACTGATGTAGGCATGACCTCCTCTCCTGATGGTCCTAGGCTTCTTTAATATTCAAAGTAGAAAAAACACTTCATAAGTACTCCAACGCCTCTGCAACCTATTCCATCATGTTTAGAGCATCAAAATCATCTAAAAATGGCTATTCTTGAGCCAAAATTAGTCGAAATTAGCAAAAGTTATGCTTTCTTCAATTTTCCCTAGGAATCTCCACTAAAACTAGAACATCTCCAATTAAGCCCGCCAATTTTCATAGTAGCGCCGAATCTGGAGGACTGCCGAAATTTTTGCCATCTTAAACTCCTGTTTAATTAAACATAATTGGGTGTTTAGTGGAGGCTTTGCGCTACACGCGCTCTTCAATTAATCTGCATTATCCATATGGATTGGTGCTTGTTAATATGAATTATGGGTATTAAACCCGTATTAACATAATCCTCCGCGCATTTTAAAATAGGCCTCTGCATTTGGTTTTGAGACCACGGTTTTGTGGCAAGTACTGGCCCTTTTTTCCCCCGCCCTAACTCATTTTAAAACTCAAATAAGTATTGTGCACCATGACTATCAAGTCGGGACGTGGTGGTCTAGTGGTTATGTGGTGCGCTCGCTTGGGGGAGGTCGTGGGGTCGAGCCCCGACCTCCGCCCAACCCGTGTATAAACAGTTTTTCACCCGCCATATTACTCCAACCTTTGTTATATTTCAATATTCGGACTTTGGTTATAATTTAATTCGCCATGTATTTTAACCTTTGATATACTCCAATATTCGGACTTTGCATATAATTTAATCTGCCATGTATTTCAACCTTGGATATATGAAGTATTTCGACCATATAACAATAATAATTCGGACCATAAAATGGATGATCCATTGTTGATGAAATTCATCCGAACCTTGGTCCACCAGAGGGGTCACGTGGCGGCTCCTGGCTACACCACGTGTCAGCGTCTAGTTGGGTTGTCCCCACCATATAAAAAAAATTCAAATTCGATCTTAGGAGACAACCATTAAAAAAATTTCACCACCTTCAAAACTCTTGGAAGAATCCTGCAATGACAATTGTCACAATCATTGGGTGAAATGGAGGAAAACCCAAATTTTTAGCCTTTGACCTTGTTTGACCCTTTTTTTAGAAAATTCGCTTGTTTGACACAAAGATCAGCGGGCTCTAACTTCCTCATACGGACTTTGTTTTGAGTGAAACGAATTGCACCAGATTCCTAGAGATGGACTAGATCCAGTCATTTTGGTTTGGTGCAATTCTGAGCACTTTTAATTTTTGGCAAATTTTTTCCCCTAATCCAGATTTCGATTACTCCTTCCCACTGACAGGATTTTGGACCTGCAAAAGCTGGTTATCTCATGAGAGTTGAATACTCCTCTCTTTCCCAAGCTCTAACAACCTAATTATACTTGGAAAAATCTCCATGACAATCACTTGGGTTCACTGACATGCCTTGCCTTGCAAATGGCTTGGAGCTTCAAACAATGTCCTCCTTTTGTTGCTGACCCAATCCAACACTTGTTGGCTGCTTACTGACTAATAAAATACTTTGTTGTACTAAATCAATCCCTCAGTGCTTTGAAAACTAACTGATGGCCTTCCCACTGAGAATATTGTTCCTCCTTTGCACAAACATGCATTTGATGCAAGCTTCTCCTTGGAAACCACTTTCCCAAGCTAAGCCCATCTGAGTGAATTACAGCAGTGAGTTCCAATATCAGTAATAACAAGAAAATAAATGACCATTCTTTTACCTCCATGGTTCCAAATTCCACATCTGGAAGAATGCATTCGCCATATCCTTCACTTCTTGGTGTCACACATAAAATGGATGAAAACTTTTTAGCTGCAAATACTTTGACATCTTGTCACAAATGTTGAGATTCAACAAGATGATGATCCTAGTGAAAATTAAGCACCTTCACTAGGTGGGGCCCGCGGGATATTTTTAGGTGTATGTCTACTTTTAGAATGGTGAGCATATTCTAAAATTAGCAGGATGTTGATTCTAGATGGTTGAGAAAATTCTATCTTTAGATGGGTTTCTATTTTTAGAAGATGGGAAAATTCAATTTATAGATCGCAAATCTAAAAATAGATTGCATGTCAATTATTATTAGCCCTTAATGATAATCAGACAATAGATAATAACTTATTCTCTTGAAGCACTTGATTTTATTTAACTGATGTGGAAAACCAGTTAGCTGAAGGAATTATGTATTCCAAGGTTGGTTGGTGACTCATGCATGATGGACTTCGTTGTAACTGAGTGTGACACAGTTGTAACAGAGTTGGAAGAGTAGTTATGGGAGTTGTTATTTAGTTTAACTCAATTAAGTGAGTTAAACTCAGTTGTGCTAGTTGTAACTAAAGATACACTAGTGAAAGATGAGTGAATTAATTATTTAATTAATTCACAAGTAGTGTCTTACTTGCAACTAAAGAAATACAACAATTAACTACTTGCATGTCAGATCCAATGGAGACCCAGTGGAGAGATAGGTGAAAGGGTGTGCTTGACTATTAGTTGTGACTATAGTGATGCATTCAATGCATCTACACACACATTCGAGTTGCCAATGAGGATTGTGCAGTCAAGGCAAGACAAGATCGAATTCATTCAGGGATCTTCTTCAGCAGGGATTGCGCAGTGGAGGCAGACTGTCAGGAGGCAAGAAATCGGTGCATAGATATGCAAATTTCTGCATGACAGTGTGAGACGATTGTATATTGTACTGAGAGCTCTAAGAGCTGAGCTTTTTATGAGATTGTTTCATGATTCAATGATATACATAATATATGATAGTTTGGGTTTTCAGCTTTAAGCTTTCTCGGTAAAACATCTTGTTATGTGCGCTTGATTTTTCTTCATGTGTTTTGCAATTGGCGATTTAATTTCCGGAAAGAATTGAGTAGAAGGATTATGTATTTAATTGTGGGTTTAATTGTTAGATCAGGGGAGTCCGGTAATGTAAATGTTATTGTATTAAATTTCTACATGGTATCGGAGCAATGTTAATCACTGGAGATTGCAATATTGAAGTTGTGCTGAGTTTTGTGCTAGTGGAACAATTCGAATTTGCTGCAAGAATTTCTTGGTGTGACAGTTGAGTAAACATTGAAATGGCTTTCAATGGGTTGCAATTGTAGTATGCACTCGAGGGCAGCTCTAACTACATAGCCTGGAAGGACAGGATGGAGGCGGTGCTTGAAGATAATGTCTTAAAGGAGTTCATCAATAGCGATGTTCCGAAGCCCACTTCGACGGATGCTGCATTACTTGACACCTAGCAAAAGAAAGTACCGAAGAAAAAAAGAATTTTGTTGGAAGGTGTGAAAGACCATATTGTATCAAGCCTTCACAGGAAAGCCACTCCATTTGTAATATGGAAGGCTTTAACAGATATTTTCCAAAGCAGCATCGACCATAGGAAGTTGGCGCTGAAAGATAAACTCAGAAAAATCAAAATGGAGAAGGGCGACATTATTCCAAAGTATCTCACGAACTTTGTCCAATGTAGGGATGAGCTGGGGAGTGTGGGAATTACAATTGCTAATGATGACTTGGTGAGCTTGGCTCTCCTTGGACTTCTAAAGAGTTGGCATAGTTATCAAGACTCTATCAATGGGCGGGAGAAACTGCCGGATTGGGAGCGACTTTGGTCGGATCTTGTGCAGGAAGAGATAAGGTGAAGTATCAGGGTTGGCTCTTCATCAAAACATGATGATGAAGAGGATTGTGCTTTGGTTACCAAAGCAAGGAAAGGGAAGGGGAAGAAATCCAATCCAAAATCTGAGGCTAAAGGCAAGAAGCTGGATTTGTCCAAGGTGAAGTGTTTTCACTATCATGAACATGGGCATCTCGCCACTAACTGCCCACAGAAAAAGAAGAACAAGAAGGCTGCTGGAGCTGCAGCTGGTGAGGCCCTTGCCTCGCAATTTGAACTTGATTTCTCCTTAATCGCATGCTTGGTTTCAAGCGCAATGGGATTGGTGTGGTATCTTGATAGTGGTGCTTCCTTCCACATGACGAGAGATAAGGAGCTTTTCAACGACTTGGGGGAGAAAGATCTCCAAATGCATATAGATATGGGCGACGATGGACGATACAGTGCGACGGGCATTGGTACCATTACCTTTGAGAGGGAGTCAGGTAAACCATTTATGTTGAAATATGTAATGCATGTTCCAAGTCTAAAGAAGAACTTGGTCTCCATTGCGATGTTGGAGGACAGAGGTTATGACGTTGATTTCAGCGATGGAAAATCTTTCCTGCAACATAAAACAACGGGTCAAACCAAGAGGATAGGGATTCAATTCAAGAATCTCTACAAGCTGGAGGTAGATAGCCGCATTGCAATGGTGGACAAAGAAGAAGAAGTGGTGAGTCGGGATGAGGGCGAATTATGGCACAAGACATTAAGCCATCTTCACCATGGCGCCCTAAAGATTTTGCAGTAGATTTCTACTAAACTTCCCAAGGGTACACTTGCACAGATAGATCAGTGCAAGGAATGTACTATGGGTAAGTTTGTGAAGACCATATTTCATGAAAAGGAGAACCGTGCTTCGGTGATCCTAGAGAGAATTCACACGGACGTGTGTGGACCATTCTCGGTTGCTTCAACGACAAAACACAGGTATTATGTTATTTTTGTTGATGACTATTCTCGTAGATGTTGGATCTTCTTCATGCAGAAGAAGGATCAAACATTTTCAAAGTTCTGTGAGTTTAAAGCATTGGTGGAGAAAGGGTTAGGGAAGCAAGTGAAGGCTCTACGAAGCGATAATGGTCGTGAATATATCTCGAACGAATTCAAAGACTTCTGTAGCAAAGAAGGAATTCAGAGAGAACTCATAGCGCCTCATAACCCACAGCAGAATGGGGTCGCAGAGAGGAAGAACAGAACGATCGTGGGTGTTTCACGAGTTATGTTGCATGATCAAGGCCTACCAATGCACTTGTGGGCGGAAGCATGCAACACTGCGGTTTATGTGCAAAACCGTTGTCCTCATAGAGTGCTTGGAATGAGTACACCTGAAGAAGCTTTTACTGGTAAGAAACCAGATGTTTCTGACTTTAAGGTTTTTAGCTCATATTTTTATGTTCATGTGACCAAGAACGCCAAGAAGAAGCTGGAGCCAACTGTTGAACTTGGGATATTTGTGGGGTACACAGAAACACCCCATAATTATCGTGTGTATTTGCCAAACAATCGAATGACTGTGGTGCGACGGGATATAAAATTCAATGAGGAGAAAGCCATGAAGTTGTCACTTGAGAGGGAGCTACACTTGCATGCAAAGGAGGAACTTCTGGTTCCCAAAGATGAGTCTCAAGATGTGGATCAGCCATAGGAGGAGGATCATGGAGTGGAGGAGTCCAATCACGCAGAGCCAAACATCAGAACTGGCAGAAGGCGTACCACAGAAGTTGAGAGGCTGAAGCTTGATGCGGCACAGAATGTAGGAGTCCCTACTTCACAACGCAGATAGAGACAATCTCCTGACTGATTCACTAGATACATGGCTCTCATGAGCAAATGTATCGTGACTGAGCCATCTTCTTTTTAGGAAGCAGTGCAGGAGCCCACATGAGTAGATGCCATGGTGGAGGAGTATGACTCCATTGTCAGAACTAGTGCTTGGAAAATTGTTCCAAGGCCAGTTCATAAATCAATGGTAGGCTCAAGATGGATCTACAAGGTAATGATGGGAGTGTTGAGAATTATAAGGAAATATTTTTTTCTCGGGGATTCTCACAGATCGAGGGGATTGATTATGAAGAAAAATTTGCACCTGTCGCACGGTATTCTTCCATAAGGACCATCCTTTCTCTCCCAGCGCAGATGGGTTGGCACATTCATCGGATGGATGTGAAGACTACGTTCCTTAATGGGATCATTGAGGAAGAAGTGTACAATGAGCAACCTGGAGGATTTGAGATCTTCAACAGCGAGTCGCATGTGTGTAGACTCAAAAGAGCGTTGTATGGGTTGAAGCAAGCACCCCATGCTTGGTACACTCAGTTCAACAGCTATTTCACTGGACTTGGCTTCACCAAGAGTGAGGCAGTTGCAAACCTATATCAAATTGTGGTGGAGGGTAAGATTTTAATCATTGTTCTTTATGTTGATGATTTAATACTGACTGGTGATGAGCAGCTAATACACTCATGCAAGGAGGACCTTGCAAAGGAGTTTGAGATGAAGGATATGAGTCTCCTTCATTATTTCCTTGGATTGGAAATATGGCAGCGAGAAGGTGAACTATTTGTGTCTTAAGGCAAGTATGCTTGGGAGATACTGTTGTGAAACTA
The DNA here is from genome assembly GCA_034641835.2 of Pinus albicaulis. Classification (NCBI taxonomy): domain Eukaryota; kingdom Viridiplantae; phylum Streptophyta; class Pinopsida; order Pinales; family Pinaceae; genus Pinus; species Pinus albicaulis. The sequence continues at coordinate 529,080,155 of CM076582.1, read as the reverse complement.
GCTCCAAAAAGAGAATAAAAGAGATATCAACACCTTATAAATAAGCCACTTCGAGGGGGCAACCTCCAATACATTACATGAATGAACAATTCTTGGATGATTCAAATTACAAAACCTCCTTTCTATATATAGGAGTCCATGGGGCCATAATGTAATCCTCGTAGGGCCACAATGTAATCCTAGCCGACCTAACAATAATAATTTAAGGGTACAATAATAACAATATGGGAGTTACAAGGGTACAATAATAACAATAAGGGGGTTACACTAACAACAATAAGGGACTATACTAGTAATATAGGGACCTAACATGCCCCTCTCCTTCAAAAAAGTGTTGTCTTCAACACTTGAGTAGCTCTGGGTGCTTCTGTATAAAATTCTCATCCTCCCATGTAGAATCTTCAGTGGGTAAGTTCTTCCACTTGATGAGATACTCTGAAATTGATCGATTCCGTAGTTGTCGAGTTCTTGTTTCCGTGACCGTTTCCGGTTCCAATATGATTTTTCCTTCCTCATCAAGTTCTGGCAATATTGTTTGAACTGGAAGATTTTCACCTATAAGCTTCTTTAAGCATGAAACATGGAAAATTGGATGCACTCGTGAAGAAGCAGGAAGCTCCAATTTGTATGCCATAGTACCAATCTTTTGCAACACCTTGTAAGGACCATAGTACTTTGGCGATAATTTATTATCCTTCTTAGCTTGCTTGAGGGACATTTGTTTGTATGGTTGTAGCCGTAAAAATACCCAATCTCCTACATCAAAATTTCTCTCACTGCGATGTTGATCTGCCTGTTGTTTCATTCGATTTTGTGCCAAATTCAGGTTATCCTTTAAGAGTTGGAGAACTTCTTGCTGATGCTCGATGTGATCTTCCACTGCTTGAACCTTTGAATTTTCCCTTAAAGATGATGTGATGGATGGTGAATGATATCCATAAAGTGCCATAAATGGGGTCATTTTTGCTGCAGTATGGAAGGAAGTGTTATACCACCATTCAGCAAGAGGTAACCACTTGACCCATTGTGTTTGTTTATCAGACACAAAACAACGAAGATATCCTTCCAAACATTTATTTACTATCTCAGTTTGACCATCGGATTGAGGATGATAAGATGAGCTATGAGCTAATTGAGTACCCAAACAAGAAAATAACCCTGTCCAAAAATTTCCAGTAAAAATGGGATCTCTGTCGCTCACAATAACCCTTGGGTTTCCATGTAGCTTTTGAACTGTGTCCATAAATGTAGTAGCAACTGTACTTGCTTTAAATGGATGAGATAATGCACAAAATTGTGCATACTTGGTAAGTCTATCAACTACCACCATGATGACACTCTTTCCTTCGGACTTAGGTAAACCAGTGATAAAATCCATTGAAATATCCTCCCAACGTTGACTTGGAATGGATAAAGGTTGTAGAAGACCTGGGGTCTTAATTATATCAACTTTATTCTACTGGAAAACCAAACATTCTGCCACAAAATTTTGAATATCAGATTTAAGGCCATCCCAAAAAAATTCTTTCTTCACCCTTTAGTAAGTTTTTAAAAATCTTGAGTGTCCTCCTAAAGGAGAAGTGTGCAATTCCAAAAGAATATTTTGTTTTAGTTGGGAATTCTTACAAAGATATAAGCGATCTTTGTACCACAAGGAATCATTTTTCCAACTAAATGTATCAGATGTACTAGGATCTTGCTGCAACTTTTGAATGAGTATCCATACATCTTTGTCCTTCTTCCATTCATCTCTTGCTTCAGTTATCCAATCTGGTTGGATAACAGAAATGGCACAAAGCAATGCTTCCACCTCTTCATTCTTTCTTGAGAGTGCATCTGCAACAACATTCAGCTTTCCTTTTTTGTAGATTATTTCAAAGTCGTAACCCAACATCTTTGTGACCCATTTTTGCTGCTCTTCTGACGATAGTCTTTGTTCCAAAAAGTGTGTAAGACTATCATGATCAGTTTTTACCTTGAAGTGTCTTCCCATTAGGTAAGTTCGCCATTTCTTTAGTGCATGTAGTATTGCTAACATTTCCTTCTCATAAATAGGTTTCTGTAAATACTTTCCTTTGATTGGACGACTTTCAAAAGCAATGGGTCTTCCTTCCTGCATTAAAACTGCACCAATTCCATTTCCTGAGGCATCACATTCCACAACAAAGGTTTTTGTGAAGTCTGGTGTAGCTAAGACCGGTGCTAGGCACATTGCCTCTTTAAGACGTTCAAAGGCCTTAGTTGCTTCAGGAGTCCATGAAAATGCATCTTTCTTCAACAATGTTGTTAGAGGTGCTGCTATTCTCCCATAATTCTTAACAAACTTGCGATAATACCCTGTTAACCCGAGAAATCCTCGCAACTGCTTTATGGTTGTGGGGACTTTCCATTCCTTAATGGCTTTAATTTTGTTAGGGTCTACCTCAACACCCTCGTGAGATACAATATGACCTAGATATTCCACCTCTTGTACTCCAAAGAAACATTTGGATGTTTTTGCATATAATTGTTTCTCCTACAATAGTTTGAGCACCCTGTCAACATGTTCAACATGATCCTTCCAAGACCTGCTATAGATTAGTACATCATCAAAAAATACTAGCACAAATTTTCTAAGGATGGGTTTGAAAATGGAATTCATCAACCCTTGAAATGTAGAAGGTGCATTGGTAAGGCCAAAAGGCATGACCAAAAATTCATAATGACCCTCATGAGTTCGAAATGCTATTTTCAGAATATCTTCAGTCTTCATTCTAATTTGATGTTATCCTGAACGAAGATCCAACTTGGTAAAATAAATTTCTCCATGTAATTCATCCAATAATTCATCAATCACAGGAATGGGAAATTTATCCTTAATGGTGAGCTTATTGAGCTCCCTATAATCTGGACACATTCGCCATGATCCATCCTTCTTGTGTACCAATACTACAGGAGCAGAGAAAGAACTTCGACTAGGTTGAATTATACCCGCCTCTAACATTTCTGCAATCATACGTTCAATTTCGCTCTTTTGGACATAAGGATATCTATAAGGCCTGATGTTTGGAGGAACACTTCCCGGAATCAAATGAATAGCATGATCATGATCACGAATAGGTGGGAGTCCTTTTGGATTTTCAAAAACCTTGGAATGATTGTCCAAGACTTTTTGGAGATCTGCAGAAATAGATGATTTTGATGTTGGAACTTCTAGTGAGCATAATTGTGCAATTATGCCTCGTTCTTCTTTCTTTAGAAGCTTTGTCATGACATTAGAGCTTATTATATTTCCCGGCTTCCCTGCAATACCCTATAATTCGACTTCCTTTCCTTCTGAAAAAAAATTCAAGAAAAGTTCTTGAAAATTAAAAGCTACCATCCCCAAAGATTGTAACCATTGTATTCCTAGTACAACATCAGCACCTCCCATAGGAATGGAAAGCATTGGACTATTCAATATATATTCCCCCATGGTTAGCTTGATATTATGGCATTTTCCAGAGCAATTTATCATTCCTCCATTTGCAACCATCACTTGACATTCTGGTGCTAGGTAAAGGAAACAATTCAATTCCTTGGCTACCTTACAATGAATAAAATTATGAGTACTACTTGAACCAATCAACACTATTACCTTTTTCTTCTTGATATGTCCTTCAATCTTGAGAGTTTGAGGAGTGGTAATTCCTGCCAATGCATTACACGATATGGTCAAACTCATTTGTTCCTCTTCTTGGGTTGGTTCCTGGTGTATATCCTCTTCTTGTTCATTTTCTTCTTCCTCTTCACAATCTATGTAAAATAATTTCTTCTCAACACACTTATGACCTTTAGTGTATTTGCTATCACAAATGTAGCAAAGCCCTTTTGCTCTTTTTTCTTCCAATTTTTGTGGTGTCAACCTTGTAGGTTGTGGAAATCTAGGCGTAGCAACACTTCCTTCTTTATAGAATTGAGTGGCAGGCTTCCTTGTCACCATTATTTTACATTCAACTTTTCTTGCCAACTTGAATGCCTTCTCCAATGAATCAGGTTCCAAAACGCGAACTTCATGTTGGATGTTATCCTTTAAAGTGCCTATGAAGAGATCGATCCTGTGTTCCTCTGGAATATCAGTTACCCTTATATTCAATTTTTGGAAGTCCTCAATGTGCTACCCCACTAAATCCTTTTGTTTGAGATTTATCAATTGGCTAAAGAAGGTGTTGCTCTTTGTATCCTCATAATGTGCTATCATTTCCTCCGTAAAAATTGACCAAGTGACAATTTTTTTATGGGAGCAAAGCCATCGATACCATACAAATGTATTTTGTTCTAAATGTAAAGTTGCAATGCGTACCTTTGTGTGTTTTGCACGTTATGGAGATCAAAATATTGCTCCATCTGTAGTATCCATGTTACAGGATCCTTTCCATCAAACTTCCTCATATCCATTTTTGGAATACGGTGGTTCTTCCCGCCAACATTAGAGTTTATGAAATCACGATTAACATTTATTTTGTTCTCATCATGAGGTTCTTCTACTATCTTTTCACCATTAGGAAATGTTTCTTGTATCAACTTTGTCAAACCTTCCATGTCCGCTTTTAGAACATTCTTCATGTTTTCCATTTTCTCATCGATCTTAGCTTCCATGTCATCCATCTTAGATTCCATGCCAGCCTCCATGCCATCTATCTTAGATTCCATGCCATCTATCTTAGATTCCACGCCTTTCTTCAAACCATCCATCTTAGTTTCCACGCCTTTCTTCAAAACTTCCATATCATTTTTTGTTGCTCTTTGCGAGAGCGAAATTTGTTGCACTTGCTCTTGTAATTTTGATATGTCATGCTGCCATTCTTCGTCTTCATGAGTCATAGTAGAGCGTTCTAAAGGCTGAATGGGTGTTGAACTCTTTTTAGGGGCCATTTTAGAATCCAATACTGATATCTATTCTACAATATGCCCTTGTAATCAATTCAACTTGATTCTTCAAACAAGACTTATGCAATTCGGAAAAATAAAAATAAAAAATACACACCTTTTACTTGCTTTTGAGGAGCTCAATATTGAAATTGAATTATCTCTATAATTGCGGATTCTCAATATCTGAAATTCAGCCCTGTAGTAGCCCTCTGAAGCTTCTTTCAAATGCCATAGGTCTGATCTAATTTGGATTCTTCAATGCCAAGTTATGTCCAATCTCCCACAATGACCCAATTTTGGACTGGTTCAGTAGAGAGAACTTGTATGACTTGCCACGTGTCATTGTTTCCTCATTTGGCTCTGAAATTGATAGATCGAAAACTACAGTCCATGCACTTGCAGCCACTTTTTACAGCGTTCCAATCCGATGCTCAGAGAGAGAGCTATGAATATTTTCCCACGATCACCTCTTTGAGATGAAATTCAGAAGCCTCAAAAAGCCATAACTTCCACAGATCATATCTCCGAAAATATTGCGAACCAATATCTGAAATTTTTTGACGATGTTCCTCAGGATTGTGGCTTCGCACTCTAAAAATTTCAACTTCTGAACCTTCATAGAAGAAAAAAAATTATTACAAAAATACCACAATGACCTGTTTAGGTTAAATTCAGGAGCCTGCAAAATGACCTAAATTGCACAGATCATATCTTCAAAAATATTGTGAACCAAGCTCTGAAATTTTTTGAAGATGTTCCTCAAGATTTTGGCTTCGCACTCTAAAAATTTCAGATTCTGAACCTTCGTAGAAAAAACGTAATAGTGAAAATTCCACACTGACCTGTTTGGAGCAGCGAAACCCTAGAATCTCAAAGCTCTGATACCAAATGTTGTGAAACCAGCTCCAAAAAGAGAAGAAAAGAGATATCAACGCCTTAGAAATAAGCTGTATTTTAGGTAGAAAACCTAATACATTACACAGCCAACACCTGGATATCCAACTACAAAACCTCCTTTCTATATATAGGAGTCCATGGGGCCATAATGTAATCCTAGTAGGGCCATAATGTAATCCTAGCCGATCTAACAATAATAATTTAAGGGCACAATAATAACAATACGGGGGTTACAAGGGTATAATAATAACAATAAGGGGGTTACACTAACAACAATAAGGGACTATACTAGTAATATAGGGACCTAACATACTTGGTAAGTTTCACATGGAGGACTGCAAACCCATGGATACTCCTCTTCTAGGAAAGAGGATGCTACATCGGCAGAGGTAGTGAATGCTATTGTCTATTGACAGTTGGTGGGTTCACTCATGTATTTAGTTAATATAAGACCGGACATATGCTATGTGGTGAACCAGCGTAGTCAAGTGATGGTTAAGCCTACCAAGCTCTTTTGGAAGGCAGGAAATCATGTCCTGAGATATCTCAGGGGCACATCTGAGTATGGATTATGGTACAGACAGACGGATGAGGTGAAGTTGCATGGCTTCACAGATGCAGATTGGGCAGGTAGCCCAACGGACAAAAAGAGCACATCAGGAGGGGTTTTCAGTATCAGATCTACAATTGTTTCTTGGTACAGCAGGAAACAGAGATTTGTGGCACTCAGTTCAGCGGAAGCGGAATACATGGCAGCAAGTCAAGCTGCATGTGAGGCTATCTGGATGACGAAGATCCTGGTCAGTTTGTTCGGTTCTCATTTAGATTCTACAGTGATTCATTGTGATAATTATAGTTGCATTAAACTCTCGATTAATCCTATGTTTCATGATAGATCTAAGCATATAGATATTTGGTATCATCATATCATAGATTGTGTGCAACGGAAGATCATGTTGCTTCAATACATTCCTACGGAAGATCAGGATGCAAATATTCTGACAAAGACACTTACCAGGAGAAAATTCGAATACCATAGAGACAAGATCAGGGTGAAGGATAATCCCTTTCTTGTTGAGAGGGAGTGTTAAGATTCAACAAGATGATGATCCTAGTGAAAATTAAGCACCTTCACTAGGTAGGGCCCGCAGGCTATTTTTAGGTGCATGTATATTTTTAGAATGGTGAGCATATTATAAAATTAGTAGGATGATGATTCTAGATGGTTGAGAAAATTATATCTTTATATGGGTTTCTATTTTTAGAAGATGGGCGAAATCTATTTATAGATCGCAAATATAAAAATAGAATGCATGTCGATTATTATTAACCCTTAATGATAGTCAGACAATAAATAATAACTTATTATCTTGGAGCACTTGATTTCAGTTAACTGATGTGGCAAACCAGTTAGCTAAAGGAATTACACATTCCAAGGTTGGTTGGTGACTCATGCATGATGGACTTCGTTGTAACTGAGTGTGACACAATTGTAACGGAGTTGGAAGAGTAGTTATGGGAGTTGTTATTTAGTTTAACTCAGTTAAGTGAGTTAAACTCGGTTGTGCTAGTTGTAACTAAAGATACACTAGTGAAAGATGAGTGAATTAATTATTTAATTAATTCACAAGTAGTGTCTTACTTGCAACTGAAGAAATACAAAATTTAACTACTTGCATGTCAGATCCAGTGGAGACCCAGTGGAGAGATAGGTGAGAGGGTGTGTTTGACTATTAGTTGTGACTATAGTGACGAATTCAATGCATCTACACACACATTGGAGTTTCCAATGAGGATTGCGTAGTCAAGGCAAGGCAAGATCGAATTCATTTAGGGATCTTCTTCAGCGAGGATTGCGCAGTGGAGGCAGGCTATCAAGAAGCAAGAAATTGGTGCATAGATATGAAAATTTTTGCATGATAGTGTGAGACGATTGTATATTGTACTGAGAGCTCTAAGAGCTGAGCTTTGTATGAGCTTGTTTCATGATTCCATGATATACATAATATATGATAGTTGGAGTTTTTAGCTTTAAATTTTCCCGGTAAAACATCTTGTTATGTGCGCTTGATTTTTCTTCATGTGTTTTGCAATTGGCAATTTAATTTCCGTAAAGAATTGAGTAGAACGATTTTGTATTTAACAGTGGATTTAATTTTTATATGAGGGGAGTCTGGTAATATACATGTTATTGTATTAAATTTCTACAACAAACACAACCATCAATCTAAAAAACATATCATGAAAGAAACATAACTTGACAACATATCCTTTTGCTCCTTCAAAGCATCAAATTCCACATCATGTGAACATCGCCATGTACTCTTACATCTTAGTGTACAAACCATTGACCAAACACAAGTCGACAAAACATGCCTCTTCAAGCAACTAACTCTCAAGTCAACAAAAACATGAACAAATTGTCATCTTTGCTGCATCTAAGTGAGTCAACATACTCTATTTTTCAAAACACCTTCCTGACATAAACATGAAACATGCATTCAATTGGAAAATAAATGCATCAATCATCAAAAGACATGCAAGGCCTTAATTGGATAAGAAATATAACCATCTCTTACCAAACCATTTCAATGGCGCTTCTTTCAGCTGCACTTCATCATGTGAATCATCATAACCCGCATCAATTATGGAATCCTCTTTTCCATTGTTGTCAAGATCTCTCTCCACCTTTTTCAAATTCCGTCGATGACTTGTTGGATACAAAGTCCAACACTTGTCTACAAGATGACCCTGCTTATGGCAATGAGTGCAAAAAAATTGCATCTTCTTTTCAACATGGTTTGCATTGTCCAATGGACCTTTGGCTTTCTGTCTCCGTTGTTTTGAAAGTTTCTTGTTCATGGCTATATTCTTCCAACATCTTGAAACATTATGGTTATCCAAACCACAAAAGGAACCTGTAAACTTTTTCCAAATCTTATGTGATAATTTGCCATGTTTATCATAATTAAAAGCAACTTGATTAAAGGCAAATTTATATCTTGAACATTCACCTTTATCGCCTCCTCGAGGATGTAAATTTGATGAGGTAGTGGCTTTCTTCAGAATACCAACAATGCATTCAATGTCTTCAGAGATTTCAACATCCTCTTGTGTTTTCCAAATCTTATGTGATAATTTGCCATGTTTATCATAATTAAAAGCAACTTGATTAAAGGCAAATTTATATCTTGAACATTCACCTTTATCGCCTTCTTGAGGAGGTAAATTTGATGAGGTAGTGGCTCTCTTCAAAATACCAACAATGCATTCAATATCGTCATAGATTTCAACATCCTCTTGTTTTCCATTCTCATTAGCTGCATGCTTATGAGCATCTTCTTGCAAAGTGGGTGTAAAACTTTTGTATTCCTCATGATCACAATCTTCACAATATTGAGGTAATGAACATGTAATTAAATTCCTTCTTGGAACACCTTCATGTGTCTCCTTGGCTTTGGAGCATTCTCCATCATGTTGTCCATAACCAAGACCCAAATACCTAGGCCTTTCCTCGACAACAATTGGCTCAACTATGGATTGTGCATGTTTACCTAATCCCTTGCCTTCATAACCCATATTTGTCAATAATTTGGACCCTATTCCTCTAGTGTGTCTTTAAAAAGCACCTACACATTCTTCTTGAGAAGAAAAAGAAGATAAACTTGATTTGCATACCTATTTTTCAAACACATACTTGGCTAAAGTTTCTTTGGCATCATGGAGTTGAGTCCCCATCTCATGAAACCTTGCTAAGTTTTCATTTGCAATATGGAGCTGAGTATCCATCTCGTGCATATTTTCAAGAAGTTTTTGCTTCTCCTCCTTCATGGCAATCAACTTCTCTTGAAGTATAAGGCTATCCCTCTTACCTTCATACATATCTTGCACCATATCATTCATGATGTAGAGCTTCTGCAACATCTCTTTATCAAAGAGTTTTGTGAAGGAAGATTGACTAGAAATCATGCATAATGAAGCTGCCATCACACCTGCAATGCATACAAAGTTTCTTTGTTGTGTTTTGAGAACTGAGCTCTCAATCTTGACCTTCTCCTTCACACACATAAACTTGCACACAATTAAATTGTCCTTGCACATTTACAAAACCAATAGCTAATTCTTCTAGCTAACCTTGGCTAAAATGAGCTAAATTGTGCTCTGATACCAACTTGATCTGAATATGGGAAAACTAATTTTGTTGTGCTAGCTCCCTCATCAGTATAAAAAAAGTGTGTTTAGGATCGTCTCAAATTAGCCAATTGTGAAGGGGTCTATGTGTCAAGTTTTAAGTGTCTTTGATGAGAAATTTACGAGTTAATTAGCTTTTAAAAAACTCATGTACAACAAATAAAATGCAAATAAATAACACACAGAATACACATTACACAATAGTTGATAACGGATTTCACCCCTCCTATGCTACATCTCCATGGACCTGCTTCAACTCGCTAGGCCCTCTTGGGATTAATGCTCAATTGTCTGATTACATGCACCTAAAGTGCTCCAATGGATTTGAAACCTACTCCATTGGCTTTAGAAGACCTAAAAACCTCAAAATAGACTAATAAATCTATGAAAATGGTCTCCAGCTAATCTAGGCATGAAACTCTCCGGCGATCATAATCTGGATTAGGGGCAAAAATTCAAAGTGCTCGAAATTGAACCAAACTAGAATGAACGGATCGGCCCATCGCCAAGAATCTGACACAATTCATTTCACTCAAGACAGAGTCTGTATGAGAAAGTTAGAGCCCGCTGATCGCCGTGTCAAACAGGAGAATTTTCTATAAAAAAAAGCGTCAAACGCTAAAAATTTGGGTTTTCCTCCATTTCGGCCAATGACACTGTGACAAGTGTCACTACAAAATTCGTCGAAGAGTTTTGAAGGTGACATTTTTTTAATGGTTGTCTCCTAAGGTCGAATTTGAATTTTTTTTTATATGGTGGGGATAGTCCAACCAGAGGCTGACACATGGTGGAGCCAGGGGCCGCCACCTGCCCCCACTGGTGGACCAAGGTTTGGATGAATTTCATTCACAATGGCCGAATTGATATTTTATGGTTTGAATTATTATTATTATAGGGTTGAAATATTTCATATATCTAAGGTTGAATTACATGGTGGATTAAATTATATGCAAAGTCTGAATATTGTAATATATCAAAGGTTAAAATACATGGCGGATTAAATTATATCCAAAGTCTGAATATTGCAATATATCAAAGGTTGGAGTAATATGGCAAGTGGAAACATGTTTATACACGGGCTGGGCGGAGGTCGGGTCTCGACCCCATGACCTCCCCCAAGCGAGCGCACCGCATAACCACCAGACCATCACGTTGTGACTTGATAGTCAAAGTGCACAATACTTATTTGAGTTTTAAAATGAGTTCGGGCGGGGGAAAGAAGAGCCAGCCCTTTCCACAGAACCATGGCCTCAAAACCAAAGGCGGAGGCTTATTTTAAAATGTGCGGCGGATTATGTTAATATGGGTTTAATTCATATTAACAAGCGCTAATCCATATGGATAATGTGGTTTAATTAAAGAGAGTGTTTAGCGCTAAGCCTCCACTAAAAACCCGCTTATGTTTAATTAAATAAAAGTTTAAGATGGTAAAAATTTTGGTGGTCCTCCAGATTCAGCGCCACTACCAAAATTGGCGAGCTTAACTAGAGATGTTCCAGTTTTAGTGGAGATTCCTAGGGAAAATTGAAGAAAGCATAACTTTTTCTAATTTCGACCAATTTTGGCTCAAGAATAGTCATTCTTGGATGATTTTGATGCTCTAAACATGATGGAACATGTTTCAAAGGCGTTGGAGCACTTATGAAAGTGTTTTTTCCACTTTGAATATTAAATAAGCCTAAGACCACCAGGAGAGGAGGTCATGCCTAGATCAGTTGGAGACCATTTTCATAGATTGAATAGTCTATTCTGAGGTTTTGGGTCTTTTGAAGCCAATGGAGCAGGTTGCAAAGCCATTGGAGCATTTTAGGTACATGTAATCAGATAATTGACCATTAATCCCAAGAGGGCCTAGCTAGTTGAAGCAGGTCCATGGAGATGTAGCCCAGGAGGGGTGAACTCCGTTTTCATCTATTGTGTAATGTGTATGATGTGTGTTATTTATCTGCATTTTATTTGTTGTACATGAGTTTTTTAAAAGCTAATTAACTCTTAAATTTCTTATTAAAGACACTTAAAATTTGACACATAAACCCCTTCACAATTGGCTAATTTGAGACTATCCTAAACACACTTTTTTTATACTAATGAGGGAGATAGAACAACAAAACTAGTTTTCCCATATTCAAATCACCTTCTGAGGACTACAAGGTGTTGAAAAATCAGCTCAAGAGAAGAGATCTAAATCACCAATTTCATTCAGAGTTGTGCCATGTAAAAAATTATATTCAATGGAAAAAAAATAGAGTTCTTCTCCTTCAATTAGCAACAAAAATACAAATTAAGATCATCCTTGGCATCTTTGATCTCTCCTCTCATCAAAGAGACTGCAATTTACAGAATTTTGAGACAATTAACAATCTCAAAATTTTCTTGCTCGAGTTTTGGTTATGAGATCAAATCAAATAAAATTTCATGGATTTTTGGATCAAAGATCAGCCCAAATCTTATCAAACTTATCTCTATGCCACGAATTTGCTAAAGAACAACTCATTCACACTTTTTTGTTGATTGTGCATTAAATAAAAATTTGAAAAAACGTATATCCACATAATCTACAAAATAAAACTCCAAAGATCTTCGAAAATATCTCAAATGGTAATGAATTTGAGAAAATTGCTCCCTACAACTTAATTGGGCCCGTTCTGAACAAAACCCATGTTTTCTTTTTCCAAAATTCACTTTTATTTTCTTATAAAAAATGTTTGAAATTTACTGTTCAAAACTTCTATGTTTTCCCCTTGATATTTTGTTGGAGGTCTACATGTGCGAGCTAGGTAGAATTTGACCAATAAAAATCCATATTGGAACCTTTAGAAACAATGTCCGTGTGTCAGATTTCCTTCTAGAGTGGTTCTATTACCTCAATCATGGAGACATCTACGGAAAATTGACGAAACTGCAAACACTTGAACTTGTTAAACTGGCATTAGTAAAACTATGCAAAATTCTTCTTAATTCATTAAAAATAATGGAAATAATAATAATAAACCATGTAAACATGTATGCGGGAATTTGGTGCGTTTAGGAAGAAATATGGTTACAAATTATGACTGTGGGTGAAGGGAATTATGGGAAAATGGATGGCTTCATCAACAAAATTATGACAAATTGAGGGCCCAACATTCCCACACACTGGATATTTTGCATGTCCTCGTGCAAACAAATCATTGCAAAGTTTCATAATCCAACTGGTTCCTTTTGTTCCTTTATTATGTCATTTCAAATAAATCCTTGACCAAAGCTCCAAGAGAGCAATATTGACCCTCTATCTCAATAAGATGCACTTTTCTCTCTCTGTTTTTCAAGATTAATAATATGGTAGCATAACTCTTTGTTTCTATACTTGCTTGTTGTGTCATTAGAGTAAGAAAGAAGAGTTACCCATCCTCCTTTGAAATTCAAATAACTTGAATTCTTCACATAAGAGGCTTCTCAAGGATGTTATATAGGTAGAAGTGATACCTGTTGATTTGTTCTTTTCTTAATAAAAATAACCCTTCATTATTTAGTATATGCAACTTGTGCGAAAAGAAAGGATGACCACATAGTAGCATATCCAAGTACTTGTCATTATTGTTAAATCCTTTGCAAATTCAATCTTAGAAACAATTTATGAATTTTTTGTCACTTAATCAATTGTGTAGAAATTGTTTAATCCTTGGTATAATGTCCTACATGCCATATTGTGAATAATGCATCAATAAGACTCTTACTACATCCATGTGCTTTCCAACCCAAATAATGAATGCACTACAAGGAAAATACCCTCTAGCGGATGTTTTTGAGGAACCCCTTATAAAAGTAGTCCAGATATCCGTTTGTAGCGGAGGTCTCTAGAGGAGGTTGGCGGGTGGAGGTTTTTGCGAATGTTTTTTGTCCGGTTTGTTTCTCATCATAAACCGCACTAGTGTGTTTAACTCACAACGCACTAGTGCGTACTAAAAATTGGCACACTGAGACATTGTGCTCTCTGTACAAACCCGCCCTGTGTGTCTCATTATTATAGCGCATCGATGCGTTATGCATAAACAGGCTCGGTGCATCTCAAAAACCCGCGCACCGCCCGATGCGTCTAAAAAACAGGTGCACCGAAACAGGGTTAAATAAAAAGAAATTACCAAATGAAAAAACAACATTTTCACTTCTTCAATGCTCCATACCTCTCAAGTACTGGTGCGAATTTCTCTTGTGTGAGGTGCCCTGCCATCAGACTCCCATTGCACGCACTGCTGCTGTCCATTGCTCACCTTGTGGAGTTTAAATTTTGGAAAATGGTGGGAAAATTTTGTTTCTCCAATTCCTCAGCAATATGCCTCCTCGACGCGCAAATGTACAGGTATTTTACTTGTTTCTTAATAACTAAACGTTTTAGTGAATTAGAATTGTAAAAAACCTAAAAATGTACCAATTAAAAAAAGAAAAAGGAAGAAGAAAGTGCAGTGCGCTCGAGCCGTTCGCGGTGTTGCCTATAAATTTACAGGCCGCACTGCGAACGGTGCTAACAGAAACCGCACCGGGGTCCAGTGTGGTACCGAAAACACGCACCGTGCTTTGTTTTAGAAACTGACTATGCATCAGTGTCAAGAGGGCGGTCCGTTGACCAAAATATGTGCCCTAGGGCGGATAGTTAGGTTCGTGCACCGCCCTCCTGACATTAGTACATAGTCAATTGTGCGGTCGTTTACAGGACCGCACCATTGACCATGTACTGATGTCAGGAGGGAAGTGCACTAACCTATCTATCTACCCTGGGGAAAATAGTTTGGTCAACGCACCGCCCTCCCAAACTGGTGCATAGTCAGCGGTGCGGTCATTTAAACGACCGCACTGTTGACCATGAATTATTGTTGGGCAGTGTGTTGACCAAACTATCTACCGTGGGGCGGATAGTTTTGTCAACGCACTGCAAAAAACGTACAATTTATGTTTTTCGGTGCGCGAACAATTTCCATGTGCACCGAGAGCGGTGCGTGATAAAAAACATATATATATATATATATATATTGAAATACATGTCTCATTTAATTTTAAAAAAAAAATGTATTTAATATGTCAATCATTCAGCGACGTCAACAGAGAGAACAAAGAGAACAACAAGAACATATGGAGGACCAATATAACGTGATTCACCTGTGGGAGGCACGAGAGTGGGAGAGACATAGGTACCCTCACCCTATTACGACAGCCAGCCAGTTACTCCTAAGGAAGGTAGGCCTCCTCAAGTTCTATGAGGAGGCTACATCCCTAAAGGGCCATAGTGGATTATTGGGACAACTCATCTTCAAGTGGAATACCCACCGACATGCTTTTCAGGCCGGTCATGACCGGTGGTACGCACCCACTGAGGAGGACATATATTTTATTACTGGCTTATCTAGGAGAGGGCATGATTTTCCCCAATTCCCAGATGTCCCCATCGGCTATGCAACAGGGAGTCAGTTGGCGTACTCCTAGAGATACATTAGGGACAATATAGTTTCTTCTGCAGATTTTCAAGTGCCCGATGGTCAGTTACGTATTTCTTTGTTTGGTGCAGAGGAGATGAGGTGCCTCTCACTACTGTTGACGACCATTGCACACTATACCAGTGATGGGAAATGCATTAGTTGCCCACTTTTATTTTATGTTGATTCTTTATTCCAGGCGCCACAACTTGTGAGATGGCCTACGATTTTTTTGCGACAGTTTTGTATAGCATTAGATAGATGTCTTTCTCGGGCACGTGGAAGGTTGACCTTCTCTTTTTCTTCAGAGTTTTTTCTTTTTTTTTAGAGAGAGGTTTCCAGATACGAGGCTTAATTTTGTTCTGCAGCCTCGTAGGTCGATGCTGCATGTACGGATGCAGATGTGGGGCCAGTCTCACTTTCCCACCAGGATATCTCCTGATACACTGGAGTTGCTATCCAGTGTTGATGATCACTCCTTCGTTTTGGTGCCATGTCTGTATGCCCGTTTGGATTGACAAGGGTGTAACAACATCCTCTTCACATAGGATGAGCGACCGAACGTGAGAGGTAATATTAGTGTTTTCTTTAAATTAATATAGTTTCAGTTTATTACCTTAATTAACTAATTAGAATTATCAAATTTATCCTAACACGTTCTTTAACTTGTTTAATTAAAATGTATAATTAATATTGTTGTGTACTATGTATTTTGTAGATATTGGGACATCTGTTAGGGATGAGATTCCACCCCCTCCGAATGATCTAGGTGTAGATTTTGATGATGAGAAGGAAGAGGTGGAGGATTAGGGTGACAGACCTGATCTTGATCGGGTGCAGATACCCGCGGGGCTGAGGTGTAGGCCGAACACTAGATTTAGGATGGAATTGGGCGACCAAATCTGTCGACTGCTAGTTGATGAGGGAGTCCTCCCAGTTGCAATCAGAGAGATTCAGGTTGATTGTAGGTTCACATGGCTTTAGAGTGGTTTGCCCCGCGATATGTTGACCCTCATGCGTCATATCGTTGGAGCTTCCAGAGCACTAACGTGGGCTAGGAGGGGTAGGCGTCATGGAGATGCACGATAGAGCAACGACTCATCTTATGATTATGATCATGAGGGTAGTGATCATCATTCTATTACTCCAGCTCCTCCTCTTTCACCTCAGCAGGCATCGCCTAAGCAGTCTGCACCATCTCAACAAACACCTAGTCCTGAGCAGGCACCTGATCCTGAGCAAGCGGGTCCATCTGAGGAGGCAGGTCCATCATCACAGGCCGCACCATCCACGTTTGAGCAGGCTGCTCCATCGACAAGTCATCATCAGCAAGCAATTCCTGAGCAGACTGCACCATCAACTGATCAGCAACACCTCCAAAGTAGGCACGTCGTCTATCTAAGCATGAGACTACACCATCGACTGAGCAGGCCTCGACTAGTACTAGTATTGATGTACCACAAGATATTTGACATTTATATGCAGTTTATATATTACAGTTGTATATATATATATATATATATATATATATATATAGTCCATGTATTTTATGTTCATGTTGATGTACTTAATTTACATGTTTGTGTTCATCATGATGTGTATATTGTTAGGTCATGTTAGATATGTTCATTTAATGTGCTTGCAGATAGATGTGTATGTGATAGCAGTTACTTGACATGAGATATATATTTGATGTTTGTGTTGTGATGATGTTATATAATGCTTGTGTTTTGTTAGATGCTCATAATGACGATGATTAGATGATGTTAGCGAATTTGAATGTGTATTTTAGTCGAATATGATGTTTGTATGATGGTTATCATGATCGTGATGTTTATTTTTAATATTAAATCATGATATTTATTAAATATTGTGTCATGATTGTAATAGAAATTTTAATTTGAATTATATGTAAAATTGTAAAATTGTATTCGTAATTTTAATTTGAATTGTAATTGTAATTTTAATTGTAATTTGAATTTGAATTGTAATTTTAATTTTAATTTGTAATTGTAATTTTAATTTTAATTTTAACTGTAATTGTAATTTTAAATTTAATTTTAATTGTAATTGTAATTTTAATTTTAATTTTAATCGTAATTGTAATTTTAATTTGTAATTGTAATTGTATGTGAAATTGTAAAATTGTAAAATTGTAATTGTATGTAAAATTGTAAAGTTGTAATTGTAATTGTATGTAAAATAGTTGTAAATTTGTAATTGTAATTGTAATTGTATTATGAAATTGTAAAATTGTAGTTGTAATTGTAATTGTATGTATTGTCATCATTCAATTTTATTAAACATTTAAATTTGTAAATTTGCAAAATTGTAAATTAATTATCAATTTTGAACCATAATTACTACCGTAAGAAAAATGTATACCGTAAATATTGTAAATTTGTAAATTTGTATGAATATAAATAATTGTAAAATAATATATCTAGATTAATAATATGAATTTTTGTAACATAATAAAGTTTAGAAAATAATTTTCGCTCTGCAGGTGAGTCGCGACCGTGACTTAGTAGACGCAGGCGCAGGCGTGCTCCCCTTTGTTGTTGCTACCCGATCCCAGGCGCATGGCCCCTCCGGAGGAAATCCCAGAGGCAGCCTCTCTGCCTGATCATGCCCAAGCCTTCTCAGCATTGATCAGCTCTTTAAATCCTCCTCATCCAAGACCTGCAATTTCTATGTTGGGCAAGAAACG
This sequence comes from Pinus albicaulis, assembly GCA_034641835.2. Classification (NCBI taxonomy): domain Eukaryota; kingdom Viridiplantae; phylum Streptophyta; class Pinopsida; order Pinales; family Pinaceae; genus Pinus; species Pinus albicaulis. The sequence continues at coordinate 529,062,020 of CM076582.1, read as the reverse complement.
AGAAGGCATTCAGGAAGTCTCTCTTCCCCCAGCTATCCCCCGTATGGCAGCTCTCTCGCTCTCCGAGAAAGGACTTACCAGGAAATTCACAGGCCTGTGGCCCTCGCCGAAAATGGTGCAAAAATGGGTCGAACACAACTGGGCGAATAATATCAGTGGAAAAATTTCGATCAGATTCTGTGGCATAGGCTATTTCACATTCCACTTTGAGACAAAAGAAGACAAGGACTTGATATTTAGGAATGGGCCATATTTCATGAACACCAAAGGGCTCTACCTAAACAAATGGACTCTAGATTTTGATCCAGAACTCGACGTGCCCAATGTTGTTCCAATCTGGGTTCGCCTCCCCCATCTCCCCTTGCATTGTTGGGGCGACGATTTTGTTTGAGCAATCGGAAACGCAATAGGAAAATTCATTGATAGAAGCGAACCGAAGGACAACATGCAGGCATGCGCCAGGACCTGCGTTGAAGTGGATCTAGAGAAAGGAATTCCAGATGCAATCAAACTTAAGGTCAACAACTTGACCCACATACAGCAGTTAGAATATGAAATACAGTCATTTTGCTAATAGATGCTCCAAATTTATTGAGATTGAAAACTTTGATACAAAAACCCAATGGGAAACTTTTAAAAAAACTGCTTCGAACCCTATAAAAATGGTATCCCTCCTGTGCAATCCTCCCAATTTGTCCCGCCCCCCCCCCAATCCCTCCTTGTCCAACCCCTCCCCATCCCCTCAGCAATCCCCTGATCCCCCTCTTAATCCACCCTCCATCCCTTCCCTTGCCTCCCCTAACCCCTTCTCTTCCCTTGTCCCTTCTAAAGAGGATCCTCCTCAACCCTCCATCCCCTTCCATCTTCTTGGATATGCTCCTCAATTCTCCCCTTCTAAATCTTGTCCTCCCTCCTCTACTGAACCTTCTTCAGCCCAGATTGTCACAAGAAATGCAGCCAAAGAGCATGGGGTCATTCTGGAAATCCTTAAAAAATCCGGTCCCAGAAGGAAATCTTCCAAGCACCATAGAGATGAAGTAGCCCAAAAGGACATAGCTCTCAGAATTCGACACCCTATAGAATCCTTCATTGTAGGGAAAAAAAACAACGAAGCAAGTCAGAATGAACAAGGAGAGAAAACAGGTCTTCAAACTACATTCCTGAAATGATGAAATCCCTCTCTTGGAACTGCAAGGGACTAGGGAACCCCTCAAAAAACTCAGCTCTAAGAGATTTTTTGAATCAAGAAAAACCTGACATCATTCTCCTTCAAGAAACTAAGCAAGGATATCAAGACACGGAAAACATCATAAATAAAATGAAGAACTATATGGACACTGTTGTGGAATCCATGGGTGCCTCCGGAGGAATAACCACTATTTGGAATCAGAATGCTTGGAAGCGAAATGGAGCTGTCAAAACCCAAAACTAGATCAAAGTCAATCTCCAGAATACCCAAGAGAACATTGTGATTATTGTGTACAATATATATGGGCCTAATCATTACAAGGACAAAGAAGTTCGTTGGAGCACTATGAAAGAAAATATAGACAATGAGGATAACAAAAACATCATCATTGGTGGGGACCTTAACTTGATCTTGCATGCCAACGAAAAAAGAGGTGGCAGCTTCAATTCTGATCCCTCAAGAGACTAGCTTGAAACCATAATTCAAGACCATGATTTGGTTGACATCATCCCCAAAAACCAAAAATTCAACTGAAGCAATCGCGGAATTGGATCTGGAAACATAACGGAAAGACTTGACCATTTTATTGTGGTTGTTCCTCTTATTTCTTTCTTCTATGTTGCCTCTTCTTGTATCCTCTCTTTCTCTGCTTCTGACCATTACCCTGTCACCCTCTCCCTTGGAGATCAGTCCTCCCTTGGACCTCTCCCTTTTAAGTACAAACCCCTTTGGAGTGAACTCCCTAAATCCAGACAGATCGTGAAACACTCTTGGCAACAGCACATGGAGGGCTCCCCTTTGCACATATGGGAAACAAAGTTGAAGAATTTTCGAATGGCTCTTAAAGACTGGGCCAAACCGTAGCCAAACTTCATTACAAGGAACCACACAAAGTAAAAAAAGAAATCAAAATAAAGCTAGAAGCAGTTCACACTAACATTGACACTCATGAAGTGAATCAAGAAATTTTAGAACAGGAGAAAGATCTCTACTGGAACTTGTATAAAGTTAATAAGAAAGAAGAGGAGAAATGGAGGCTAAAATCTAGAAACCTTTGGCTACAGGCTGGTGACAAAAATACTCCTTTCTTCCACAAACAAGCAATTGTTAGAAGGTCAAGGAATAACATCTCAACCATAATAGATGATGAGGGAAGAGTTCATGCAGATCATGAAGGTATCAAGGTTGTTGCTTACAATCATTATAAAAAATTGATATTTGAATCAGCTGCACCTGAGGATTATTCAGATCTCTTAAACCACTTGCCAAAGCTAATCACAAAGGAGATAAACAACTCCCTTAAAAATGATATAGAGGAGGCTGAAATTTTCAATGCTATTTGGACTCTGCATCCAGAAAAGTGTCTAGGTCCGGATGGCTTCTCCATTAGATTTTACCAGACCTATTGGGAAGTAATTAAAAAGGACTTAATCAAAATGATTCAGTGGGTACAAAGAAAGAAGAAGATCGGTGGCTTTACCAATTCTACCTTTCTCGCCCTCATACCCAAAGAAAACCGCCCCTCCTTTTCCATATTTATACCCATCTCCCTTTGCAATTCTTCATAAAAAATCATCACTAAAATGCTTGCCACCCACCTCAAACCCCATCTCCCTAACCTCATCTCTGAAAACCAAGGGGGATTCATCTCCCAAAGGAAAATTTCTTATACTATCCTCTTAGTTCAAGAAGCCATTCACTCGAGTATGATGCGTTCTGAGAAAGGATTCATCCTAAAACTTGACCTTGCCAATGCCTTTGATAGAGTGAGAAATTCATTTCTCCTCTCGTTCCTCCAAAAAATGGGTTTTGAAACTGAATTTATCTCTCTTATCAATGCCAGTATCTCCAAACCTTGGATCTCTCCCTTAGTCAATGGAAGGCCAGTAAAATTCTTTCAATCTTCATGTCGTCTCAAGCAAGGCTTCCCTCTCTCTCATTTTCTCTTCATTCTAATGGCAGAGTCCTTCAGCAGGGCCTTGGATCACAAGCGCAGAGTTAGTCTTATCACTGGAATCAAATTTAGTAACGGAGTCAAGAATATGAATCATTCTCAATTTGCTGATGACACCCTCTTGATGGGTGGAGCCACCTACATTATTGCCCAGAGATTCAAAACTCTTCTTGAAAAATTTATGCTCTACTCAAGAGAGATGATAAATTACCAAAAAAGTTGTATCTATGGGTGGAATGCATCAAACCACACTATCCATAGTATTGCACAAATTTTTGGAGTCTCCTACAAATTGAATTGGACCTATTTTAATTATCTTGGGATGTCAGTCAGTGTTGGACCCTTGAAGGCTGAGGTCTGAATCATCACAATTGACAAAATGAAAAAGAGAGTACAGCAGTGGGGATCCTCCTGGCTCAACATGGCTGGGTGTACAATCCTCCTAAAATTTGTTCTCTCTTCCCTACCATTGTATCACTTTTCCCTACTCAATGCTCCTATCAGCATCCATCGAAAAATAGAAGCAGTTTTAAGGCAATTCCTGTGGCAAGGAGGGAAAAACGAGAAGAAGAAATACAACTTAGTCAAATGGAGGCAGGTCACTCAAAACTATGAAATGGTGGGCTCGGTATTCGCATTCCAAAACTCTTAAACAATGCCTTTGGGGGGAAAAATAGTCTGGTGCCTCATCAATGGACAACACTCTTGGTGGAAGCAAGTTTTGGAAAAAAAATATCTTCTTTCTGCTAGACAAAATCTTCTTGAACAAGATATCCCAAATAGGCCATGCTCTAGAATCTAGGCTTTATGCAAGAAATCCATTCCTTTTATCAGCAAAAACATCTCTAAAGTTCCTCAAGGTGGAAGCAGTACAAATATATAGAAGGATAAATTTATGGGGCAATCTCCTCTTAATGATAGCCCGAGCATTCATCGAATTCAAAATCACCTTTGGAACCTTGATATAAACACCTTGGATCAGATTTCCAATTGGGATGAGCATTCCAATGCCTGGATTGGATGGGCTTTTCCTATTATCCCCCCTCACCTTGAGGCCGATCTGGTAAATCTTAAAGCAATGCTTCATGGTGCTGCTCCATTGGTTAAAGGCAACCAAGACAGTCTTTGGTGGGATCTTTCCAGGTCATCATTCTCAATCAAAGTGGCTTACGGACACCTTCTAAAAGAACAGTTCCCCTCTCCTCAATAGCCCATTTGGAATCTCATATGGAAATATGAAGCCATTCCAAAGATAAAAATATTCATCTGGACTCTGCTCAAAGGTAAGATCCTAACTTCAGATAATTTAAAAAAAAAAGAGGTATCTATGGCCCCTTCAAATGCCCCAACTGTCAAAGCGAAGAAGTGACTGCTTTCCATCTCTTTGTGAGATGTTCTTTCGCCAATCATTGCTGGAGTGATCTTACTACCTTCTCTTAGATTGATTTAGATTCCTTCAACTCTATCTCGGACTTGATAAAAAACTGGAAAAAAGGATATCCCTGGGGAAAAAAGAGCAAGAACATCGTCAAAAGGGTCTGGGACACCCTACCATATGTACTTCTCTGGAGCATCTGGCTGGCAAGGAATAAGATGATTTTTCAAAATAAAAAACCTTGCCCAAGGAAAGTACAAACAAGACCTGGAGTCTCTCTATCGAGACGATTATATCCAAAAGCATCAGCCATATCTATTTCAATGATCTTTAAGCTAAAGAAAGAACATTTCTGGGGAGAGCTTTTGACAATCCTGGCTATTTCAAATCCCCAGTCATTCAAACTCTCCAAAAGGAAAACTATAAGATAATACTCGAGGAAAAAGAGTTTATCGAATGGATGGATGGATGAAAAAGACCTGCTCTCTTCTTTGATGGAGCATCAAAGGTGAACCCAGGCATTGCTGGGGCAAGAGGTCTCATAAGGGATGAACATTGCAGTGTGTTGATCTCCTTGGAATGGGGTCTCGACTCTTTGTCTAACAATAAAGCTGAGGCCTACGCTCTACTTAAAGGACTTCAAATGATAAAGAGCCTCAACCTGTCAAATGCAATGGTTTTTGGGGACTCTGCCATTGTTATAAGCATGATGACAAATGATTCACAAACCACCAACATAGCTCTCTATAGGATCATTAGAAGATGTCTTATTTTGATCAAAGATATAAAGGATCTCTCTTTTCACCATATCCTCGGAGCTAATAACAAGCAAGTGGACAAGTTGGCTAATAAATCCCATAGTGGACCAGCCTGTCAAATGCTCAATCAACATGGTCTATCTCTCTCTCTCCCCTACCATGATTCTCTTTCTACCACCATATCTATCTTGTATGATTCTCTGCAATATTTTGTCTGTGCTGACCAGATCTCCTCATCCCATCAGAATCGCCCCTCCCATGACCTTATCCTCTCGTAATCCTCGCCATGATCCTCCTCTCCTGTATGTCCGCTCTATTTATTTACCCCCTCTCTTTGCAATGTCACTACACCTCTTCGATTTCTCCCATCTATCACGACTAATTCATTGGCTCTTTCTCCATCTTGAGTGGCACCGCGAGCACCCTGCCTATTTCGCCATGCGTTCCCTGTCTCTCAACATCTGAACTCCTTTGCGATCAAGAGGCCTTTTTTCTGTCTTCAATGCTTGTTGTTCTACCTGTCTTCATCCTTTGCCCCCTTGCGAACTATCCCTGCTCAGCCTCTCCTCCAACCATTGTTTCGTGAGCCCCTGCTCAGTTCACTGGTATCATGTCGAGAAGCGAAAATTGTTTTCACTGTGCATATCTACAGTCAGAAATGGAGAAAAATTGAGGACAAAAGAGGATCTTGGAAGAGAAACATCAAGTGGATATAGCCCTCCTTCAGCATCAGGCTTAGTCATTTCAGAACCAGCTCCTGGAGATCACTAACCGATGTTCACACATGGAAGAATCTCTCCGGATCCTGAAATATTTTTTAGACAAACGCTCGGCTCCAAGTTTTAGCTCAAACAATGTAAGAAATGTTGGTCCTGACGACAACACTGATGCATCAACTGGACGGCCAATCAGCATTGACTAATCCTCATTCCTCCTCTCTCTTTTTTGTTCATGTCTTTTAAATTTTCTCTCATGCTTTCGCATTTTGTTAGAATATATCTTGAATCTGTAATGCAGTATAGTATGAACAGTCGACATAATGGAGGCTCGGAATTTTGTGTTTTCATCCCTCCTTGTTTGTCCTCAGCACCATCGGAATATAACGAGGAAATCTTTCCTTCTTTTTTTCGAATATAATATAACAACCGACTTTGTAAATAAAAATAAAAATAAAAAAATAGAAAATAATGCAAATAAATTCATGTTTAGAATTTTCATTTTTTTTATTATGATCTTACATACCAAAAATAACAGTATACATTTTGAAGATATCATTCACACACATTTAAAGAAATCAAGTAGTTGTATTATTTTAGGAATTGACATTTAAAAAAAAAGAACTTTATACAGTACACCACTGTTTTTTAGATCAACATAATTGCAAATTATCAAGTGAAATGATTTTAACATTAACACTATGCCAACCAATTAATTCAAAATACATATTATAATGTTTCGAAAAAAAATAGAGTCTTAGTTATAAGGTAATTAAGTCCTCTTCTTTATAAAAACCCATTTTAAAAAATATAAATGATGAAATAACACATGTACCATATCACTCTCAGTTCTCATGATCACCCTCATTATCTTCTAGCTTTCTTGGCATGATAACACTATTGTTCTCAAAAATGTGTTTTTATCTAGGGTCATGTCTCAATACGAAGCACCAATCCCTATCCAACACATCTGGGTAAAAAAACACCTGGTTGCAGTGTTTGGGGAAAACATATGGCTCCTTAGCTTCATCCCACATCTTTCTAGAGTTGATACATATTAGCCTACTATCGCGGTCTTCCTTTACATTATTTTGATCAAAGGTGTCCCACCACTTTCACCTAAAAATAACACAATGGAAAGAAGAGAAATCCACTTCAATGATCTCTTGTATCTTTCCAACGTAACCTAACGTCCCTCGTACTAGGTTTTGATCACGGTGGTTAGCTAAACTAGATTGATCGAACTCGATTTCCACTCCACAGTCTTGTGTCATGTGTCCATCATCGGCATTTTCTGTGTGAAAATGGTGTCCATATGCCCACATAGATGGGAACAAATTGACCTATAAAAAAGTTTAAAAATCATAGTGTCACGTGTCTTATAATAACCCAACTATTAAAATATGAAATATAGATGTAATTACATTTCAAAGGTGCATTATTAAGTTTAAAATTTACATAAATAGATTATTACTGAGTGGGTGCACCCAATCCCTACGTTTAACGCATCCTCTTCAACACGCGGGTAACGACCGGTTGCACCGTATTTCTCTCTGACTTGGTCAGCAACCCAACTGTTGGGGCATATTTTATTTTAAATGATCGGGATAAGGCACACTTCTACCATTCAACCGTCTGAATTCTTTCCTGTCACTATCCCATTTCATCCTCTTTTGTTCGTACAATGCGACCCACGGTTGTGTCACTTCGGAATTGTAAAGAACGAATTTATTGATTGCTTCAAAATCTGCATTCGTTGATGAAATCAAACCGACATATAGTACATATGAGATCAAAATATACATTAAATTGAATTTCAACATGATTATTTATTTGGTGTAAATTTGAAAAATTATAAGCCATTTACTCTTTATCAAGCGCCTTTTTCCATTCGTTTGGAGCAACTCCCCTTCTCTTCTGTCTTCATCCCTTTCATCTTCCCAAATCACCACACCTGGTTTGTTGTCGATCTACTTGATGTACTCACTAGCATAACAGAAAGACTCATACAATATGTACTCCTCTGCCATAGACCCCCCAGGTTTTTCCCTTTGTAAAACAAAACCTTTCAATTTCTTCATGTACCTCTCTAAGAAGAACATCCAACGACAAGAAACCGCCCCAACTAATTCAACCTCATCTACTAGGTGGATTAGAGGATGAACGTGCAAGTCCATGAAACTCGTCTGTAGTTCCTTCTCAAACATACAAAAAATCTCATCTATCTCTTGACGCCATTGTGAAATGCTAGCCACATGAATCTCCTTTGATGTGATCCAACGTACAAATGCAGATAATTTAGATATGGCACGTCCTAGGTCTTGGGGGAATTCATGTTTCACACACCCACGGACGAACAAAGGATAATGACACTGCAAAATTATAAACACATACAATAATATAAAAAATTAGTTATGCTTTATGATCTTTGTATGGGATAAAATTTATTAATATAACAAATAATAAAATCATGCTTTTGACATTATACGCACTCTTAGAATATTTAAATGGTCATGCGATTTCAACCCTCACAAATGTTCATCCACAGTGAAGCAGCGTCGTAGTGAAGACCCGTATGAATATGGCACCCTCACACCCATTATAACTTCCTTTGCCAAAGAAAGATCATCTTTTTTTTAAATCCATGGGACATCACATTCTTTTAAATACCATGAATTAGAGGGACCAGCGCCTGCCTCTAATCATGTACTTTCTAATCGTCTTGGCCAATGTTTATTTTTAGTTTTGGAAGTAATAAGATCTTTCCTAACAGCCAAAGTGTCACTTTGTTTTGATAATATGTGCCTCCATAAAGAAGATGAAACATTTTTAAATAGATGCATGGGATCTAATAAGTGGGTAATCTTAAAATGCTCCCAATATGGGAGATTATAAAAGATAGATTTCTTTTTCATCCCAATGGGCAATTTCTCAACATAAGTGTCAAATAATTTTGGATCATCGAACATAGGCTCCCCATTTGAATCAAACATGTCTATGAACTCCTTATCCTTCTTTCTCTCATGTTCTCTAAGCCATTCAGCTGGTGTCGTTATTGGAGGCCTTTGGGTTCTCTCTCGTTTACCATTGAAAGCAGATGCTGCTCTTATGTAAGGGTGTTCTTCTAGGAGGAATACCCTAGAGCAGTCATACACTGGTTTTTGTAGGTCATTGGACCATCTAGCTTTCAAATAAGGTCCACAACATTTACATCCAAAATACCTTTTTGTTACAATATCTGCGAAATTATTGTATACAATATATATGCATGGCACGTTAAAGAATATCGTGAATATTAGAACAATTACAACGAATTAAATAACTAATATGAGAAAGAATATTGTTACGTATATAAAAAAATTAATAAACATGTAATTTACCAGAGAAAACTACTAACCCTGGATAATCATGTGTCGTGTAAGCACATATGCCATACAACGTAAAACTCCTCTCTATTGTGATGGGTATTAATACATCGTATACATTTATCCCATCCCATAATTCCTTTAATTCATCTAGTGGTTGTAAGTAGACATCCATATTCTTCACTTGTCTTCTACCAGGGACTATGAGAGCCAACATAAGATGTTCATTCTTCACGAGCAACCATGGGGAGGATATTGTTATTAATCACTACTACTAGCCAAACGGAATAGTTGGTGTTCTGGAGGGAATATGGGTTGATGCCATCCATGGCTATGCTGAGTCGTAGACTTCACACTTCATCCTTAAATTTTTTGGGCCATGTATCCTCTATATGCTTCATGGCTATTGAATCTGTTGGGATTCACATAACTTCCAACTCACTTCTATGTGAGGCATGCCATCCCTACAACATAGCTAATTCTTTGCAACGAAAGAGCCTTTGAATCCTTGGGATTATAGGCATGTGCCTTAATATCTTAAAAGGAGAACCATGTGATTTACCCTTCTTTTTTTATTTATCATACCTTTCATGCCCACATTTTAGACATATCTCTTTGTCTGCATATTCTCCTCTATATATAATACAATCATTTGGACATGCATGATATGATATGTACTCAATACCCAACATTTTCAACAATTTATTTGCCTCTTTGCAACTATCGGGCAAGACATTATCACTCGGAAGAACCTTATCTTTGAATAACCTATAGTTGGTCATGGACAATATTAAATTTACATTAATGCCGATATAATTATTAACATTCATAAAATTGACCATTTGTAATGTTCATTGTGTGATTATATTTCTCAAAATATAAGGGAGGACTTGATGGTCACTTACCTCAAAATTTCCGAGAAACATGCATTCGACAAGCCAAACTTTGCTTTCAAGTTGTATAGTAACACCTTTGTCCCCAACTGGGTAGACTTTGACTGGCCGCTAAGTCCAAAGAGAGGGGTGGTGGAAGCAAATTTAAGGCTTTCAAAAAAGGTATCAGCGATATGAGCATCATCCCCTAGCTGATCATCATTATGGAATGCATCTAACAACATTGTCTCCATGGCAATCGTATTCCTTAATTAATCATCCATACCAACCTCTATTTGATTGCCTCCATTGCCAGCTTGTGAAGAACTACTATTCCTGTTGTCATTCCTAATTGGTGAATTTGGACGTAGTGGGAATTGAATAGGTGGTTGATTCAACCATTCTTGGTTTCGTTCCTCTCCGAGTTTTTCTCTTAATTTAGCCTTCTCTCGATTTGACATTGTCATGGGGTACAACGGAAGATGGTAGGTAGGTCTCTCATCACCACTAGAATCCTAATAATTTCAAAAAATATATTTGAACATGATTAGTACAAAATCTATGATATCAATTAGTAAGCACGTCAACAATGCATGATTAATTGGTTTGACGTTGAAATAATTAAATTAATATACCAAACAATTATTATTACCATAATTGTCCCGGGATTGTGGCTAGAAGATGCAATGTTACAATTGGCAGGGTGAAGCGACTATCCATTTTCATCTACCAAATACGCCTTGCAGTATGCTGCTCCTGATAAGAGCTTCCGACGTTTTGGATTTGTTTGAATATTTTGTGCATATGAACTCGATTATGAATCTGCATGAACCTGAAAATTTGTATACATTAATTTTATCCAGCTCATTGACATGGATATAAATAAATAAATTCAATTAGATAATGAAAATACAAATAAAAATTGAAGTAAATATTACGTCTCAAGATGGATAGGGAGAACTCCGCGATGGACTTTGAGAAATATTATGGAATGAGCTAGATTTTGAAGAATTTTCCATTCGATATAATTATGATATTTTCTCCCTGCATTTGAGAAAAATCAACAATAAATTTTGGTGTACATACCTAAAAGTAATTTCAATGCCTTAAAATGGACTTATTGTTATCTGTGCTAATGTATAGTTAATCGCACCGGTGTGTTTTAGTTACTACGCACTAGTGTTGTGTTATTAATCGACGCATCGGTGCGGTTAGATAACAAATGCACCGAATAGCCGCAAATAAAAAAATGCAACTTTATTTTAAAAAAAAAAAAAAAGGAAAAGAAAAATGAAGCGACTGTCCATTTTCATCTACCAAATACGCCTTGCAGTATGCTGCTCCTGATAAGAGCTTCCGACGTTTTGGATTTGTTTGAATATTTTGTGCATATGAACTCGATTATGAATCTGCATGAACCTGAAAATTTGTATACATTAATTTTATCCAGCTCATTGACATGGATAAAAATAAATAAATTCAATTAGATAATGAAAATACAAATAAAAATTGAAGTAATTATTACGTCTCAAGATGGATAGGGAGAACTCGGCGATGGACTTTGAGAAATATTATGGAATGAGCTAGATTTTGAAGAATTTTCCATTCGATATAATTATGATATTTTCTCCCTGCATTTGAGAAAAATCAACAATAAATTTTGGTGTACATACCTAAAAGTAATTTCAATGCCTTAAAATGGACTTATTGTTATTCAGGTTAATGGATAAATAATCGCACCTATGTGTTTTAGTTACTACGCATCGGTGTTGGAAAGAGCTCGACACATCGGTGCGGTTAGATAACAAATGCACCGAATAGCCGCAAATAAAAAAATGCAATTTTATTTAAAAAAAAAAAAAAAAAAAAAAAAAAAAAAAAAAAAAAAAAAAAAACCCGGTAAACTGAAAAATGGGAAATCTAATTTCATAAAAAAAATTCTTTAAATAGTAAAAACTATTCATTATTTCATTATTTTGGCAAAAAAATTCAGGGAGAGATTTGCATGAGAGACATACCCGGAGAGAGCACTAGAGCACTATGGAGCAGCAAAATACTTTCGAACAACAACACTGTTCAGAGAATCAGAATTTCAAACATCTAGTGATTCAAACCCTATAGTATAGTAAAAATGTTAAATTTTACTGTAATAATTGTTTTTTTTTACAGTTTCTGTTTGATTTAATACATCGTAAGTAAAAAAAATTAATTTTATTGTTCATTTTCAAAAGAAAAAAAAAACAAAATTGATTCTTACGCTAAACCCTTGATTGTTTTTCTTTCTGCCATTGCTTCTTCTTGTTTCTGTGACTTCAGAATTAGGGTTTTTCATTTTAGATTTATAGGGTTTGTATTACTATATATATAGGTCTATGACATCTAACCCGCGGGACAACTTGCAGAGTCGGATCCCAATCCATGTCGGCCCTTGCATGATTTTTTTAAAAACAATTTTTTTTGAATCGATGCACCCTGTGTAAAATAGTGTCCCGATGCACTATTTTATTATAGCGCACCGCGCACATACTGTTTGATAAAAACAATTTAAAAACGATTTTTTTTAATCGGTGCACCCTGTGTAAAATAGTGCACTGGTGCGCTATTTTATTATAGCACACTGGTGCGCTATTTTATTATAGCGCACCGCGCACGTACTGTTTGATATAAAAAAAAATTTAATTAATTTATGTCTGTGTTAATCAGTGCACCGGTTAACATAAAACGCATTGGGTCTTCTTGTTGATAGAGAGCATCGTACGGTGGTTCTATTGTTTTCTCGGTGTGTTTATAAGAACATGTCGTGCCGCCTCCTCCACGACATCTTATACTACAAAAAATAACACTAGAGAATTTTTATTAATTTTTCTGTGTTAATCGGTGCATTGGTTAACATATAACGCACCGGGTCTCCTTGTTGACAGAGAGCACCATACGGTGTTTCTACTATTTTGGTGGTGCGTTTATAAGAACATGTCCCACCATCGTCGGTGCGTACTGCTTGAAAGGCACACCGTTTTCTTGATTTTTTTTTTTACCTGAAATTTTTGTGATTTATTTATAAAATATATTAATGAATGGTATGGTATAAGTTTAATATTGATAAAGAAATCGCTGACAAGAGCTCAAGTAACAAAAATACTGATAGCACATCGAGAAAAGCAAAAAAGACAAGTTCTTTGTAAATTTTTTACAAAAATTATTATTTTTGAACGATATGTAAGTTTAACTAATATGTATTGTTTATTGTGTATCATGCAGAGCAACAAAATGACGAAGCTCGATAAGATTATTTCTGATCTAAGACCAAAAGAGCATAAAATCTTGATGGAAAATTTGCATAAGGATGAGTCAGGTGAAAGAAAAAATACTATCAATCCAATATGAGTTTCTTTTTTTTAATTTTCATTAATAATATACTTCAAAATATTAGATAACATGTTTCAAACAATCTATTAATTCACATATTTTTAATGTTCTACAGGGACCAACAACAAAGAAAAGGAATGTTGTTCTAAGAAAAGAAAAGAAAAAAATAGAACATGCAAATGAAAATGAATTGCTCCTTAGCTCATCTGGAGTGGTGCTGGAGGTTAACAAAAGGGGGGGGGGGGGGACTTTTACAAAACTTTGAGGGATCTAGTGGAACGAATGTATAGACATTCTTTCCACTTACAATACAAAAATCAATCCAATGATTCCAAGAACCAAATTTTATCTAAACTACAGGATGAGTTTCCAGAGAATTGGTCAATAAGACATGTGAGATTTTTAATAGCAAAAACGTACAACAATAAAAAAAGAAGGAATAGAAAAGTAATATTCGTTTAAATATTTTTCTAGAATTATATGTATATATTACTAGAAAGCAGTGATTTATAAATATCACTTTTGTTATATTTACTTTTCATATATCAATATAAAAATTAAATAGTTTATTGTCATGTTACAATTTCAGGAAGATTATGAAAATCTCAAAGGATGAACGAGCTGATATCAAAAATATGCCAGTAGGAATGTCCAAACAAGTGTACAAGGAGATGGTCAAAGAAATGGACATAATTACATAGCACAAGGAGCCATCTCAACAACAACATGTTTCAAATGTAATATGTAATCATTTAATTTTTTGATTAGGTACAATAAATAAACAATTTAGCATTAAATAATATTTTTCAAGTATTTTCTTGCAAAAAATAAAAGAAAATGGAACCCATTCAGCACATAAAACAGTACAAGAAAGAAAATGGTTGATATCTAAGTTTGTGAGTAATCGTTACTTCCTTATAACAACTTAACTAGATTTCATTTTTGTATATTTCAAGTTGTTTTACAACAATCATCATTGAATGTCTTCAAACAGGTGCTAACATACAAAGAAGAACCATAAGACGAATTGATTGACATTGGGTTAAATATGGGTTGTCAGTATATGTTTACATATCAAAAATTAATTGTGGAATTTGTAAGAATCTATCGATCTTGTTTTACTTAGCTCCGTCTATAATTAATAGAACAAAAAAAAATCTTTTATATTAAATATATGATTTGTTATGGGGTATAAAAATTGCAGGAAACAAAGTATGGAACTGCGCCAACAAATGAATTGTTGAAAGATGGCATGAAATTTGGTTTTGAAATAATGTGTATAGTTCATGAGTCAATTCTTGCAATGGTACATTTCTTTTCGATTTACATTGATGTATATTATTTAATATTTCAATTTTCATTATTCTCACCAATGTATATACACTCATTACAATTTATTTTTTATGTTTGTAGATGGAAGTTGAAGAAGAAGAAAACAATCAACGTCGTGAACAAAAAATTCCTCAAAATAACCCCAATTCATGGAAGTAGCTCGAGCAGTGACAACAGTTCCAACGAAGAATGATGATCAATATGTTTGGATATCAAAGAAAGGCATTGTATTTTTTGAAATATTTGTCTCTGAAATCAAACATTTTGTTTAATGTAATGAACATAATGTCCCAATTGAAAGACAGAGGGATACCAATAGTTGTCCCATTTTGTATGACAAAGAGTGTCGTATTCATATATATATAATAAAATACGTTTTAAGTTATTCTATTGCATTCTCCATTGTCGCTGTGAAATGTTACACCACTGATTAAATATATGGATGAATAAATATTATAATGAAGAGATGTGAAATCTGATGATATGATATAACAAATTGATCCAAACATCACATTCAAATGCACTAATAAAAATTTAATTGATATGAATGCTGTTATAAGATATGTGTCGACTTTTGATGAATAATGAATTTTTAAAAAATCACAATAATTGCACTGTCACAGGTCAATGTTTCTAAAAAATACAAAATGAACACTGATGTGTGTTAGTTACTGTGCACCGGTGCGTTTGTATGTTAATGCGCACCAGTGTGTTTCTACGACCTATGCGCACCGCACAAATACCAATACCAATTAGAACGCTCGGTGTGTTTGTGTGATACTGCGCACCGGTGCATTTGTGTGATACTGCGCACCGGTATGTTTCTACGACCTATGGGCACCACACAAATACCAATAGTAATTAGAACGCCCAGTGTACTTTATCGACGACTACCACCGGGACGGTCTGATAGGCGTTGCATGCACCAGTGTGGTTTTCCTTTAACATGTTGATGCATTTTTATAACTTGACGGCTCGGTGTGTTGTATCACCTACAGGGCCTGGTGCGGTTTTACACATTAACGGCCAGGTGCATGCACCTTCCACCGGCCCGATGTGAATGTCTGGCTGACACGCACCGAGTCATTGCTAAACACCTTGGGGCGTCCAAAATTTGTTTTCCGTCCTGGTGCTTGGTAGGTTTACAGTACCGGCGCGTTCACGATATAATGCACTGGTGCATTGACACCTGATTAGCGCACCGATGAGAAAAACATCCGTAAAAACCTCCGGCCGCCCATTTTTTTTTAGTTGTGTTTAAATTCTGTTAGAAGCTCCACCAAAACCTATGTTACTGAAAACAGATGTTGTAGCAAATGTTTGTTTGACAATTTTGGCCAATTTTATAACACTAAAAACGTCCTTTATAACCTCCGCTAGAGGGTCTTTTTCTTGTAGTTATGATATCCATGTGCACCATGAATATTGTATGTAAACAGACCACCGCCTTTTGATCATGTGCTACAAACATTTACCATGAAGTCAAGTTTTTTCTTTTTGTAATTTTTTCTCAAGAACATCATGTTGATGGACTGTTAAGGAAAGCATGAATTATTCCCACATGAAGGCCAAAAGTTCAGATTGTTCATGGCAGCAAGAAGAGAAAAGGTAAACATAAGATCTCATGGAGGAAAATTTTATGCAATCATAGTATGGGGCTAAGTCATAACAACATTGGTAGAATAGGGGCTGAAAATAGTAGAATAGGGATGACAGATTGAGAAAATGGTTTGAAGAATGTGGATATGATAGGGTGAAATACATGGATCACATGTTTTATAATAGTTTTCTCATTACAATTTCCAAAAATTTTAACAAATTAAAAAAAATTAAAGCTATTTTTACCTCAAGTTTACCTTTTGAAATTGGAGAATAGAACATGATCTGATGGTTGATTTGGCTCAGGTACTCTGCTCCATGAGGCGTTGACCATGACTTTGACCTTGCTCCATAGAATGCATCTTTTTCATGTAGCAAACTTGTTTTTTTAATTTCTCTCAAACGATAAATCAAATTCTTCTGAAATTTTCTAAGGTTGTTACCATTAATATTATGCATCTTCCCACAAAAAATCTCAGCTAATGGGTGAACGGATCTCGAGAAAAAAGATAAATTGATGTAGGTTAAAGTGGCCAATTTCTTGAAAAATACACACTGGAAATTCCTGAATTTTTTTGTATTTATTTACCCTACCATGATACATTTACCCTAAAATTTTCAGGTCCAGCAGATGCATGGTTATCAAGATATGGTCAAATAAATTTCTGCCATGTTTTACCCTTCATGCTACCCAACGTTGCAACAAAAACATATGCCACAAACACATTTTTAACGCCAAATTGAGTGCTTCAAAAGGGAAATAGTGTATGTTTACCTCTATCACCATAACATGCCTTCATAATTCCATTTTTAAGAACAAAAGACATTGTTGTGCAAAAATACCGAAATCTGGCCTAATCTATCCACAATGGTGAAAAATGAAAATTTACCTTAAAAACCCATTGAAAAGTCCTAGAAAATTGCACTATTTTTGGAATTATGTCCGCGTATTACTTAATTTACCATATTCTGAGAAAATCCAGAAGCTCGAAATTTTTATTTCTGCTCCAATATCTTGCAATATTGTGCCAAAACTGCCTCTGGAACAAGTTGTTACATCAAAAACAGACTGTTACAACAATAGCTACAGAAACTACAACTTTCCTTCATTGTTGCAAAAAAAAAAAAAAAAAAATCTTTGAGTTTGAACTGCTGATTTGGATTGTGTACTACATTCTGAAGTAGAAACCATGAAACATAATGCATATTGACTAAAATAGGCCCAATTGTATTGTTTTTCTTGAAATGAAATGAATGGTGCCATCATGTTGTTGTTGAATGGAAAAAATATGAACATGTTGCTACAAGAAACCAATAAAATATACTGCTGCAAGTTGTTTTTGATTCCATAAAACCATATAGTCTTCATCAAAACCAAAATTCATGGTACAATTCTTACCATGCGAATGAATGTGTCAAAGTCGAGCATGGGAAGAAATCATTGGATTACCGATCAAAGATGAAAATCGTTAACCAATGCAAGACAACTCACCAATAATGTAAATGAGTGTCAATGTACCTGAGTGCGTCTTAACAAGCACAAATGAATGTGTTGAAGTCGAGTCGCCTACAAGATATGACAATCAAGAGACATTGTTGTGTTCCATTTTTGTCAATGAGGAGACTTGTCATTGATGTATGCAAATTCCAAGGCACTCCAAATAATCTATGGTCTTGATCCTAGATAAGGTGTTGAGGTCGATAGGACAAGATCTGTTGGAAGGTGGACCTTAAGGAATCCCACATCAACCAACTTAAGCATAGAACCAAAAATGATTTTAAGAACCATAATAAAAGATTAAAACCATCATAAAATTATTGAACTTATTGTGAACTTTGCTCGCTAGTTACCTGGTTTTCAAGCAAAGCTCATGTCCAATTGCGCCAACAAGCTGGTTTTCACAATAGGACTTATTTTTCTCTTTACTCTTTTTATTTTTAATTTTTTATATATGTCCTACTCTACTTGAAAAGGAAATCTCATTCAAGTATACCATGTGTGTAAAAAGATGATAGAAAACTCATATGCAGGATATATTCTTTGATATGTACCAATATATGAGAGACCAACTGCCTTGATTGAGGTGATGTCAGAAAATACTGAATAATTGAGTATTTGGATCCAATGACTGTCTTGAACCAAGATTCAATGTAATCTTATCTTCCTTGGCTTCCTGCTATCATGCCATGCAAGTCTTTAGAGATGTGATCCCCATTCATAGAATCTAGTGATAGGCATTCATGAAAATTTTCAATCTCAGATTCCAACAACTTCTCTTCTTCAAAGGGAATCCATCATTATTGGACCTTATTTGAATCTTCTTCTTCTGGTTTTTGTTCTTCAATGGTAGCTGGAGAATCATTTTGCAATACCTCAACATTATAAGTGGATTGAGGTGTTTTATTGTTGGGGATCTGAAATGGTTGTGTAGGTAGTGGAGTTGGAATGGATCTTTGGGATGCTTATGTGGATGGTAATGGGAAAGGTTGAATTGAGGTCAAATGAGGGTGAAGTTGATGTTGTGGTGAAGGTGAATGGTATGAATAGCATTGAGATTGGTATTGAGGATAGTGAGGAAAAGATTGAGGATACAATGGATTTCTTCTGTAAGGCCCTTGCCAACCTTGTTTCCAAGATTGGTTTTGAGGTTGGGATTGAGATGGCCAAGGTTGACAAGGCAAGGGTGTTTTCCAATTACTTTGATATTGTTGTGCATAACCCTGAAATTGAGAATTAAGATCTTGCATCGTACCAGGTTGATGATCAGGCTGCCATGGTCTTCTTAGAGCTACATAACAAGATCGTTCCAGTATTTTATTTTCTCCCTGGTAAACTGCCTTTAACCCTGGCAATGATGGACAATATTTAGTAGTGTGTGATCCTGCACAAATTTCACAAATTTAAATGTTATCAAGTGGACATTCATGCTAAGCATGTTTCTTTCTGCATTTAGGGCAAATTATAAATGAAGCAACATTCTCAACTTTTTGTTTGTTTTGCATTCCTAGCATATCAATTTGTTCATTTAAATTACCAAAAATGTCTAGCAAATTGTTAATTTCAGTTTAACTTACCAATATTGATGTCGACTTACTTACTCTTTCCATAACTGGGTCTTGAGGGGGTCTTCCATACTTTGCTTTTCCTTTTGATATGTTCTTACATAATTCACAAATATCTTGAAATGACAATTGAGAGACATTTCATTTTCCTACCAGGCTAATAAGATCAATCCATTCATCCCTTATAGCATTTAGTAGGAGAGTTTTTAATGTGTATAATCCTAAATTATGCAATTTAGATCTTTTGACATTATAAGTAAATCTCTCCACTAAATCTTCTAGGCTTTCATCCTCTTTTTGGTTCATCTCAAAGACTTGATTTCTAAAGTCATGGTGTATGCAATAATCTTTATATTTTTCCAAAAATACTCTTTTCATATCATCCCATGTCCTTATAGAATTTGTTCCTAAAGTCATGAACCATTTAAGAGCACTATCCTTCAATTTTTCCAGAAACAAATTCAATTTTTGAATGTGTAAGGAGTAACCATAAGATCTGCAAATTATTTCAAATCCAAAAAGAAAGGTTTCCAGGTCTTCTAATCTCATACCTTTGAAGTTAGGAAGTACAGATGGAGGGATGTTCTTCATATGAACATTGACATCAATTTCTTGAATGGGAAATCCAAAAGGATCTTCCTCATTGTCATCATCTCCATCCATTTCTTGAACCTCTTTTTTTCACCTCTTCTTCTACCTGCAAAAATAAGAATTCATGATGTGGCTCTTACTACACCATGTGATACAATGGGGGTGGTAGGAGATTTTTTTTTTCTTTTTCCAATGAGTCTATTTCTAGGATGTACTAAAATGAAATTAGTCTTATGCAACTAAATGGATGCAACTAAGAATGAGATGCAATTGAAAGCTAACACATATGTATACTTCTCGAGGCCAAAATGTTGGGTAATTTAATTGACTATTAAATTACTTGCATTTATATGTCAATCCGGGTACATGAGCTCGCGAAGTACACTACACCATATGTGCTAGGAGATTAGATTTCAATACTTATGCATAACTGAATGAATTGGGAACTTCAAAAGTAAATTAGATTCTTTAATATAAACTATGAAAGTACTAATTTTTTGGAAAGGAAATAAATGTTAAACCAAAAAAAAAAAGATTATTGATCTAAGAAAACATGATATTTTACCCTATGAAAGCATGGAGATTTTGTTCTAAAACTTACAAACTTTAATCTATGGAATCATGAACAATTTAATCTAAGAAAACATAAACATTTAATCTATGGAAAGCATGATTTTTTAATCTATGATAAGCATAAAAAATTAATCTATGAAAAACAAACCATTCATGAGAATATGAAAGAAATGGAAAGCATCTATATTATTCTCACAGATCTCCAGGGGGCCTCCTGAGGACTGCAAGGTGTTGAAAACCAGCTCAAGAGAACAAATCTAAATCACCAATTTTATTCAGAGGCGTACCATATAAAAAATTATATTCAATGGAAAAAAATAAAGTTATTATCCTTCAATAAGCAGCAACAATTACAAATTAAGATCATTCTTGACATCTCTGATCTCTCCTCTCATCAAAGAGACTGCAATTTATAGAATTTTGAGACAATTAACAAACTCAACATTTTCTTGCTTGAGTTTTGGTTATGATATAAAAAAAAATCAAATTTCATGGATTTTTGGATCAAAGATCAGCTCATATCTAATCAAATTTATTTCTATGCCATGAATTTTCTAAAGAATAACTCGTTCACACTTTTTTGCTGACTGTGCATTAAATAAAAAATTGAAAAACATATATCCACGTAATTTGTAAAATAAGGCTCCAAAGATCTTCGAAAATATCTCAAATGGTAATGAATTTGAGAAAAATTTTCACTACAACTTAATTGGGACCGTTCTAAACAAAACCATGTTTTCGTTTTCCGAAATTCACTTTTATTTGCTCAGAAAACGCGTTTGAAGTTGATTGTTCAAAACTGTTGCGTTTTCTCTTGATCTTTTGTTGGAGGTCCACACATGCGAGTTGGGTGGATTTTGACCAATAAAAATCAATATTGTAACCTTTAGAAACAATGTACATGTGTTGGATTTCCTTCTATAGTGGTTCTACTATCTCAACCATGGAGACATCTACGGAAACTTGACGAAACTGCAAAAACTTGAGCTTGTTAAGCTGTCATTAGTAAAACTATGCAAAATTATTCTTAATTCATTAAAATTAATGGAAATAATAATAATAAACCATGTAAACATGTATGCGGGAATTTGGTGCATTTAAGAAGAAATATGGTTAAAAATGACGATAATGGGTGAATGGAATGATGTGAAAATGGATGGTTTCATCAAAAAAATTATGACAAATTGGAGGCCCAACAATTCCCATGGCCATTAACACATCATTACACCAGAGCAAACACACTGACATACCAATGAATTTAATCAAACACTAAGTGTAAACTATGCTTTGTCTTCAAACATAAGCTAACCCCACATACTCTGTCATACACCTCATTTACTAACTCAAGCAATAGATTATGCCTCAAACCCTCTTAGCAACACTATAACCACCAATACAATGGACAAAAACAACACTTCACTCAACCCTTTGCAATATATAAACTCATCAAACAACTCGACAGTAGAAAATATACGACCATACTATCAACAACACTACATCCAAACCATGACCATACAATGGTCATGACCAATACATTCCAGCTACAAAAAAATACTCATGAATAAGACATCAATGTAATGCAACAACTCCATAGGCATTATCTCTTGTAATAAAACAATTTTAGTAACACATAAGCAACTCCATGAAATTTGGTCACTTTTCATGCACATCAACACATTGTCTTAGTCAATCCAGTGTTCAACAATTCATCTATGGCCTTCACTCCATACACAAGCACTCTAATCACTGACATTGCTCATGACCTAATCTTTGTCTCACATGCACAACAACCTATATATATGTCAACTCCAATGCGCATTGTGATTCTAATGTAGGTAGCCATACCCATTGTCTTGCCTCTCAACAAGCCAACACACAACTCTTCGAACACACAGCCTCTAATGACTAACATAATGCAAATCGTCCATTAGCAGGTTAACCACTCCATACACCAAGACTCTGATCATACGGGTTGCCATTACAAAGGAGTACATTGGCACAAGCTACCAACGCACCAACATTGTGCACTAGCTTAATTCCAATAATTCAAGTGCAGGAACTTGTTACAATATAACACCCATGGCCATTAACAAACATTGTTATACCAGAGCACACACACTAACATACCAATGACATGAATCACATAGTGGGTGTAAACACTATTCCAAACACAATTTAGCAATTTAAACCAATTTCCAAAGATCAATTCGGACCACATCAAATGTGAACATTATAGATCATGACTAAATCAATGATCAATGCGTCTCGCTAGCACCACCAGACCAAATCAAAGGCATTAAGCTTGTTCCATAATGTCCTCAATATTCATTGTGTTCATAATGTTTGTTGGAGACCAGATCATAACATTAAAATGATTTTACAACGTTTGGAGATCAAATCAAGCGTTTAATTATGACTAAATCAATTGAATGTTATGGAACAAATGATCTAAATTAAATGCCTTCGAACACAACCAAACCATGGGTTATTTCACTTGTAAAGCCAGTGGATTTTTCATTTGATCACCTACAGGAATTCTCGCAAGCATATAAAGGCAAGCCTTAGTAGATTGTCATGGGGATACAAAGGCAAGCCAAAGCATATTTTGCATGTGCCGTGGGGATGAGGAAGCAAGCTCGTGTAGATTCTGTTATGCTTGGAAAACTCAAAATCTTCAACCCAGATCCACAACCATTGCTTTAAGATTTCTGCAATCAACATGTCAAGATCCTTTAAAACTCCAAAACACCTATGATAACCATCTGATCATCGTGCACAAACAAATCAATCTGTTGACATCATTGCAAAGATGGTTGAATCAATGGTTGACATCGATGCCAACACCATGCTACCAACATTAAAAATCCAATGTTGAATTCTTCACCAAGAAAATAATTCAAACTTGAATTATCAATGCCATTTAGCAGCAAATTCCTTATTTCCCTATATAATTATGAGTTGCTAATCTCGTGTGTGACTTTCCTTGGATAGGACACGGTAATAAAAAAACTTAATAGATTAACGTTGTCATTTATGGGGGATGGTGGCAATAGAACTCAAAGCTTTAAAACCATATTATCCACTTAATTTAGAGATTGATTGATTTTAACACCCTTGATATTAGTACCATTGAATGACAAGGAAAGTTAATGAGGTGAGATAAAAATTGTGGCTCGAAATCTTGTAATCATGACAAGTGGCATATAGGAAATCAATACTACGCAGTGAGAAAATGTGTGAGAACTAACAAACATTGAAGAGGTAGTTATATGGAAAAATAGGTGTGTGTAGACAACAATGTGTGTAAAATAAAATAATTGGGAAGAGGTGGTGTGCAGGAGAGCTGGTACGGAAGGAATATGTGTGCAAAGCAAGGAACACAAACTTGCTTTCGCATAGATGAAATTTGGCTAAGTAGACAACACTCAAGAGATAAATTTTGAGGGTCAACACGCACAAGGTGGGCCAAAAGGAAATATTTAATTTATAATCGTGTTGTAAAAGTGACCCGGGTATTCAAACTTGGATGTGAATGATAACTAATAAGGTTACAGTGAATAAATTAAGAAGATGCTTGGGCATTTTGTTGTTGTACTTTTGTTGAGAGGGGATTTTTGCCACAACCTTCACACACTAACTTCCAAACAATAGATCCATATGCTAACAATTCATATTCCACCTTTCACTCCATGTCTGATAGCTTGCAGCATAAATCATAGACACGCATTGATGACCCATTAAAAATAATAATAATATCAAAATTTTACCAAATTTACCTTCCAATAGTCAATTTGCACTTGAAGACACTCGCTTGACACCAATTGTTGGGAACTTGACTATACTGAGAGGGGGCAGGGGTGCATCAGTATAGTGCACAATGGAACATCTTAACAACTTTTTACCATTTCTTTACAATTAAATGAATCATTCATTAATAAAAAATACAACATATGGCAAGTCTAAACACAAGTATGATCAATGTATGAGAGCAACAATACACATGAACAAATAACCATGAGAGAAAACACCATCAAACACAAGAGGACATCGGATATTAGGTGGAAACACTTATGAGATAAACACCATTGCACTCTATTTTTCTTCTTCTAATTATTATTAAGATATGTTCTTTACATCATCCATTGGCCACCACCAATGTGCAAACCCCGACTTCCGATGTACGTGATCAAGTACTTGCTCTAGGCCACTACCTGATGGAATACACCACATCCACAAATATATAGGGCCTAACCTATTGTAGGCCCCAACCGCCAATAGTTTCTCAGGATGCCACCTAAAGGAAGCCACCACTCCTTGAGAAAGCCACCACTTTCCACATTGAAGGCCCCAACCACCAGACTCTTGCGGACCACCTTTCATACATTTTCAGACTAGGCCCATTATTCTCTGCTCAAACAAATATAGGCCGCATTTTATCTATTTTCACGCTAGACACACAAAAATATTTGTGTAATAACAAAACCTCTTTGCAATGCTAACCTTTTCTCATACATCAACAACACATCAACCTCACTCTCATTACCCCACTAAGCATAGTCAACACTCTCTTCAATATAATACTATGTTGAAAAATACATAAAAGTTACAACCATACACAATATCACTTATATATACTAAGCTATGTATTCAAACATAATTTGACCCCACATACTTTTTCATAAAACTCATTTACAAACTGAAGCAGCAGACTCTGCCTCAAACCCCCTCAGCAGCACTACAACCACCAATACAATGGACATCTACAACATTTCACTCAACTCTTTGCGATATATTGACTCATCAAACAACTCAACAGTAGCAAATATACAACCATATTATCAACAACACTACATCCAAACCATGACAATACAATGCTCACGACTAATACATTCCAACTATAACAAAATACTCATGACTAAGACATCAATGTAATGCAACAACTCCATAAGCATTGTCTCCTACAATAAATCAATGTTAGCATCACATAAGAAACTCCATGTAGTTCGGTCACTTGTCATGCACAACAACACACTCTGTCTCAATCAATCCAATGCTCAACAATTCATCTTTCGCTTTCAATCCATACGCAGACACTTTAATCACTGGCATCGCTCCCCTGCACATTGTGATTACAATGCATGCAACCATATTCATTGTCTCACCTCTCAACAAGCCAATGCACAACTCTTCGAACGTATAACCTCTAATCACTCACACAATGAAAATTGGTCATTAGTAGGCTAACCACTCCATACATACAGGCTCTGCTCATACGAGTTTCCATTACAAAGGAGTATATTAGCACATGCTACCAATGCACCACCATTGCGCACAAGCTCAAATTCTTAACATTCAAGAATAGGAACTTGTTACGAGATATGCCCATGGCCATTAACACACATCATTACACCAGAGCACACACACTGACATACCAATGATTTTAATCAAACACCAAGTGTAAACTATGTTTTTTCTTCAAACATAAGCTAACCCCACATACTTTGTCATAAAACTCTTTTAATAACTCAAGCAACATATTCTACCTCAAACCCTCTTAGCAACACTACAACCACCAATACAATGGACAACAACAACATTTCACTCAACTCTCTACAATATATAGACATGTCAAACAACTCAATGGTAGCAAATATACAACCATACTATCAACAACACTACATCCAAACCAGGACAATACAATGGTCATAACCAATACATTCCAACTACAACAAAATACTCATGACTAAGACATCAATGTAATGCAACAACTCCATAAGCATTGTCTCTTGTAATAAAACAATTTATGTAGCACATAAACAACTCTAGGCAATTTGGTTACTTGTCATGAACATCAGCACATTATCTTAGTCAATCTAGTGCTCAACAATTCATCTTTGGCCTTCAATCCATACACAGGCACTCCTATCACTGACATTTCTCATGACCTAATCTTTGTCTCTTATGCACAACAACCTCTATATATATCAACTCCAATGCGCATTGTGATTCTAATGTAGGTATCAATACACATTGTCTCACCTCTCAACAAGCCAACACACAACTCTTCGAACATGCAACCTCTAATCAATAACACAATGCAAATCGGTCATTAGCAGGTTAACCACTCCATATGCACATGCTCCACTCATACGGGTTGCCATTACAAAGGAGTATATTGGCACATGCTACCAACACACCAACATTGTGCACTAGCTCAATTCCAATAATTCAAGCGCAAGAACTTGTTACAAGATAACACCCATGGTCATTAATAAACGTTGCTACACCATAGCACACACACTTACATACCAATGACTTGAATCACACACTCAGTGTAAAATTTGTTCCAAACACGATTTAGAAATTTAAACCAATTTCCAAATATCAATTCCGACCGCATCAAATGTGAACATTATAGATCATGACCAAATCAATGATCAATGCATTCCACTAGCACCACAAGACCAAATCAAATTCATTAAGCTGGTTCCATAATGTCCTCAATATTCATTGCGTTCATATGGTTTGTTGGAGACCAGATTAGAACATTAAAAGAACTCCACAACATTTGGATACCGAATCAAGCGATTAATTATGACTAAATCAATTAATGTTATGGACCAAATCATCCCTTTTTAGACCAAATTAAATGTCTTCGAACACAATCAAACCATGGATGATTTCACTTGTAAAGCCTGTGGATTTTTCATTTTATCACCTACAGGAATTCTCGCGAGCATATAAAGGCAAGCCTTAGTAGATTGTCACGGGGATACAAAAGCAAGCCAAAGAAAACTTTGCATGTGTCGCAGGGATGAGGAAGTAAGACTGTGTAGATTATGTTATGCTTGGAAAACTCAAAATATTCAATCCGGATCTACAACCATTACTTCAAGATTTCCGCAATCAACATGTCAAGACCCTGTAAACCTCCAAAACACCTATGATAAACATTTGATCACCGTGCACAAACTAATCAATTTGTTGACATCATTGCCAAACTGGATGATTCAATAGTTGACATCGATGCAAACACCATGCCACAAACATAAAAAAATTCAATGTCGAATTCCTCACCAATAACTTGAATTATCAATGCCATTTAGTAGTAAATTCCTTATTTCCCTATATAATTATGAGTTTCTAGTCTTGTGTGTGACTTTCCTTGGATAGGACACGGTAATAAACAAAAACTTAATAGATTAACGTTGTCATTTATGGGAGATGGTGGCAATAAACCTCAAAGATTTAAAACCATCTCATCCACTTAATTAAGAGATTAATTGATTTTAACACCCTTGATATTAGTACCATTGAATGATAGGGAAAATTAATGAGGTGAGATAAACATCGTGGCTCGAAATCTTGTAATCATGACTAGTGGCATATAGGAAATCAATAGTACGTAGTGAGGGAATTTGTGAGAACTAACATGTGCTGAAGAGGTAGTTGTATGGAAAAAGAGGTGTGTGGAGACAACAATGTGTGCAAAATAAAAGAATTGGGAAGAGGTGGTATGTGCAGGAGAGTTGGTGTACGGAGGGAATGTGTGTGCAAAGTAAGGAACACAAACTTGCTTTCACACAGATGAAATTTGGCTAAGTAGAAAATATTCAAGAGATAAATTTTGAGGGTCAACACACACAAGGTGGGCCAAAAGGAAATATTTAATTTATATTTGTGTTGGAAAAGTGACCCGGGTATTCAAACTTGGATGTGAATGATAAATAATAAGGTTACAGTGAATAAATTAAGAAGATACAATAAATTATTATTTATCTTCTTTGCTACTACATTATGACCTGGGCCCGAAGTGAAGTGCCCCTTACACTTTGTCATTTTTTTATAGTGTAAACACTATTGCAAATCAATAGTGAGATTTTATCATAAATGTTCTTAAAAGGTTAGAATACAAATTTTTAATGAAGTTTTGATCATCACTCTCATGCTTGAAGTGAAGTGCCCTTATTGACAACATAAATCCAACTGAATTCAAGATTTTTTAATTAAATTCTAGTCTAAAATTGCCAAGAAATGTGTAATAATTTTAGGTATCATCAGATTTCTATTATGGATAAAATTTATATATGATGACATAATGTTTTTCTAGTTTTGTCCAATTTTGAAATGACCCAAAATTTCGAAAATTCAATGTTGAATTCTTTGCCAAAAAAATAATTCAAACTTGAATTCTCAATGCCATTTAATAGTAAATTCCTTGTTTCCCTGTATAGTTATGAGTTGTTACTCTCATATGTGATTTTCCTTGGATGGGACACACTAATCAATATAAACTCAATAGATTAACACCACCATTAATGTGAGATGGAAACAATAAAGCCTAAAGTTTTAAAACCATCTTGTCCATTTAATTCAGAGATTGATTCCCTTTTAGAACCCTTGAAATTAGTAGCATTGAACGACAGGGAAATTTAATGAGGAAAGACAAATATTGTGCCTCAAAATATTGTCATCATGACAAGTGGCGTGTAGGAAATCAATATTGGAGAATGAGAGAACATGTGAGAAGTGACAAATGCGGAAGACATAGTTGTCTAGAACAAGAGGTGTGCGGAGTCACGGATGCGTGCACAATAAAGGATGTACGGAAGAGCATGTATGCGTAGGGGAATGATTGCCTAGAGAGAATGTGTGTGCAAAGAAAGCAACACAAACTTACTTCCACACACATGAAATTTGGCTAAGTATAAAAACATTTAACAGAGCAATTTCGAGGGTCAACACACAAAAGGTGGAGCGAAAAGGAAATGTTTAATTTATAATCAAGTTGGGAAAGCAACCCACATATTTACACTTGGGTGTAAATGATAAATAAATAAGCTTTGGTGATAAAGAATGTGCAGAAGAGTATGCGTTGGGGAACGACTACGCAGATATAATGTGTGTGCAGAGCAAGTAACACAAAATTTATTTTGCACACATGAAATTTCACTAAGTATGAAAACACTTATGAAATAAATTTTGAGGGGCAACACACATAAGGTGGAGGGAAAATGAAATATTTAATTTATAACCGTGTTGGGAAAACGATCCAGGTATTTACACTTGGGTGTAAATGATAAATAATAAAGTTGCGTTGAATAAATTAAGAAGAGGTAACAAATTTTTATTTATCTTCTACTGATGAGAACAATAACAACAGTGCTTTAGAGAATATACAAAAAATTTGGTAAAGAAGTTTTAAAGAGAAAAAAATCACGTTCTAAAACAACTAAACAAGTTGAATTAGCAAACTTCAATCTTGGGTATCATGAAATATTTGAAACTAGCTTTTATGAATATTATTTAAGAAACAAAATTTTAATGCAAAGAGCCCCTTCATGGAAAATTACTAATAGTATGAAGCAAATAAAAAAAATTCCATTGAAATATAAATCTCTACAAATTCAAACATGCCAAGAATGTTAAACACTTGATCAACTTGATGAGAGGCTTGCATATAACAGGGGAAGTAAATTTATGTTGATAAATACACAAAAAACTTGGAAAATTGGTTAAGATAAATTAAATCAACATGCATTACTAATTCATACGCATTAACAATATTAACACCCCACAACCCTCTCCTCTTCATTCTTGATTATGATCACAAACCCATATATTCATATTTCTCTTTCTTTCTACTAACAAAACAAAAAAGAGAACTGTCATTTTACAATTACTGTAAACTGCCATCATCTTTATGTAGGAGCTATGCAATTTAATCAAATACAAATTCATCACATAAGTAGTTCAAAAGCTTGGTGGAAATGTTTTATAGATAGTCCTCAAATTTACAAATTTGTTAGAATTATTAAAACCTCAACCCATCCACAACTCCTACTACAAGCTTGCACCAAACCTGGCGATTTGAGACAAGAAACCAAATAATGCATATAATAATATGTCATCTAACCAAAATAGGTCAAAAATTAAAACAATTAGAGACTTACCTAAATTTCAAGAATTCCAGGTTCCGACTATTGAAACTTTACAAAAAAATACAAGATAAAGTAATGATACATCCCAAAAAGAACAAAGAACAATATAAAACATTTATAAGATAACAGAACAATGCTAATTTCCATCTTTGAATTCCATTGAAATTCACGTGAATATAAAGAATTACAATAATTAATTCAAGTTTTATACCAACTAACTAAGTCCATATTAAATGATAACACTAGAGCCCTGTTCTAATATCCAGTTCAACATCCTTGCATTGTGTACCCCTTTTCCAATGCAAATGAGTAAATTTGAATAATGATTACTCTACGTTATGCAGATAAATATAATTATTACATCTTTTTAACACTAAACATGCATGACTTGAGTAGAATAGTGACATATGTTTTTTTTTTTGGTAAATGAAGGTGGTGCCTTTCTATTTCTTCAAAATCCACTAGGTAAATACATCATGAGCAACCATACCCAGATGGTCTCAACTTGCCCAGTGGGAAACCAAGTTTGATAACCATCTAGTTGAGTTATGACCAATCCAAAATTTAAATTATCTGAGAGAGTCTTGCAAGGCTACATAAACAAAACTATCTTGATAACCTCTATGATCTATCCTCATACTCCAAAAAACAAAAAAACACGTATTATGCATCTAGAGAATTTTATTCATCAGAAGAATCTACTAGGTCAGGGTCCCTCGTGTTGGTTCTTGGTTGCTTTGTTAGTGGTAGGCATGGAATGTGCCTCTCGATGTGGACCAGTTGCACATTTGCTATTGAATTTGGCACTGGATCAATTGGAATTCATTGTGAATTGCCTGCAACTCCTCCTTAACTCCTATGCTTCCTGACAGTGACAACATCAAGGCCTTCGACAACAATGTTTTCATGATCTAGTAGACATGTAAGGTTTGCAAAAATAAGGTATGATGACCCAATGTATAACTTGGATATGGAATAACGACTTCCCATTAAGGTAACAGGTCTTGCTCATCAGGATCCAAATCTGATCTAATTTCTTTTCCTAGCCTCTTATAGTCTCGCTAGCCTGAGTTTGCATGCTATATTGGTAAGCATTGACATTATCACTGCTCATTTTGGAGGTTTGTTGACGACCCTTGCCACCATTAGGACAGGAGCAGGCCATACTTTTCCCTTTCCCTCTGCCAGCACCCGACCTGGACCTGTTGTGGAGCGCGTCATGTTGTTTCCTCTCCGCTTGTTACAAATTTTCTACAAGAGATCAGCGAGGTGTGGGCCTTTGTCAATGGTATGCACTGGAGCATGCCTAGTAGGCTTCCACTATTGGCGATATTTATTCCCACACTTGGAGAACCTTGAGTACTAAGTACATACGATATCCATTAAGCATCCACGAAGAAACATAATTTCAATAAACAAAAACCAAAATATTTCCATATAATGAAGAACCAGGATGAAGATACCCTGACCCAACCCTTGATGTTGGGTTTTATCCCCATTATGGTTGTTGGTTTACTAAGCAGGGCATTTTCCTTGAGCCCCTTTGATTAGCAACATTTCATTGGTAGTCGAAATATAGACATACAAAGAACCTTCTCCCCATCTCAATCTATGCCTTTGGTATCAAGAAAATATGAAGCCCTCTCACTTGAGTGATAGAGAATTGTGTATAATTCATCCCCACCCCAGTGGGCGGAGAGTTTAAACAAGCTAGTTCCAGGATATCCCCAAGCCCAATGTCGAGTTGAACTGTAAGTTTCCAAGATAGAGCTAACAACAAGATCATAAGAACTAGTTTGACATGACCCACCCCCAAGTTGAAGGATAACAGAGATGATCCGAGACCAATCGACAACCAGACAACCCCATAAATATTGTAACCCGACAAAGAAACCACCATAATTCATCGGAATTTGCTGCTTGTAGAGACAAGTAACCATATGCATAATGTAAATTTCAAAATCATCCAAAACATAATCTCGAGAGTTGAGGCCAAACCACTTAGATGTGCATGCTCAAACCAGGAAGAGAAGCTCCCTTTCTCCCCTTCCTGCAACCTAGAACTTCTCCCACGTCCTCCACTTGGCGCCTTGAAAAATCCTAACCATGTCGCTCAAAATGTCTTGGTTTCAATGCTAATCCTCTTTTCATGCATTGAATACCCCTTCGACCACCTTCTCCGAGTATAATTTTCCTTGCTCGTACTAAGCATGCTTCTGCATGTGTGGGGGTGGCCACGCCACCCCCTGCCTTAATGTTGCCACTAACCATTATTGCTACCTGAATCCCATGATAATCCTTTTCTTAGCTCACATCATGATCATGAGTGAATAGTGACATATGTTTAAGTTACACAATCATAGTTGGGTGGCCACACCACCCCCTTGCCTTAATGTTGCCACTAACCATTACTATCGCCCAAATCCCACGACAACCCTTTACTTAGCTCGCATCTTGATCAGGAGTGAATGGTGACATATGTTTAAGTTACACAATCACAATTAAAAAAATCTAAGTCCCTATGTATATTTTTCCATAGTTGATATACAATATATTTAATTTATGCCTATCTTTTTATAAGTGAAACAATGAGAAATATGTCAATTTAAAAAATAGATAATGAAACAAGTAGCAAAGAATGTGTCTATCTGAACGTGTTCTACTTGCTAAACTGATAGCTACGCTTAAACATAATAAATATGTTTGATCAACTCCCGTCTTAACTCTATATCAAAATGTGCATTTCATTTGCCAAATTGAAGCAGGCCTTAGCACAGTAAGTCTGATTTATCAAATTCATGGCGTAGAAATTTGCTGAATAATGAAGATTTATCCACTGAGATTATCCTGGTCACACATTAATTCGAATTCATGCATAACACATAACCTCTTCTACAATTGATCATCAACTTGCGGAAATAGAAACAGTCGCATGCGCACATAAACACAATATGTAATGGGGAAAGCTTATAGCTGAAAACCCCCAGCTATTTGTATATTATAATAGAAGAGAACATGTAACAATCTCAGTACAATACTCCTCACAAGTACTCAGTATTGTCTCCAAAAGTTACACACAAACTAGCTCAGTTTTGAACAAGTCACAGGTTCAAAACTCATCCACTAATTGCCTGCCTCTATTGCGCAATCCAAGTTGGTTCAATGAGAGATCCAAGTTCGAATCTACTTGGCTTCAACTGCGCAATCCTCATGGGCAATCTCCTCCAATGCTTGTGCAAGTCTCATGCACAACTGCTGTCGCAACTAATAGCAAACTCACCCTTTCATCTACCTCTTCCACTGGTCTCCACTGAACTGTCCATGCACTGTAGTGAACTGATATGTTCTTGAGTTGAATAATGAGTTAATAATTAGTGAATTAAATAATATTTAATTCACTCCACTCATTACTAGTGTATTAGCTAGTTAAACTAAACACAACTAGTTCAACTAAGTTAAACCGAACACAACTCCACCAACTGTCTCATCAACTCCACCAAACTCTGCCACTGAAGTCCTAACTGAAGTCAACCATGCATGAGCTCACCAAACCCCAAGGAATAGCGTAATTCCTTCTGTCAGATGCATGAGCCACATCCGTAGCTCCAAATGAAGTGTTGTAAGAGAATAAATTGAAGTTTAGAGTCCAAATATTATTAAGGGCTAATAATATTTGACTGACCTATTTTTAGACAGGCAGTCTAAAAATAGACTTCGACCTGTATGTCTAAAAACAGAGGTCCATCTATTTTTACCAACTCGACCAATCATCCAAGAATAGCATACTGCAACTCCTAGACCATGCTCCATATGTCTAAAAATAGACTTTGCGCCAAAAATAGCCTGTGGGCCCACTTAGTGAAGGCGACTTCATTTCACTAAGCTCCATCATCTTGTTGCATTTTCAACACATGGTGCATAATAACTTTTGTAAAATTTGAAGTAAATGTTTTTCTTCAAATCACCTATGAACAATACTTCATGTGTTGCTCTCTATTTTACAAGCAATCTTTGTCACTTCATTTAAATTTGAAAGGTGTACTATAACCATTCTCTTGTATTGTTTTTGATACATATTAGTCCATGTAAGCGTGGATGCCTTCAGACGATTATGGAAATGCTGCCTACATTTGGAACTGGCAAATAAGAATATTTGTGAATTTCCAACCAAGAGTAATTGAACAATGAAATTATTACATGTTCCACTAGATTTGAGAATAAGCATAGGAAGATAGACTTCTAAACACAAAGGAATTAGACATTACCCTCTCTATAGAGAGTCAACATGGCCAGTACCCATAACCAAATTGTGGGAATGTGCATACTAAAGAGTTTGCAAAGCATGCCTAATCCACCATACACAATTTGCAAATAGCCTCAAATTACTTAATATAGGCATCCAACGTTTTTCTGAGTGATACACTCTCGAGTCTTAATAGAATCACATGTAGAGGTTCAAAATATCTACCAACCTGAGAATCAAATCTAATAAACCTGATACCTTTGCCAAGGTAGATCTTTGCATTGTTGAAGCGACAAATTTATGTACTGAAAATATTGGAAAGAGACAAAACAAAGAAAAAGTATATAAATAGGCTATCTAGGAGCACACGACATCGTTTGTGTATAAAAATGCTACAAATAATGGAAGAAAGGGCTCGATTTCCACAAATGACAAAATCAGTTGATAGAACTCAAAAAAGGTACACCATACAACAATGACAATGTAGGAATGCCAAAGTCATTTCGTGAAAAGCACAAGAAAAAATATAAACTAGTAAAAAAACAAAAAAGAAAAGGAAAAAAATCATAGACAATACATAACACACTACAAATTTTAAATTATAATATCTTAAAGTGTATGAAAATAGGTCAAAAAACAAACCACATAAATTCTTGAGAAACAAGAGAAATCATCAGCTAAACCCCAATAAAACCTTCATAAATCAACATTTTTGACAATAATACCCTAGACATAATGTTCTCCCACCATATAAAACTATGATAACGAGAAACTTACTTCAAAACCATGGCAGCTGAATAGATTTATCTGCTCTTGCAACTTAGTCCACCTCT
The DNA here is from genome assembly GCA_034641835.2 of Pinus albicaulis. Classification (NCBI taxonomy): domain Eukaryota; kingdom Viridiplantae; phylum Streptophyta; class Pinopsida; order Pinales; family Pinaceae; genus Pinus; species Pinus albicaulis. The sequence continues at coordinate 529,026,250 of CM076582.1, read as the reverse complement.
TAGACATACCTAAAAATCATCACTACGTAATATAGTTGTCAAAGCACACACTCAGAGGAACAATTCAGACATCATATAAAAGCTAAGATAATTTACAACATAAAGAAACCAACAATACATAATTCCACTAGAAAATGAAAATCCCCTCTCTGCCCTACATGATATTTAAAATTCATGGTTCAAATACATACAACGCTGAACAACTTCTAGGAATAGAAAACCTTCAAAAAGGTAAGATAAGTCCTTTTTAATAATAAAAAACATGCGTGGGACAAAGAGTCACAAGATATGGTAAAGGTTAGTCAAGAAACCTTGATAACTTACAAATAATGAAATTTATGATACAGAAAACACATAAGAATGTCAATAACAACTTAGAAATAGAGACACAACAAAAAATCCTAGAAACCCTAACTAAAATCAAATTTGATAAATGCACGTCAACAAAAATTGAGAAAATAAAATCTTATTGGTAATAGTGCACCCTCTCAGGGATTCTTGTATGCAATAACCAAAAACCATTTATTAAAAACTCAAATATGACAAAGAACTTTAAATTGTCAAGACTCTACACAATTGCTAAACATAAACTCTTAAACCAAAATAGGGAAACTCTAATTTCTCTCATTGGTTTGATGAGTGCACGATCAATATTCAATGCCATCAAATGATCAATATTCAATGCCATCAAACGATTAATATTCAATGTCATCAATGAATCCACAGATCGCATGTTATTTTTAGTCAAGCATTATGTGTTATGCGTTAAAGTTTTATTTCATTTTATTTATAATTTTTTTTAAAATGTCACATCCACTCGCAAGTAATTAGTCCAATCAACTTTTACAACCAATTATAAAATAGTTTATTAATATTTCTTTTTAAAGTTTTATTTCATTTTATTTATAATTTAAGAAAAAAATGTCACATCAGTAATGAGTCCAATCAACCTTTATAAACAATTATAAACTAGCAATTGCACCTGTGGTGCAAAGGAACGCCGAAAGGAGGCGCTATGTGAATGAGCGTTTAAGAAACACTGCTTGAGAATGAGTTTCTTGAATAATTTGATTTGAAGTTTAGATATTAAGATGAATCTTATTAATCTTGACTAATTTTACAAATGCAATTTTTGCAAATATGTCCTTGACAATGAGTAGTTTAAAGGCTTTCCCTATGGAACATATATTTTGGAATAGGGCATGTTGAATTATTTCCTTGGTAAAGAAGGCATAGGCACAAAATAGGTTAGGAGAGGATGTTGGTTTGTAGGTATAAAAGGAAAGGAAATAGTAATGTCAAATAACCATATTTGTAAATTAGTTTTTGAAGTATGCTACTTGCAATTGTATATCTTGAATATTCCAAGTTTTTTTTTCAACTCATTGCTAATCATGTTTGACATGACACATGCACATGATAGTTTGAAGCGTTTTTTTTTTTTTTTGAAATTATTGTTAATCATATTTGAAATGATATATGTACATCACAATTTGAAAAGTAAGCGTGTACAGAAAAAGAAAAACATTGATTGAAGTTGTAAATAGTACTAAGTAAATACTAAATAGTAGAGAGAGTAAGATTGAAATGGCTAGTTTGACTCAAACAATTAAAAAGTAATTTATTTTATTTTAGAAAGAGTGAAGCAAATGTACTAAATGTCTTTGCGAAAATCACATTAGAATAGATTAGGTTGACACGTGTTTATTTATTTATTTATTAATCTTTATTTTATTTTATTTCTATTTAATTATTTTATTCTTATTTTTGTAATTAAGAATTTTTTTATGTATTTTATTTTTAATTTTAATTTTATCTTTATTTTATTTTATTTCTAGTTATTTATTCTCTTCTTCTTTTTTCTTTTTTAATATCATAGCATGTAATCATTAAAAATAAAATAAATATATAGATTGAAACTTTAAATATTATTTAATTACTTTTAATATTTAATTTATTCGACAATAATAAAAACAAATGAATATCCTTTGAATAATGCACCGAGGCTATCTCCCTCTTTTATAAAGCGCTCGAATATTAATAGAAATCCTCCCCTTATAAACTATATTAAAAGGCAATATCCTCTCATTATATTTTGATGTTCGAACTTCTTAGACCATAACCCCAAGCAATAACAAGTATACGCCCTCTCGAACGGCTCACGACAGACTTTAGTTTAATAAGCATTGACCAAACCTTAGAGTTGAAAGGAGACTTCTCAATCATATAAGGGGGGCAAAAGATGTAGATTTTGAGTTAATTCTTGAGTTAATTCCTTGAGTGTGGAAAATAGATTGGGGACGACACGACAGCAGCACGGACGCGGAGGAGTTGACGCGCGCAGGAAGGAGCTGAAACCATAACAAGAACGGTACAAGTCATCAGACCATATCTCAAAACATATTTTTCAAATAGTTAATTTGAATTTTTTTTTTTTTTTGCTAGTTTAGACTAATCCTACACCCACGGGTTTCGAACCGGTGACCTTGCAGAAGGGAGTGCCTTAACAGTGCACCCCATCACCGACTGTTCTACGCCTCGTGGGCAGTTAATTTGAATTTTTAATATTTATATTTATTTTAATAAAAATATTAATTTTTAATTTAATATTATTAAGTTGTAATTTATGTAATTTGATTTTTATTTCATTTTATTTATATATTTATTAATGTTTGTTTTATTTTGTGTCTATTTATGTATTTATCTATTTTATTCTTATTTTTGTAATTAAGAATTTTTTTTTTATCTATTTTATTTTTAATTTTAATTTTATCTTTATTTTATTTTATTTCTATTTATTTATTTATTATTATTATTATTATTTTCTTCTTCTTTTTTTTTTTTTGAAATATTTTTGTAATTATTAAAAATAAAATAAATATATAAATTTAGATTTTATATATTATTTAATGACTTTTAACAATGCCCTTGACTATCCAGGCGTTAACAAAAAATTGCACAGGAATAAAATTCTTGCACTTTTGAATGGTCGAGATGAGCGCTATAAAGATTGAAGGTCCATGTTGGATTGCGAGGCCCCTTGCCCATTTAAATTTTAACGAAGGGAGGGGTCCGCAACCCCGTCTCTACAACCACGTGGCAACGTTTGGAAAATTGTGGCACCCCTCACTTAAAAACCATTTACAGCTATGAACCCCTCCCGCAATCCATTTGTGGTTTTTTGGGAAACGCCCTTCGGTTTTCTCCACGAAGCCTGCCGGAAAGAATTCCGCAATGTCGTCGTGGCCGAGAGAAGGTTGGATGACCCAACAAGAAATGTTGTTGGCTGCTTTGAATTCGCAAGGCCAATTCATGGATTTGCTGCGGGCTTATGACTGTGACGCTGCCAAAGGAAATGTATACGACATACGAGGGGGCTTCCTGTCCAGGCATTCCTGCACCTTGTCCGTCGCCTTCCACGGATCTGCGCCCAATCGCGCATCTTGGGGATTACGGCCGTTGAGAAAAGTGGAGGGAATGCAAGGGCCTATGCTGCTAAATGGCACTCCCAATATTGATCTCATTAGCTCGATCATCTCGGCTTCCAGTTCATAAAAGATATTCGCGAGAACGCACGACACATCACTGAGATGCTTATTAATGATGCATTTCCTCAGAGACCTCTTCTACTGTTGTTATGCCTTACCAATTCTTCCATTAATGTTGGGCCGAAACTGTCGAAGCACGCCCATTCTCTCAATGATTTTAATATTTTCATTTAAATTAAAGTGAAAAGGTAAAATAGCTCTACAATATCAATGTTCCAACTCAGCTTAACATGTCAACTTGAACGACTTGACATAGGATAATGCATGACCGATACAGTACATATAAACAGCCTCAAACATGACATGGACTCGTAAATATATATGCTTTTTAAAAATATTAAATTTACAGAGATGAAATATATGCACAAAGATATAAAATATTCAAAATATTTGATAAATAAAAAAACTTTTGGAAAACATAATAAATAGCAATACATCAATCACACATCGACATAAACATAACTGTGAATGGTTTTTGAATTTTTGTGAACTTGAAAATATTTTAAATTTCCCCAATGTTCAACATGCTGCATCATAAGTCGAGGCCTCAAAGGACAGAGTGACACTGCTCAAAAGGGACAACTTAAATTTCTTTTAAACGTTCATTTTATATATAAAAAAGTTTATATATATGAGAAAGTTGAGTTTATAAAAATCCCGTTCTCAGTCATCAGTAAATAGGATACCACTAACAAATAAAAGATAGTATACCACTAACAAATAAAAGAATAACATTTCCACTAATATATACATATTAAAGTTAATTTTATAACAAGGTCCACCTGCTGCCAGAAAATGGCATACAACTAACAAATAAGAGTATCATTTTCACCAATCCTATAATCAACCAATGACAGTGATAATTGTACACATATTATAATACATATACAGAATATCGAGTAAACCATGATAACTCGATTTTTCCTATAACAATGAATGTGTACTCTTTTTAAAAAAATGCATTTTCAGCTTTCCTTCCCCAAAATTACATTATAATACATATACAAAATATCTAGTAAACCATGATAACTCGATTTTTCTTATAACAATGAATGTGTACTCTTTTTTAAATTAAATGCAATTTCAGCTTTCCCTTTCCCAAAATTACAGCTGACAGCTGATTTCTCTCCAAAGATGTATTCATTTTCTATATTTACATCTTGCATTGTTAAATAATAATAATAAAGAAGTGTCCTTTGTTAGTTTCAAGGATAAATCAATAACATTGTGCTTTTGTCTTATAAAATTGGCAGATTGGCAAATTGTAAAATAGGATGGAAAGGGCAACCAGAAAAAAGAATTAGATGGATTTGTGACTGAAGGTGGGATGCCGAGCTACTTTAACTGGCATTTGTCTCCGTCAAAGAAAATGACACATTGGCAAGGAGAGTACCATTTATAGAGTCCCATTTGCACCAACACTGCCACAAATAACAGTAAAACGGTCAGCATCTAGATCACAAAAAAAGAGCAAAGATCATTATCAGTATAATATGCACTTGATTTAAATTTAAAAAACTGATGCACAAGTTCATGATGCCAGCCCAGCAATAAGGAGAAATAACGAAAAACTAATCTATAAGGCTTACAAAGGAGTCATCAACAAAGAAAGTAAGTAGCTGGCAAAAAGCTAGAACTATGAATCTGACATTTTTTCTATTTTGAGTTAGCAGATTCGGGGTTCGAGCACAACTATATGACTTATTAAGCACCCAAGGTGTTATGATAGCCATAAATCAACAAGCAAGAACATAGTTATGGAGATGAAAAATAGCCTGCTTCTATGGCTTATTAAGCCCCCAAAGTGCCAGGATAGCCGTAAATCAGCAAGCAAGAACATAGATATGGAGATGAAAAAATAGCCAGACATGATTTTGTACTCATATTTACCCTGAAGCATTGTACCAAATTACAAAGGGAGAAAATATGCCCTGTTTCATTTTACAAAATTAATAAGGAAAAAAACATGCCCTAATACATTTCACTTAATAATATTTTAATAATATTTTACTAAACTACTGAGATATCCTCCAGGTTGAGAGAGTAAGGGCAGGCACTGATAGGTGAACTAATGCAGATCACATCCAAATAAGACATATCGTATTTTCATAATTTGTGCTCAGTTTTCTACAGAAATAGGTCTTCTAGTTTCGGTAGTTATCCATCTAGAAGAACAAACAACTAATCATGTCGTAACAATAAACATATGAATGCAGAGCACTGTTTACAAACAATAAATTCCAATTGTAGAAGGCATTTCTCCTGGGAATCAAGGACTTGCTCTGAAGCTTCAAAGCTCATAGGGGCATATATGCCCAATGATACTAAAGTAGAATCTACTTTTGCATTTGTTTTTGTTATATGCTTATCTAGTAACTGTGCTAGGATAAACATAAATATATTTCCATCCAAATTATAAACAAATTCAATGGGATTTTGGTTACATGGCACTAAAGTTCAAAATCCCCAAAGGGCAATGGGGTCAAAAATAATGAAACCAGAGCAATGCTTTATCTTTTTCATCATAAACAAATTATCAACATAAATATATTTCCAGCCAAAATTATAAACAAATTCAATGGGATTTTGGTTACATGGCACTAAAGTTCAAAATCCCCAAAGGGCAATGGGGACTAAAATAATGAAACCAGAGCAATGCTTTATCTTTTTCCTCAGCGGGCTGCTGAGAAAATATGGAAGAGGTTTCTGCAGGACCATAACATAGGCTTTACTCCAAGTCATTTTATTTTGGTCTCACTCTTCTATAATCAATCACTTACAACTGAGAAAGAAGAAAATAATGAAACCAGAGCAATGCTTTATCTTTTTCCTCAGTGGGCCGCTGAGAAAATATGGAAGAGGTTTCTGCAGGACCATAACATAGGCTTTACTCCAGGTCATTTTATTTTGTTCTCACTCTTCTATAATCAATCACTTAAAACTGAGAAAGAAGGAAATAATGAAACCGGAGCAATGCTTTATCTTTTTCCTCAGAGGGTTGCCGAAAAAATATGGAAGAGGTTTCTGCAGGACCATAAGATAGGCTTTACTCCAGGTCATTTTGGGTTTCTGTTTCGAGGAGAAACAGTGTAATTTTTTCTTCTCTCTTTTTAATGTGTTCTCTTTGCCTCTTCCTTTTTTCTTGTCTCTTTTTGAAGTGTTCTCTTTGTTAGTGCGAAGAGGGAGGTTCGAGATTTTCAAACACATGTAAATAACAGGGCATCAAAGTTTGGAGCTAACAGTTTGCAGTAAATGCTATCTCGAACCGTATAAACTTGAATGGCAGTAATCGTCTCAAAGTAAGTAAGATACGTAGAAATAAGAAAACAGCAGGAAATAAGACAACCCCACAAAAAAGAATGGTTGTGAAACATTAGTAAGGAGAACAGTTATCATGGTTTTTTACAACTAGAGTATGTGCAGATGCATCATATAAGATCTTCAGAGTATATGTATTCAATTTTGCAATCAATAACCCATCAGTTATCTTAGGGATGCAAATCGAAGATAGGGTTTGGCAGCATCTCACACACCTTTTCCTTTTTTTCCTGTGTCCTGGCCCACTCTAACTGAAGTTCCTCGATTTGCAACACCCTGATAGCCAGCCATCAAAAAGGCGTATTATTAGTCAAAATTGGCAGGTTAGTTTTCAGTTAGTCACAAGGAAGGAATGGAAATGAAACATACCCAGGAAAATGTATTGATGTCTGCTGTCTCGTGGCGACCAGTGAGGCATCTCTCATTGCCCTCCCCATAGGCAGAAATATGCTCCTTATGCCTCGACTTCAGTTTTTCTATTGCTTTCTTGATTACTTCGAAGCCTCCCTCCTTGCGCATGGACTTGGTGCTGTTCAAAGAGCGCGGTGCATTAGAGGTTTCCTCCAATGGAAACACATGCAGACGTAAATCTATTCCATCGCTGATTCGTTTATTGGTATATGTTGTACATAGCGGAATAATTACTGCCAAAATTGTTTTGCTCAAATACTTTCCTCTTTTCGAGTCACCAATGCTCCTCACTTACCTACCCTTTCGTAGATTCTTTTCATGTGCTTTTTTACATAGATTCGTAGATTGTAAAACAATGTTTACCTGTAATTTGTGTGGCATCCAGCACCATTCCGGTCCCCCTGAAACAAATAACAGGCAGTCCCGTTATTCATTATATGAATAAAAGAGAATCAACAAATTTTTCCAGAACCACATACCTCAATTGGGTTGGGATCAAAGGACAGAACGACACCCGCCTTTTCTGTAATCCTCTGCACTTGAAATTTAGGTAAGTCAATTAACCAAAATTTCCATAACATGATTGGCTACCAAACTCTATACATGCATTTTAAGAGGTCAATAAAGGGGAGATTATCTTATATGTAGATCATAATATCATTACGATTACCTGCAAAATTTTCCTCTCTGTTAGCAGAATTGTTGCATAAAAATCGAGGATTGAAATGACTTGTAAATGGAAATAATTGAGATCACCCATTAAAAATATATTTGCAATTAAGAAAACATTAACAATATCTTTGCAATTAAGAAAACATAATATTGCAAGAATTTGCCCAAGGCAGAGATCAGAATTAGATTTGGTAGTTCTTAATGCCGTTGCATTAAAGAGTCCAAGATTTGGTTCAAAATTAGGTTACTGTGACTGTCACATTAATCATATACGGGGAACAATTTTGGAGGGCTATTAATAGCTATGGCATATGAGAGGGAATAATAAAAGGAAAATACATGAGAAAGCAAAGCTGTCTATCATGGACTGTTACAGGGATGGAAATGTTCTATTCGAAATGGCTTTCATATTTGGAATGATTTCTTGAAAATTAAGTAAATTTTTTATAATCTTCAATGGATGGTCTTTTTGGTGAGAACGTTGTAATATGGGAACAATACATTTCTGATTTTCAATTGGCAGGGATTTATATCGGTGATCGTGAAGATGAATTCGTTTGAAATGGTGAATTGGGTGAGGGACAAATTGTAGCCTTGGATGTATACAATTACATTTCTCTTCCACTCCAGGAGCAAGTGGATCAATGCTGGTACTGGTTTGTTTGGTCATGGAATATGACTTTGAAGATTAAAATTTTTGGGTGGTTCGCTTGGGTGGATTTATTGGTCTTGGAAAGTGCTATCTACACTACGGAAAATGTTATATATCTTTTCTTACAATGCCCTAATGATATGGGGCTATGTTTTACAGAGTTCTAATTTAAAACAAGGATGGAATTTCAACTCTTTGGAGGCATGCTTTGTGTTTTGGATATGTAGGCACTGCACTTAGGACTCTTCCTTTCTTTATGGGATATCTGGCTCGCTAGGAACGCATTGATTTTTGAAGAATATGTGCTCATTTTGGTGAACATAGGTATCCAGAATAAAACCTCCCAGAATTATGGACTATGCACAAACTGTTATTTTTCCGATTTCCGATTGGAAATGGATACTTAGATGGAGCTGCTCCAATAGGTTACTGTGGTTGTGGAGCTGTTATTAAAGTAACCCAAAATCTCCAATGTCCAGTTTCAATACTTTTGGAACATTGGATTTGGTATAGAGTAGAAATGCTTGCCCTCTATCTTATTAATTGGACGCCTCGGATAGAGGACTTAAAGGCTTCCTTTCATTGCATTACTTTTGAACATGTATACAGGGAACACAACACCATGGCTAATTCACTATCTAAAACGGGTCTTACTTCACGGCCGGGGTGTTTTCTTCAGGTCTTTTTTTTTTGTTTCAGTAAATTCTAAAGCCTAAGTGCATATATAAATGTTGGCTCCCGTTGTTTATATGCTTATGGGACTCAAATTTTGAAGAGAGAAGTAAGTAATATGCGGCATGAAATTAATTATGCTAACGTTTAGTGTTTTGCAAGAGAAAAGAAAACAGAGAAGAAAACACTGCATCTGCTCTTCTACATCACATTTATCATGACTGGGCATGTCATCTGAAACCTAAAAGTTTGGTGGGTGTTGAAAACATTGCATCTGCTATTCTACATCACATTTATCATGTCTGGGCATGTCATATGAAGCTTAAAATTTAGTGGGTATGTGATATCAAGTATTAAGCTTAGTAATGATACAAATTTGTTATGTAAATTTAAATGAAAATTACTTGAGTTAACCCTGGTTAAACTTCTGTGTACATTGAACATTATGTTACAGAAGCTGATAAATGAATAAATTACAGAGGAAGATGGTATCGTCGCCTGCTTAAACAAGTCCTTTATCTGACATGTGTAGGCATAAGTCCATCATTCTAAATATTGCAACTACTGAATGTTAACTCGACACTATTACACTATTAATTTTGAGTTACCCAACATTAAACTTCTGTATACATTCAACATTATGATACACAAACTGATAAACGAATATATTACAGAGGAAGATAGTAAACTTCTGTATACATTCAACATTATGATACACAAACTGATAAATGAATAAATTACAGAGGTAGCTAGTATTTATTTCATACTAAAAATTGCAACCGCTGACGCTAACTTTACACTAGTACAAGCAATTATAATATTAGGAGAGCACATCCCAGTTAATGTCCATGTCCAAAGAAGGAATACTGAGCAAATAATCGTCAAGCTCTGCCCATATCGAGGAGGCCGAGAAGGATGGCATGCTACACAAAGTATCCATTTCTGTCTCCGACTTGGAAGCCGAAAGAGATTCTGATTCCCCAGCTGAGTTCAATGCTGTAATGGTGGAATCATCACTACTATCAGAATCACAAGTCTTTGAACATTATCACCGTGATATTGCTTCACTCAGAATACCAACTTGCCATCCAGTAAAGATATTTCATGCCCTTAACATCCCCAAAAATGTAACTAGTAGACTGACAAACTTTTGAGCAGCACCTGCTGTGTCTATCTGTCTCCAACAGATAAATATTGATATTGCTTCACCGGGACTACCACATTTCCATCCAGTTAGGACATCTCATGCCCAACATTCCCAAAAATGTATTTACAAGTCTGACAAAATTTTGAGCAGCACCTATCTATCTAAAATAGAGATCTCTTAATGGTTTAGCCTGTTCATTGTACTATAGTTAAGCATGTGTAATGATGAGGAGCCATGATCAGGAAAAAGCACCCAACAAAATTTGTACTGAGAAGCATGGTGGAATTGAGAATTTTGTTAAAAAATATATTGTCGACTAGTACTCAAATGCATAATCATCAGATGTATAATAACTGGAATCTTCAAGTTCATACAGGTAGTCCTCATACGAATATTCAGCAGCCTGAAGTACACCCAATTCACAATCAGGTTACAAGCTATCATAAGAATATGATAGTCATTAAAGGTGAATGTAGAGACTTTAAAAGATGTTAAACCAACCGTGTCAATTATGCCAATTTCTGCAGAGTCAGCCTCTTCATTAGCCTGCAAAATAGATAGAATACAAATGAATTGTCTATGGTTCTAAAAGATCAACAAGCAAAAAGAAAGAAATCACTGTCCATGAAATTGTATACCGAGCATGCAACAAGAAAACTTCAAACAGAATATAATTTCACATTCAAACAGAATATAAGCAAACCTGTCGGATTTGTTCAAGGTATTTAGCCATGGCAATCTCATATTCCATCTTTAATGTATGAGCCTTCTTAAAGTAAGGTTTTTTATCCTATCATCAAAACCATTGAAAGCATTAGAGAATCCCATCAAACCACATCAAAAACAAGAAATAAAATGATTCCTATGAATCCTGAAACGCCATAAAAAAAAAACTAAAACTCTATCTTCATTCAGTTGAAAGTAAATTTTGAATTTTTTTCAGTCAGGAGAATTGGTAGAACTGCGGTCTTTCACAGAGAAGACCTGGAATCAAGTCAATGGGACTGCCACTATACTCCTAAGCCTAGCCCAACTGGCCAGAAAACCTGGAATTAAGTCAATGGGACTGGCCACAAACCTAACTAGACAGATAAACTAAGCTTGAACCCAAGTGAGGACTTTATTCAGTTGAAGATTATTATTCAAAATCCACATAATGATAAAGACTTTATATGCGAAAGTTATCCAAGACAGTGTTTTAGTCAATTTCTATATTATGATCACCAATAAAAGCAACCAATCCTTTCCATCAAAGGTCGTAAATTTTGGACATCATTCAGGTGTTGAATGTCATAAATTGGTTTTGTGTAATATAAATATGTATTCACACTCTACTTTAAAAGAGCACTAAAAGGGACCTAAACAACACCAAACCAAAATCCAACCATTAAAAATAAAATTAGGCAACATTCCTTCCAAACTGTACCCTTACTTCTTCTGTCATTGACTTCCACTTATCAGCTCCTTGTCTATTGACCTGCACGAAACAGTTCATAATTCAGTTCCTACAGATTCACATCACATGCAAAACATATGTAATGGCGAACAAGACTAGGTTTACATTAGCTTCTCTGTATATAAATAACATATCACACAACAAATAAGATAACTTATAAATATGGGTTTGGAATCTAGCATACCGCTTTGGCATCAGCATTATCCTCTCTGTATTTTTTTCTGAACTCCTCCCTGTCATGACAGATTTTGCAAGCAAGCAAACATGGCTTTTATTTAAAGAGTCAAGAATAATACTTTGCAAGCAAGCAAACATGCATTTTATCTAAAGAGTAAAAAATAGTAGAGCTCATTGATACATCTAGGTATCCATGCTTCTATGCATGCACACACATAATGCCCTCACGTTGCAGGAACATTTTGCCCAAAAGAGGTACGCTGGGTTCGGAATCAAGGACCTCTAACACTGCAACTACGTATAAACTTCAGTAAATATTTTGACAGTTGATAAAGCCTTCAAGCAAGGTATCTTACATAAAAACAAAGAAAGCTGTATGTGGCTTTTTGGGCTGATTTGGATCCTTCGGCTTCTTGGCACATTTTGGAGCCTTTTGAATCTCCACCGCTTCTGTTCTCTGCTGCTTCCTACTTCTGCTGCAAAATAACAAAAGTATCAAAGTTGTTAACAACACTGAACTCAGAAAACGTTTATTGACCTAGATCATAATAGTACCCATTGTAGGTCTAAGGGAAGCTAAAATAAATAAGAGATAGTCAAGGATCATAGAATATACAATTGTGGATGCCCCCTCACAGCAGAATCAATTGTATGGTGACAGTCTGCAAACATTGATAGAAAAAGCATCAGTGCTCACATTGAACATTAACATAAACTGTTACCATCCAGAGGAAAAACCTAAAGGCCCATCAACAACAATTCACGATATCAGCATAAATAAAATCATTAAAATCAACACGGCATGAATAACACACCAAAACCAAATTAGCTCCCTAACATTCAGAAAACTATTGCTATGAAAGCATGAAATATTATCGTCCAAAAGAGAAACCTAAAACCCATTAGTACCAGGATTGAAATTCTCATGAAAAACAGAGAGCTGTCAAAACCTAGTTACCAAATTATATAACTGTAAAAACCACGCCGTGTGAATCGAAACTGGGATTTGGGGGAAGAAGCGGGCTGTTGAAAGACCAAAGGCGGCCGCCGGTGCGAGACCTGTTGCCCCGTGCCTTCACAGGAATCCATTTGTTGCATGCCGGAAGAAAGCTTGCTTGGCAGCTCCGTGGCTTGGTTTCATCATTATTGTCCGGAGTCCTCCACAAAGGTCGAGAGCCATTCCAGGTCCGCAAGAGTCTGTTAAAAGAAAACAAGAAATATAGAGAGAGAAACGAGAAAGCCAAAGAACGAAAGAAACCGCTAAACAAAAATCATTTGCCCCCAAAATTCGAAGACTTACAGGGACGCAGAGCTCGGCAACAGGAAGCTCCTCTAGAATAGGGGCTTCAATGTTTTCATTTGAAAAGTCGGGAAGGCTCAGAGTAAGCGGGCGTAGCCTTGTTCCAAAACCGCCCACAAGGATTAAGGCCTTCATGGTATCTGCTCTAGTACAGTAACCCTCTGCAAGTTTTTGAAAAATATTGAAATTGCTTGGTTCTGAGGAGCAGAGACACAGGGCCTGGTGCAGATGGGTTCTGATATGGCGAGATGGGAGACACAGAGAGTCTGGTGCAGATGGGTACTAATATACCCCGATGGTAGACAACACAAAAATGGATTCTAATATGCATGTGGGGCAGTGCTCTGGGTCTGTGGAAGGGCGCCGAGTTGAGGGCGGGAGTTGGGACGCGGGCACGGAGAGGAGGACGACGCGACAGCAGCACGGACGTGAAGGAGCCGACGCGCGCGGGAAGGAGGTGAGCGCAGGAGGGTGGTGTGAGTTGGTAAGAGGAGGAGGTGCCAAATGGCAGATTTTCACAGGCTGGAAGGACGATGAGAAAGCCTTCCTATTAGTTGGAAGAACAATCTCATTCAGCTAAACCCAACAAAAGGAACGCCTTTCGGCGTAAATAGTTTACTAATATCTTTTTTATTGTCACATCTTTATCCTCATAATAAACCTCAACGTCAGTAGGGGTTCTAAACGCATTAATCATAAAATGTCGATATGATTTATCGGAAAAAAATATGCTTTAATCATGTAAACCATCGCACATGTAATAAGTTGAATCAAACTTTATAACTAATAAAAAAAACAATTTAAAAAAATAACATTTTTATTAACTTCGCTAAAAAAATGTACGATAAAACATTTTATAAATGGAAATCAAACAATTTTACTAAAACTAATTTCTATTCAAACATTTTTACTAAAAAACTAATTTATATTCTCCCTACTATTGGAGGGACTAATAAAATCCTCCCATAATTTTTATTTCTCATCAACGTTTTATAGAAAGTGCACAGGACACTTGGTTTTTATTTCTCATCGGGGCTTATAAACCATGCGAAGGGCATGAATCGGCGCGTACGAGTACTGTATTTGTTTTGAGTTCGGAAGTCATCAAATATGACGTAGTTTGGTCAGTTGCATCTGTTTATCAAAACCAGGCCTGGTTTGATCCCGGGCATTCTGTTATGCGGTTAACTTATCGTGGAGTACATATACCAAGATTTTCGATCGCATATGGGCAAATTCTGGGTAGTTTTGTCTAAAAACGAGTAGGCATTTGATATAAATTCGCAGAGCAGGCGACATTGATCGAAGATTCAAAACATTCCCTTAAACCCCTCCTTTCCCTCTGGATCAAGCGCTGGCGCTCTTTTGTCCGGTACCCGAGTGCTGAGGCAGGGTTACATTGCAATTCTGGAAGATGATGCTCGATTTGGCGAGTTTCTCCGACGAAAAATTCGATGCAAAGAAGTGGATAAATGGGGCTTGCAAGGCGCGCCATCCGGAAGATCCCGTAGAGAAACACCTGGGCGATCTGGAGATGAAATTGCAGGTCATGTCGGAAGAAATTGCCTCTGCATTAGACGATCAGAGCGCCGCTGCGTTGCTCCGTGTCCCCCGCGCTTCTCGAGATGTCATTCGGGTCCGAGACGATGCCGTTGCTCTGCGATCTGCCGTCTCTGGGATCCTTCAGAAGATCAAAAAGGTCCTTTTCATCTCCTCACAATTCAATTATTTACTATCAGTATGTATCGAAAATTATTTAAATCCTACTTGAATTAGCATTACAGAAACTATGTTGGTTTTGTAGAAAAACCTTTGAACATGCATATCACGATTGTCTACAGAAATTCGCTAGAAAATTTGATCCCTATATCAATTCTGGATCTCTATGACGTAGAGAAATAAGGAGCCCGATGCTTTTGATTTACATTGATAGAAATACAGAGGGTATAGGGTTGGAAGTATTGATGTGGAGCGAAGTCCCAATATATGGATATGACAATTTAATAAGATAGTTTGTAACATCATATAAATATCAATCACAAACCAAAAACAAAAACTATCCACAGAGCTGCAAGACATAATAACTAACTGCTAATACTGGAGTGAGAGAGGTTTTAGAGGTTGTTATCACTATAATCTAGGCATTTACACTCCAGAGCCAACTTTTCCACTGGCAAAAGCTGAGTGTGCTGACCAAAACTTTCTACTTAGTTGCCATATATATTTTTATATATTTTATTTTATCACATAGTTTTTTGGAACACTCAATTAAATTTGCCAGTGGTGCCCCTGATAATTTTTTAACACTGTTACTTTCGTTATAATGGAATAAATATGGAAAACTCAAACCTTCTCCTAGGCTAGATCTTGGTATTGTTGTTGCTATATATCAGCTCCTCATGTTGGTGTTCTTGCTCCTCTCTTATTATTCATCATCCTACAACTTATCATGCTGTGGAGCACACTCTCTTATCTAATGAACTGTTTGTTTGATGATGTTTATAGGCATCTTTAGACATAAATTCAACTTGGACCTTATCCATTGGCTACATGAAGCCAAAACATTTTAATAAATATCACCAATGCATTTTTTTGTTTGCTTGCTATGTTATGTGAGTCTTGAGATGAATGGCAACCCTAACTTGTTGCTTGAGCACCCGCTACCCCAAGGGCATTTAAGCCATCAAAATCACCGAGGGATTGCACCTAGCTTGGGCCACACTAGCCCTTAGTGTGGCTGGATTTTTGGATTTTTGCTCACGAAGCTTCGAACTGGTGACCTTTACACCGCAGAGTACCTTAACAAAACACCCTGTCACCATTTGCTCTATTACCCATGGGTATCACCAATACGTTATTAGAAAATAGACATGTTACCTTTGCTAAGAAGGAAGGAGCATATTCATCTTTCCAAAGATGTTACATGTTCCGGATTTCGTCACACTTGTAGCACTTTGATGTTCAAAAAATAGACATGTAGATATGCATATAGGTTGCATGCAATACGACTCTACTCAAGCACCACCGAGGGTCTCTGGTTATCAAGTTATAGTCTCCTAATGATGATCCCTGCGAGGGATTGAATTGTTGAGAAATAAAGAACAAAAAATGCATATTTCTTTCGTTAATTAAGCTATACATTTGTTTGCATATTGGACAAGCTTTGCATCACTCTGGGAAAATCATATGGCCAACTCACAAACCTCATCATTATGTTTGAAATACTCATCTATGGATCATTGTCGAGCTATGGTATTGGATTCGACTTAGGATGCCCGACATCTTCATTCGAAACTTCTCAAGATTAGGGAATCTTAGATACATATCGGATTCTTGGTCTGTTTTGTGTATGTTGTAATCTTGGATCAGATCCTTTTCAGGTATAAGTGGATCTGTTTCTAGTCAAAGAATTGTGGCAGATTTACAATTTAATTCAGATATCAGCATCAACAATTTGTATCTTCAAGATAACGAGCCTCACCAAAACTTTAATTGTAGTGTCCATATGGTGCCACAATGTCAACTGGATTGCTTGGGTAACCAGTTGTGCCAATTGGCGGTGCTATAGGACATGTACTCAACTAGCTCATTGTAATTTATGAGCACTTTTGGCAGGATTTTCTGTCACTTCATTATTAACATTCTTTGACTTGTTCGCATTTTTTCTCCGTGTAATGCATTTTTTTTGGGAAACTCATTGGGCACTTCCCCTCATTTTGAGGATGGTATACATGGTAAATTGGATTTTGTAGAGGCCCAAAGCTTTGTCATGTCACTTACGGGAATGGAACCTATGTGGGGAGGGTAACACTCATCACATAACCACTTTGGCTAGACCCATTTGACAAACATTCACTTGTCAGCTTCACATAATGACTTCGGCAAGACCAAATTGACAAACATTGACTTGTCAGCTTGGATATGTATAGGTCAAATTATGAGTACTCTTGAAGTTTAGTTGAACATGGCGTGTCCATTAAACAAACTAGGTAGGATTGAAAGAAGTTTGGTCCAACTCATTAAGTCACAAACTCAGGCAAGATAAAATTAAAAAAAAACATTTTTTAATCATTCTTCGTTCTCGCTGTTGTTTTTCATAGTCTGAGAGTTTCTATCTCAGAAGAATTTGGAGCATTGTAGAAGATGTATCTCATTCTACAATATGATTATGAAAGCTAAACAATTGACGTGCTTTAATTGGGTTTGCATTTATTTTTTTTCAATATAAAATTAAAATAATATCTATAAAAAAATAGGGTTAGGTTTTAGAAACCTTGATTCCTTTTTTTTGGATGAGTGCTTCACGCACGCCAGATTCTTTTGTCAATTTTGATCGCACCTACAAGTCGTGTAACATTGTTGATGTGTACCTATGTGATTACCAATTTAATGGGTGCAACTCAACACAATTCCACTTATACAAGCACTACCTCTTGTATATTTTGTCCTTGTTAATGCCAAAGAATCGTACTCATCTACATAAGCAACAAGGGTATTTCATTATCAAGGTATATTTTATCTGCATAGAGGACAATTTCTGCAACACTTTGGGAAAATCATGTGACTAGCTCACAAACCTCCTCATTATGCTCAAAATACTTATATATGGATCATTGTCGTGTACCTATGTGACTACCAATTTCATGGGTGCAATTCACACACTCCCACTTATACCAACGTGACATCTAGTACATTTTGTTTGTGTCAGTGTAGATGAATCCTTCACTTCTCGTACACAGGAATTGTGGAACCAACATAACAACTATGGTTGTTTCCTTTATTTACTTATCTAGTTTCTGTTCTATTACTCACTATGTGACCAAGGTGAGTAGCATAGTTTTAAAACTAGGCCGATCTGAATCGGTTTTCGGCCTGGTAGACCGAGCCAGACCAAAACCGGTCCTGCGGCCGGTCCGTTACCAAATTGGCCGAGCCAGACACCGATTCCTGGTTCATCCGAGCCCGTCTTAAACCCGCTAAGCTAGTCCGCTTGGAAAACTCAAACCCAATTTTTTTTCTTCGTGCCTCTACCTCGCTCCCAAGCTTATAAAAGTGACCCAACCCCCTCACATTTCCTCACAACTATCTCATTTCATTTGTGTGAGCATTTGTGAGGAGTTTGTGAAGAGTTGGAGTTGGTTTTTGGAGCAACAACGAGGAGCCATGGGTTTCACCATCTGGATCCTATTCAGAGTCCAAGCCAGATGATCTTGCCTTGTCTAGCAATAGTGACTAGTGATGTTTTGTTGTAGAGGCCATTTAGAGCCTCCTTGATTATGTGTTTTTGTTTTGATCTCTATATATTACATGTATTGGACAATGCACTGGGTGACATTCTGATATAATAGATATATTCATGAGCATCCTTTGATCATATGTTGTCTTTTCTCTATATTCTAATGCTTTGATTTTGGAAACATGAATGAAAATCTTTAAAAATATGTTTTTTCATAAAAAATGAATATTTAATGTATTTTTTACAACGACCGAGTCATTGAAATCAATTAGGCCGAGTCGATACCGAGTCAAAGTCGGAGTCGACCCTTGACCGGTTCCTAATCCGAGTCTGAGTTTTAAAACTATGGTGAGTAGCCATAGTGCCCAAGACATCCTGAAGAATACATCACGCACATGGATTCATCCGAAGTTACAATACTATACCATATTAGGTTGTAACTAACATTTTCTAGCAACTATGAATGCCCATATTACTAGTATGAATCCACTATGACCATTTGTGTCCATAACGCGTGTCATACTTAATAAATATGTATCACTTCATTCATTTATGGCTCGTGAATCTTGGTATTATATGTGTTAGATCAATCTTGCCACATAAAGCACCAATGCATAAAGAAAATTGCCACATTACATAAACATGCCATATTATCACCATCAAAATGACATTAACTATATATCATCGACCATATACAATCTTAGTATACCTAGGTAGCATTATCTAGTGTAAAAAAAGAGTAGTCACAAAATTACTCGTACCATTCCCCCAAAAGGATGAACAATGCAGATGCAAATAAAAATATTGTGGCTATGAAACATGCAATCATAACCCTAAGTTCACAAGATGTAAGAAGATTTATGAAAACTATGAAAAACCTTGAAATCAAATGTTTGATGTAAGAGTTGCGATAAAGTGCCGCCACTGTGCAATAATATACAAAAGCACTGCAATATGCAACCACAGTTGAATAGAATGGTGAAAACTTTGGTAAAGTCAACCAAATATGATGGTTGCTATAAAAAAATTGACAAAAAATATTGGCTACATTTCCACAGTATATCATTATCCTAGAAGTGTGGAATAATGTGAACCATTGTATTTAGAGAAATCTAGAATTTTCTCATGCAAGATACTACTATGGTATAAGAAGTGTTGTGTTCCCTTGGCAACTAGGGCCAAATTCCACTTTGGTCAGCTCCTTTGAAGAAGATAACTACGACATTGAATTCCTCTTTTCGAGAGGACCAAAATCAACCTATATATCATCAAATTTGGACAAGGAAAAATGGGTTTTTGAAATGTAAAATTTCAGTGTCGACCTTTACTCTATGTCGGCTCATTATACCCAATAGACACGTCTCTTATCCTCCACCGAATTATATAAATAAGGGTGTCTTCCTCTTCATTTGGCACATCCATTCTCTCTCTGTTTTCTTTGAATTACCGCGGTCCGCAACAAAGGAAGCTCTCCAGGATGGATGTCTAGGGCAAGATTTAGGGCTGTTTGGGTTAGTTTGAAGACTGCTTAGCTATAGGAGGACAACCGCATAGTCCGAGGCTATTTCTGGGCAGATTTGTTATGGGTTTAGTATTGTTTGAAGGTCCTGAAGGGCAACAGAAGGAAGCTGCTTTCTCTGAGCATATTTGGGCACAATTTGAAGCAATTTAGCCCTGTTTCATGAAGTCGCAACCCTATAAGACATTACAGGTAAGTTGCAGAACTTATCCACCCCATATCGGGGTGCCGTGACGTGAATTTGAGGCTGGAAATTAGCCCTAGACAACATCGAGTTGGCTCATAGGCAGAGGAAGCCTAACCATAGTTGTGAGGAGGCCGTTTGGAGAAGATTGAGCTAGATAATATGGAATACAAGCAAAACTTATCAAATCATCCTTCTACAATAGTTTAACCCCTGGAAAAATTTGTCTCCTTCAGGCCTACATCTTAGGCTGTCTATTTATCTGCTCTTTGGCAAGTCTACTTTGACTTATTGTACTCTCTCTTTGCTGAACACTTGATATTTATAATAAGAAGATTGATCAAGTGTTAACCAGCCAATCCCTTTTATGGATAGAAGTGATCCGTCTAGCCCAATGAGTGGGTCTAGTAACAAACAAGACAAAAACAAGCAAACTTTCCCAGCTTAAATCAGAATGACATGAGAGAGGAAGATCGCCTACCTCGCTCCTATGCGGTTGCTTGCTGATATTAATCTTTATCTCCTCACTTCCAAGCTCGCTCCTCGCTATTCCTTTACGCACGAATACCTACAAGAGAGATCAAACAATGACAAATAGATAAAACATAGTATATTGCATTCTAATGTAAACCATATGACAGATCAAGGAGCATCATACTAAGCAAACAATCATTGACAAGTTTATGGAAAGTAAAACATGCTTTGTATTTTTGATAAATTAAAGAGGGAAGCATACAACCGGTACCTTGATGTTGGAGGTTTCCTTTAGGATGGGATTACAAGTCCAAGCCAAATAATTTAAGCACTCATTCTCCTTGGGATTTTGACAGCATTTAGGCGCATTCGAGCACAAGAAAGGCAACCAACAATGACCAAGCATTTGGAGAAAGCATGGCATTCATTTATAGGGAGGCTAGAGAGGTTAAGTATCCACAAAAGGAGGAAGGCCCATATCTTAAGGGGAAAGTCCTTGAAGGTAGGATCAAGGACTCAAAATGGGAGAACTCGACTCAATCTTCAACCAACAAGTACCAGACTTCTGTTCTCTAGATTTCTAAAGAAAGAAGCTTCTGCTCCATTTTTGGAGAACTTGCTTGAAGAGGACCAACGCGACTTTTCAGTTTAATTCTCGCGCTGCCAACATTGTTTACCAGTTACACACAAGGTGACAAGCGCGAGGGCATACAAGGGAGAACCGGGCTGGGGATGCAAATTAGGGTTTTTTACAAGCTTTCTCCAGAATTGCCCTAATGCATTGATTCTCCATTTCTTTAGGGATGTTTTGAGCATGTTATTCATGTTGAACATGTTTTCGTAACTTTTGTCACTTTGCGACATTTGTGGCATGAGTGACACAAAGGATGACACTTTGGATAGGGAATAGGGAATACGACAAAATACTGTGTAATAGATGCCCCCTAAAGCATGAAAGCAGAATGAGAAGTGATGGTTGAAATGCTTTCTCAATCAAGGTAGGGACTTTGGAAAACCACCATCAAGAGGCCTGCAAATCAAACACAATACAATATATGACATCCTTGATATAAATATGCTGGATAGGACATCACTAAATAGGCATCAAATAACACATGAGTCCACGACATGGGCACAACTATCCGACTAAAAAGGATCATATGTATGGATCCACGGCATGGTTGCAGCCATCTGTATATAAAGGATCATGTGTGCAATCATGAATACTCCACGCATCCTAAATTCGAACAAATGTGATCCAGGGTCTTCGTCTCTGTCTCGATCCATCCAACGTATGAATCTAACCATGTGAATAGATGTGTTGATGTTGAACATGGTAGAAACCCCTTGATTATCAGTCAATGAGGTAAACCGTTAACAGGCACGAGAGAAACTAATAATGACGATGGCCCTCAAGGGTATGACAACACAATCAACAAGCGTGAATGAGGGAGTTGAAGTCAAACACTTGTAGAACCATTCGATCGAAGGCCAATGATGTGAACCTGTCGTCGAACGCGAAGAACTTGCCATTGAGGCATGCAAGCTCCAAGGTACTAACAGGGAGTTTTTAGATCAACTTTCTGGATAATGAGCTGATGTCGATAGGAAGCGATCCCTTGAAGGAGGGCCATAATGTTTCCCACATCATTGACACAAAACATAGGAGTTCTCAAGGTAGATAGGAATGATTCAAGAGTGTTGCAAAGAGGGTCAGATAAGTATGAAAGGTTTGACTCTTGCAGATAGGACTTCTGTTGAACATATTAACGACACGACTCCGGATGTTGGCAACATTTGACTCAAAATGGGATCAATGGTCATGGTGACAACAGGATATGATTGAATGAGAGGCAAATGGATTTTCCAAACCCAGGAAGGCAAATGACGAAGAGAGGATAACCCAAACCCGACACGAGATGCAAAATTGCAAATAAGTGTCATGTTCAAGAGCGACATGTTGCCTTCACTACAAAATGCAAGACATACTTTACTTCCATTTTCCCCCACTATTTCTAGCGATTACCTCTTTATTTTTGATAGCAAGCTTGAAGAGGATACCATGTGCTTAGCGTATAAGTTCACCCTTTGGATGAATCCATCCTAGTAAGTTTAACGAGTCCTAGGAAGGAGTAACTTGGTCTTGTCGTGGTGACAAGTCCTTTGTCATTTAAGGTTTACGAGTCCAACGGATGGGTAACTCGGTATCTTTTTCATGTTTAAGGAGTTTGAAAAAGAGATGAAAAATAAAACTCCAAAAGGTCCCTTTTCGTAGATAGTCCCTTGAACCCGAAAATGTAGAAAACAATATCCAAGAGAACTGCTTAGTCATGTTTGACTAAGGTATTCCTTTTTCGTAATTAGTCAACTTCATCCTGTAAAAGGGGTAAACATATATTGAGACGACGTCGATTCATTTATTTTAACGAGCTCGAAAGGACAAGTGCTCAACAATCTTTTCATATTTTGAGAGTTTGAAAAGAGCTGAAAGAGGACTCCTCCTGGAGGACCGAGTGGTATAAAGAGAAGCAACTGGTTCCGGTCATGACAAAACTGCTCAAAATACACAAAGGTCAAGAGGTTGGCAAACAAGACAACTCATTGCAACAGTTCCTCGAGCAAGGGTAAAACAACCAAGTGAGAGCATATGATCGACCAAGCAGATGGTGATGATGGAATGAGAAAACCAAGGCTCATTTGGAAGAAGAGGCCGATAAAAATGGCAATCGCAAGAGGTAAAATGAGAATGGTTTCATTTTTTACACAAGCTTGAAATATGGGAAACTATGCTTGAGAACCTTTGAAGAAGGTTTCATTTTTATACAAGCTTGAAATAGAGAAAAAACTATGCTTGAGAGTGGTTTCATTTTTGCACAAGCTTGAAACGAAGACAAACTATGCTTGGAATAAGTTTACATGTCCCTAGCATAATGAATCAATTCGAGGTACATGCCCCCTAAGCTTCATTTCATTCACCTAAGTGGACTACTGGTTACTAACAGGTGGATGGAATGAAGGTTCATTTACGAGATCAAATGAAAGACTCGACTAGGAATTTATGAGATCTAATTAAAGACTCGAATTGAAAGGGGATTTGTTTCATTTTTTAATGAGCTTGACATAAGAAAAGAACTATGCTCATAGGGACCTATTTTATTTTTTAGTGAGGTTGGCATAGTAAAAGAACTATCCTCATAAGGACTTGTTTCATTTTTTAAGGAGCTTGAAACAAGAAAAGGAACTTTGTTTCGACATTGTTTCATTTTTTAACGAGCTTGACACAAAACAAGGAACTATGCTCAGGCACTTTGTTTCATTTTTTAACGAGTTTGACACAAAACAAGGAAGCATACTCAGGCACTTTGTTTCATTTTTTAACGAGCTTGACACAAAATAAGGAACTATGCTTGGAAGACCTTGTTTCATTTTTTAAGGAGCTTGACACAAGAAAATGAACTTTGCTTCGAAGACCTTGTTTCATTTAAGGAGCTTGACACAAGAAAAGTAACTTCGCTTCGAAGAACTTGTTTCATTTTTTAAGGAGTTTGACACAAGAAAATGAACTTTGCTCCGAAGACCTGATCATGGCCCATAAGAGGTTATGGCTTCCAAGAGGTTTTCATTAGATGGGAGAACAACACTCTGGAAATGTTAATTTTTGGGCAACTAGGTCCAAACTCCATGTTGCATTGCTCATATTATGATGATGATATTTTTGTTGGATTCCTCTTTCGGAGAGGTGCAAGATTGATCTAAAGATCATCTTGTTTTGGATGAGCAAAACTTATATTTTAAATTTATTTTACACACGTGCAATTTGTCAAGGTTGGCCAGATTTGTAATGTAGGTTTACAAGCCCCAAAAGATGTGTCACACACCTCATTGACGGGTATAAATTGGAGAGAGATGATGCTCATTTCATTATCATCTCATCACATACATTCCTCATCATCTGATTAGGTCGTACAACCTAGAAGAGGCTTCTCTTTCTCCCACGTGTGAATTTGGATGCCGAAAATTTGCAGACTATTTTTAGGGCTTTTTGGACAATGTTGACCAGCGTTGACTTTGGGTCAACCCTCAAGCTTTGACTGCAGAAATTCTGATTTTTAGAGGCTGCATTAGAGGGCACAAAAATTGAGGCTGAATGTTGACTTTGACCGCAACCCCCTTGACCATAGTGTTGACCACCGTTGACCGCAACGTTGACTGAAGTTTGACTTGCATTGACTGTTTTGGGAGATGCCTTTTGAGGTGTGTGTGACATTGAAGAAAGGTTGATCTTGTATGTGTTTGACTAAACCTCCAGGAGGTTGGAATAGCTGGTTTGACTAGCAAAAGTCTTTGCTGGCTAGGGCATCCTGTTGACTGTTGTAACAAACATTTCTCTCTACATTTGCTGGACAAGAAGAATTACAAATTCTGATATATTATTTTGGCTTGTCTTCTATTTATCTATTGTTATGTTCTAGCAACATTTACTTTCATGTTTATGTGATTGCTAATTTGAATTGGGCCTACAAGAAGGATTGAAGTAAACTGCATTAAGCATAGAACATACCATGGTTATCTAAAATTAACATGGTATCAAAGCTATAAGGTGAAGACAAAGCCCAAGCTAGTGTGGAAAGCAATCACCGAAGAAGTTGTCTTATCAAGGACCAATGGCCTCCTCAACCTACAAGGGTTTCAAGACTGATGATAACCTGACTGATAAGTCTGATTATCATGCTTGGAAGATGTCTTTGGATTTGGTATTGGAAGATCAAGAAGTCATGGATTATGTGCAGGGGAAGATAAATGAGCCTCCATCAAATGAATCGGCTGCCACAAAGACTAAGTATAGAAAAGGGGAAATCAAAGCGAAGATGATTATCAGGGATTCTATACATAAGCACTTGGTTGCTTATATCTCTGAGCTGGGTACATCTAAAGAGATGTATGATAAGTTAGTTAGCATGTTCAGGGCTAGCAATGCTAATCAAGTTCACTTTTTCAAGAACAAGTTAAAGAATATCAAGAAGGGCAAAGAAGAATCCATTCAAACCTATTTTATGAGGCTCACAGAAATCAGGAATGATCTCTTAGCTATTGGAGAAGAAGTAGCTGACTGAGAGTTCGTTCTCATTGCTCTTGGAGGACTCCTACGAGACTGGTATGTATTTAATACTACGATTCTTAATAACGATGTGATTCTTGATTTTGATGAATTGTTGACGAGATGCACTCAAGAGGAAACAAGGATGATGGAGGGAGACCACCCCTCAAATGGGAATGGAGGTAACTCTACTGCCTTCACAGCTCATGCAAAGAAGAGGAACAATGGTCGTCTAGGAAATCAAAACCATGGAAGAGCGGGTAACAAAGGAAGAAAAGGAAGATGTTACACTTGTAACGAGTTTGGTCACTATGCAAGAGAGTGCCCCAATAGAAGGGACTCTCCTAGAGACGATGACAACAACTTCAGGGGGAATGGAAATCAAAGGAACAACAGGTTCAAAGGAAAGAGGAAGGCTCCCTCTGATTGAAGTGGAAATGGGCAATCTTTCAAGAGGTCAAGGAATTCCAGGTATGATGAATCTAATGTTGTTGTTAGGAAAAATGAATATATTCTTATATCTGCCCTCTCCGCTGCATCTCCTTCCGATATGCTGGACAATTGGTTGATTGATAGTGGTGCCTCAAGGCACTTCACTGGATACAAGGAAGACCTCTCTGATTTGATTGAAAATGATACTAATCTGGAAATTATCCTTCAAGACAATGCCACCTATCCCGTGAAAGGGACATGGACTGTGACCCTTCATTCATCATTGTAAATTTTTGTAGATGTTCTATGCTAGGAGCAATTTTACTTTTTTCACAGCAATCATACAAATAGTTAAGCAAAATGCAGATAGAACATATAAGTGGATCTTACAGAAGACAAATCAGAAACAGGAAAAATGTGGTGGTTCGTTACGGCGGTCAACAGGATGCTTCAACCAGCAAAGTCTCCTTGGTCAGCCAACCCAGCATGTGTCACAACAGTCCTCCAATCAGTAAACGAGTCAACCCAAGTCAACTCCAAAAAGTCAACGCTGTCCTGAAAAAGTCAACGCAGGGCAGCAAGCTAAAAGTCAACGCAGCAGCAGATTGGTCAACCCTTTGACCTCACTTCAAAGCAAGTAGTATCATTCAAATCGAACTTCCCACAAGCCACTATCGCACCATGCGTTGACCAATAACGCTCGGTCGTCCTCTTCGCAAAACCCAATCCGTGTACGTCCTTCAACTCACTCGCATCGTTTTTGTCCTTCTTCTCCTTCTTTTTCACACGTGTGGCCGAACTCGTCCTCCAGCATTGCATTATCTCATGAGAGAAGAAGATGTGAGTTGTGTCAGGATAAATGTTTCAACTTTGCTTGCATTTATACCCATCATCAGTGTAACACATCTCGCCGGGGGCGTGCAACCTTAAGGTCGACTCCGCACATATAATTTATTAAGCATAATAAATTCAAAATATAAGTTCTGCTCATCGGATTAAGACATATTTTATATGGATTTTACACCTCTCAGAAAGAGGAATCCAACAAAAATATTAGCCTCTTAATCCGAGCATCTTAATATGGAGTTTGGACCTAGTTGTCCAAATTTAACACTCTCAACTAGGGGAGAACTCCAACGCACTGCTGCAATCAAACATCTTGGCGTCATCCCGCCGTAACCCCGTCGGTCGTCTCTTTATTTCGGTACTCGGTATGGGTCACCACAAAGACATCATCCCCCGACCGACATAACTGCATTCCGCAGGTTCCAAACCTCATCAAACTCCAAGGAAGAGTATCCAACCAACCGAAAGTTGGTTCATCTCATCTCAAGTCAAAGTAAGAGGTCCCGTACCCTCACAAAACTTGATCTCGTATCAGCGGTTGGACCGTGCCACCCCAGAGAGCACGCAATCTTTGATGCGTCCACCGCCCCTTACAGTCTCTAGCTTCTTCCCACCTCATTGGCCAAATGAGAGGTACTTCCCATGAGCCCCGAACTCAATGTATGCATGGCACAGACAAATGATAAGCAACCACCAATAATCACAAGGGCGGGGCACAATTATGAGTGCTTATAGCTCCGAGAAGCTATCCCCAAAGCCCCCCAGAGCTCCCAGAGCTCATCGTCCAACGAGACCCACATCATAGGGTCGTTCCACGATACCAAGATTCTCACGGAAGGTTAGGAACTTGACCTTCCCCAGGGGCTTAGTGAGAATATCCGCGACCTGCTCATCAGTTCCTATATGATCGAGCCTTACGGCGCCTCGCCGTACCATATCCCGTAAAGTGGGCAATCACAGAAGCAGGCTACCGTAGATAAATGAGTGGCGAATCAGCTCAACAATCACAAGGGTGGGGCAGAAGCATTATGAGTGCTTATAGCTCTGAGAAGCTATCCCCAAAGCCCCCCAGAGCTCCCAGAGCTCATCGTCCAACATGACCCACATCATAGGGTCTTTCCACGACACCAAGACTCTCACGGAAGGTTAGGAACTTGACCTTCCCCAGGGGCTTAGTGAGAATATCCGCGACCTGCTCATCAGTTCCTATATGATCGAGCCTTACCGCGCCTCGCTGTACCATATCCCGGATAAAGTGGTACCTCGCGGTACCACTTTATCCTAGATATGGCAAGGCCGTAGGCCGTAAGGCCGGGATATCACAGAACTATATAGTCGCCATATTCTCACTAAGCCCCTGGGGAAGGTCAAGTTCCTAACCTTCCGTGAGAATCTTGGTATCGTGGAACGACCCTATGATGTGGGTCCCGTTGGACGATGAGCTCTGGGAGCTCTGGGGGGCTTTGGGGACAGCTTCTCGGAGCTATGAGCAACCACAAGGCTAGGCTTGCCAAACCTTGTTGGTGTGCTTGGACCCCACCGTTGTGATTATTGAGTTGGTTCACCTCTCATTATCCGTGCCCCGTATGCATCCTACCCATTGAGTTCAGGGCTCATGGGAAGTACCTCTCATTTGGCCAATGAGGTGGGAAAAGCTAGAGACTATTAGCAAACACTGATGGACGCATCAGAGATTGCCGTACTCTCTATCTAGGATGGCATGGTCCAACCACTTGATCTTCTTTCCGGTCATATTTTCCACCAAGGCTTTGAAGGTACGGAACCACATGAAAGCCTCATCCTTCTTCTTCAAGAAGTATATCCGTGTTTTGCAGCTACAGAGAAGTCATCAAGAATGTCATAGGTAAGAATATCCCCGTGACATAAAAGATACCGTATAGATCAACACTCAGTTTGTAACAGGACGATGTCTTTAGACACTTGAGGAAAGGTCCCTTGTATGTTTTCCTCTTCAAGACAACCCTTACATACACCTTCATGATTATTTCAAAATCGTGCATCCTCGTCACCACCTTCCTTTGCTTCTAAGGCTTTGCAGTGAAGGTGTCCAAATCTTCATGTCATAGTTCTGCCTGACTGGACAGTATCAAAGTCATAGTTTCCACTACCTCCCATCCTAGAGGTAAATTTAATCAAAATTGACTGAGGATAAATTTTCCCTTGAAGCTTTCCTTCCACATGAGCACCTTTCCATCAAAGAAAGTTACATTGAATCCTTTGTCTTCCATGGCAGATACAAACACAAGGTTCTTCTTCAATTTAGGTACATAGAGTACATCTTGCAAACGTAGGACTTTTCCTTGAGACAAGTGGAGGGTCACAGTCCCTGTCCCTTTCACGGGATATGTGGCATTATCCCCAAGGATAATTTCTAGATTAGTATCCCTTTCAACCATGTCAGAAAGTGCTTCCTTGAATCCGGTGATGTGTCTTTAGGCACCACTATCAATTAGCCAGACATCCATAGTGTCGGGCGGAGATGCAGCTGAGAGAGCAGATACCAGAATATACTCATTTCTTTTATCAACAACATTAGACTCCTCATACCTGGTATTTCTGGACCTTTTAGAAGGTTGATTGTTTCCTCCAAAGTGAGCCTTCCTCTTTCCTTTGGATTTGTCATTTCTTTGATTCCCATTCCTTCGGTTGTTGTTGTTATCGTCACCATCGGGAGAATCCTTCTTGAAGGGGCATTCTCTAGCATAGTGTCCAAGCCTATGGCAGGTGAAACATTTACCCTTCTTCTCTTGAGTCTTTGTCCTTCCTTTGTCCTTAGAACCACCAGAGTTCTTCTTTCGGGAATGAGCACCATAGGCAACATTTCTTTCATTATCGAATTCCTTCATCCTTGTTTCTTCTTGCATACATCTAGACAGAAGCTCATCAAAGTTAGGAATGGTATTATTGTTGAGAATGGTAGTTGTGAATACTTGCCATTCATATGGAAGTCTTCCAAGTGCGGTGAGAACCATCTCACGATCAGCTATTGTCTCCCCAATAGCTAGCAGATTGTTCCTTGTTTCGGTCAATTTCAGAAAGTAAGTTTGAACAAACTCATCCCGGCCCTTCTTCATATTCTTCAACTTGTTCTTGAGGAATAGCACTTGGTTCACATTGTTTACCTTGAACATAAGGATCAATTTGTCATACATCTCCTTGGATGTGCCTAGTTCAGATACATAGGCAACCAGATTTTTATGTATGGATTCCCTGATCAACAACTTTGCTCTGATTTCTCCCTTCTTATACTTGTTTCTAACAGCAGCGGTAGCATTTGATGGAGGTTCTTGAATCTTCCCCGTCACATGATCCAAGAGATCATGATCTTCCAATTTGAGATCTAATATCATCTTCCAGGCATGGAAGTCATCCCTTCCAGTCAGCGTGTCATTCTCCTTGAATTCAAGACTAGTGGAACCCATTTCTTCCGGTGATGATTGCTAAAGATAGAGTTTGTCTTCACCTCACCTCTGATACCATGTAAATTTTTGTAGATGTTCTATGCTAGGAGCAATTTTACTTTTCTCACAGCAATCATATAAATAGTTAAGCAAAAATGCAGATAGAACATATAAGTGGATCTTACAGAAGACAAATCAGAAACAGGAAAAATGTGTTGGTTCGTTACGGCGGTCAACAGGATGCTTCAACCAGCAAAGTCTCCTTGGTCAGCCAACCCAGCATGTGTCACAACAGTCCTCCAATCAGCAAACGAGTCAAACCAAGTCAACTCCAAAAAAGTCAACGATGTCCTGAAAAAGTCAACGCAGGGCAGCAAGCTAAAAGTCAACGCAGCAGCAGATTGGTCAACCTTTTGACCTCGATTTCTGTGCCAAGTAGTACGGCCTTCCAAAATCGAACTTCCCACAAAGTTTCAGCCCAATTGGACCATGCGTTGACCAAAGTCAACGCTGGTCAAACTTTCTGCAAAACCCTAACTGCAGAAAAATCGTCCTTCAACTCAGCCGTACTGTTTTGTCCTTCTTCTCCTTCACACGTGTGGCCGAACTCGTCCTCCAAGTAGCTCGTACTATCTCAGATGAGAGAAGAAGATGTGAGTTGTGTTGTGATGAAATGCTCTCCAACTTTGCCTGTATTTATATCCATCATTGGGGCGTGTGACACATCTGCTGGGGGCGTGCAACCTTAAGGACGACGTGCACATATAATTTATTAAGAATAATAAATTCAAAATAAATGTTCTGCTCATCGGATTAAGACATATTATATATGGATTTTACACCTCTCCGAAAGAGGATTCCAACAAAAATATTAGCCTCTTAATCTGAGCATCATAACATGGAGTTTGGACCTAGTTGTCCAAATTTAACAGACATGGACTGTGACCCTTCATCTAAATCAAGGTCAAGTCCTTCGCTTGCAAGATGTGTTGTACGTACTTGACTTGAAGAAGAATCTAGTGTCTATCTCGACAATGGAAGACAAAGGATTCAAGGTGGAATTCATCGATGGAAAGGTACGCATTTGGAAGAGGAACTTCAAAGAAGCGTTCACTCTTGGCTTTAGAGCTGATACACTCTATCAGGTTGGAGGAAGTCTGCTGGGGGCCATGACATGTGACACAACCCTTCAATCCGAGCTATGGCGCCGAAGGTTTGCACACCTTCATTGCAAAGCCCTTCCCGAAGCAAGGAAGGTGGTTACAGGGATGCTCAATTTCAAAGATGACCATGAAGGTGTATGTTAGGGTTGTGTCGAACGAAAGCATACAAGGGGACCATTCCCCTCAAGTGTCATGAAGACATCTGATATTTTGCAATTGATACATTCTGATCTATCTGGTATGCTGCCTGTAACCTCCTTGGGAGGATGCTTGTATTATATCACTCTTATAGATGACTTCTCTCGCAAGACTTGATAATATTTCCTGAAGAAGAAGGTCGAAGCATTCAAGTGGTTTTGTACCTTCAAGGCCTTGGTTGAAAATCAAACAAGGAAGAAGATCAAAAATTTGAGGACTGATAATGGGACCGAGTATGAGTCAAATGGATTCAATGACTATTGCATGGAAGCTGGCATTAAGAGGGAGACCACCACTGTGTAGACTCTCGAATAAAATGGTGTTGCTGAAAGGAAGAATAGAACCATTTTGGAAGCTGCCTGTGCCATGCTTTATGACCAAGGCCTTTTGAAGTTTCCATGGGGAGAAGCTGCCAACATCGCCGTGTATGGCCAAAATAGATGCCGACATTCCGCATTGGACTCCAAAACTCCCGAGGAAGTCTTCTCTGGCAAGAAGCTCGATGTCTCTCATTTTAGAGTTTTTGAGTGTCCCGTTTATTTTCATGTGCCGAAAGAAAAGAGGAGCAAGCTGGATGCTTTGGGAAGAAAGGAATGTTTGTGGGCTATAGTGAAATCTCGAAGGCATATAGAATCTATGTGCCAGGTCAAAGAGAAGTTGAGATATGCCACGATGTCACCTTCGATGAAGATGGTGCCCTCAAGAAAGTTAGGAATCTTTCTAGCTCAAAGGAAGACAAAGAAGAAGAAGAAGAAGAAGAAGAAGAAGTAGGGAAGCTAGAAGAACCGAAGGATGAACCGTTGCTCGATGTTGAAGGTCTGATGGATCCTATTGATCCACCTCCTTCAAATAAAAGGAGACCCTCATGGCTTTGGGACACTCTCCAAGATGTTGAGAGACATATTGCTTCGAGAGGAACATTCTGTGAAAACAAGAAGCCGAATAGGTGCCAAGGATACCTAGCAGCCATGAGTATTATTGTACAATTTGATCTTGGAACATTTGAAGAAGCTGTAAAGCATCAAGTTTGGAAGGATGCTATGCACGAAGAATATGAGTCTATTATGAAGAATGATGTCTGGGACGTGGTCTTGAGATTGAAGGACAAATCTGTTGTCACCTCGAAATGGCTCTACAAGATCAAGCATGGAGCTGATGGAAGTGCTGAAAATTACAAGGCAAGATTTGTTGCCCGAGGCTTCTCTCAAAAGGAAGGCATATATTATGATGATATATTTGCACTTGTTGCCCAGTATACCACCATCCGATTGATCATTGCCCTTGTTGCAACGCAAGGATGGAGTCTCCATCAGATGGATGTGAAGACTTCCTTTTTACATGGTTCAATCAAGGAAGAGATATGTGGAGCAACCTCTGGGGTTCGAAGTCCAAGATAGAGACATATATGTATGTAGGTTGAAGAAAGGCCTCTATGGGTTGAAGCAAGCCCCTAGGGCTTGGTATGAGAGGATCGATTACTGCTTGATGAATCCGGGCTTCACTCGAAGTGATGCTGATCCAAACCTTTATTTTAAGGTTGATAAAGAAAGGTCTCTCATTTTGGTTCTCTATGGGACGATCTCTTCTTGACAGGTGCTGACCCTCTTATTCATAAATGTGAGAGGGAGCTAGCTTCTGAGTTCGAGATGAAGGACCTAGGACTGATGTACTATTTCCTAGGTTTGGAGGTCTAGCAGAAGCTAGGTGAGATTTTCCTTTCTCAAGGAAAATATGTTGTGAAGCTACTAGAGAGATTTGGAATGGTGGACTGTAAGTCTATGTCGATACCGATGGAACTCAACTTTAAGAAGTTGTGTGGAAGCACTGTTGGGCCCGAGTTGGGAAATCCCACTAAGTATCGTCAACTTGTGGGGGCCTTGATGTTCTTAGTGAACTCACGTCCGGACGTATGTTTTGCAGTGAACACTTTGAGTCAACATATGGTTGAGCCTCATCACATTCACTGGATTGGTGCCAAGAATCTCTTGAGATATCTTTGGGACACAATCAACCATGGGCTCCATGGATATACCGAGAGTATGAGGCTCCATTGATATACCGATGCTGAGGCTCCATGGATATACCAATGCTGATTCGGCAGGCAGTGTGGTGGATCGTAAGAGCACATCTAGATGTTGCTTCACTCTTGGTTCTGCTTCGATATCTTGGATGAGCAAGAAGTAGAAATCAGTTGCTTTGAGCACCGCCGAGGCCAAA
Organism: Pinus albicaulis; assembly: GCA_034641835.2. Lineage (NCBI taxonomy): Eukaryota > Viridiplantae > Streptophyta > Pinopsida > Pinales > Pinaceae > Pinus > Pinus albicaulis. The sequence continues at coordinate 528,992,108 of CM076582.1, read as the reverse complement.
TACATTGCAGCAAGTATGGCTTGTTGTGAAGCTGTTTGGTTGAGAAAGCTCTTCAGTGAGCTGTTTGGACATGTGCTAGATACCACCATTATCCTTTGTGATAACCAGAGTGGGATTTGTCTTTTTGAGAATCTTGTGTTCCACGACCGATCGAAGCATATTGATATTAGGTACCACTTTGTCCAGGACATGGTACAACGAGGCGCCGTAAGGCTCAATCACATTGGGACTGATGAGCTAGTCGCAAATATTCTCACGAAGCTCCTAGGGAAGGTCAAATTCTTAACCTTCCGTGAGAAGCTTGGGATTGTGGATAGACCCTATTTTGAGGGTCCCGCCTGAGTTGGACTATGAGCTCTAGGAGCTCTAGGGGGCTCGGGGATAGCTTCTTGGAGCTATAAGCAACCACAGGGCTAGGTTCGCCGAACCTTGTTGGTGTGCTTCTTCCCCACCGTTATGATATTGAGCTGGTTCACCCTCTCTTTGATCTATGCCCCGAATGCATCCTACCCATGGAGTTTCAGACTCATGGGAAGTACCTCTCATTTGGCCAATGAGATGGGAAATGTGGATAGAGACCGATAGCATGACCGATGGACGCATCAAGGATTGCCATACTCTGTATGTCTAGGATGGGATGTGTCCAACCACTTGATCTGGGATCAAGTCTAGATGAGGTTCTTACCTCTAAATTGACTTTGGGTCAGTGTGTGACCCTCTTGAGTCCCATTGAGGTTTTAACCTCTAAGATGACTTCGGGTCAACAGAGTGCGATGTCTTTGTGACTCACACTCGTTATGTAAAGAAGAGCCAACAAAGCATGTTACGGCAGGATGACACAGGAGTGCAGGATGATATATGATAGTACACTATGGTACTATATGATAGGATGGCACAAGTGGACAGATGGAGTTCTCCCTAGTTGAGAGGGAGTGTTAATTTTTGGGCAACTAGGTCCAACATTGCTCATATGATGACGATGATATTTTTGTTGGATTCCTCTTTCGGGGAGGTGCAAGATTGATCTAAAGATCATTTTGTTTGGATGAGCAGAACTTATATTTTGAATTTATTTTCCACACATGTGCAATTTGTTAAGGTCGGCCAGATTTGTAATGTAGGCTCACAAGCCCCAAAAGATGGGTCACACACCCTCATTGATGGATATAAATTGGAGAGAGATGATGCTCATTTCATCATCATCTCATCACACACATTCCTCATCATCTGATTGGTTCGTACAACCTAGAAGAGGCTTCTCTTTCTCCCACGTGTGAATCTGGATGTCGGAAATTTGCGGACTATTTTTAGGGCTTTCTTGACAGCGTTGACCAGTGTTGACTTTGGGTCAACCCTCAAGCTTTGACTTCGATTTGACTGCAAAAATTTTGATTTTTGAAGGCTGCATTAGAGAGCACAAAAATCGAGGTTGAACATTGACTTTGACCACAGCCCCTTGACCACAATGTTGACCACCATTGGCCACATCGTTGACTGAAGTTTGACTTGCGTTGATTGTTTTGGGAGATGAATTTTGAGGTGTGTGTGACACTGAGGGAAGGTTGATCTTGTATATGTTTGGCTGAACCTCTGGGAGGTTGGAAGAGCTGGGTTTGACCAGCAAAAGTATTTGCTGGCCAAGGCATCTTGTTGACTGCTGTAATAAACATTTCTCTCTACATTTGCTAGACAAGAAGAATTACAAATTCTGATATATTATTTTGGCTTGTCGTCTATTGATCTATTATTATGTTCTACAACATTTACTTTCATTTTATGTGATTGCTAATTTGAATTGGGCCTACAAGAAAGATTGAAGTAAACTGCATTAAGCATAGAACATACCATGGTTATCTAAAATTAACAGGAAATCAGGGTCCAATGCCCCTATTACATGATGCATTATATCACTAACTAGATCATTAGTAGACACTGGTATGGAACAAGTTGCCACATAATTAACCTGTGGCAGAGAAGATATCACTTGCATGTAAGGACCATTTAGGGATGATGGTTGACTGGGAGTCAGATTAGTACCAATGAATGAAAGCTGATTTATGGTCACAATTCTTCCTTCATGTGGGAAACACATCACACGAAAGAGAGAAGAGACAAGAGCTCCCATGACATAAGTATAGTCACGCCCAAGGAGTAAGTTAAAGTCCAAAGGACCTTGGACAACCATCACGTCTATATAGACAGTCTTTCCTCCCAAAGTATTAGGCAATTTAGGAAGGATCCCTAACGGTTTACTAGTTCCTCTGTTAAAAGCATTCTGGGTAACAGGCGCAAGCTGTGAAGAACCAAAAGCTTGCCAAGTCGTTGAGGACAAAATACTAACATATGCGCCTTCATCTATTATTGTGCTAGGTACAACCACATTATAGGCCTGTACTGTGATTTTAAAGGGCACGTAAGAAGGAAGACGATATCTTGCCAGTCGACTCCAATCAAAAGAAGTGACCATACTACTTGGATGGCTGCCATGGGAACGGGAGAATTGCCCCCTTGTGTTACGGGAACGGTAGGATTGCCCTCTTGTATCGCAGGAACGGGAGGATTTCCCTCCAATTCATGGGATTCTGAAGAAACAAAAATAACTTGAGTGGTATGGGGTTCACTCTATGGGAAAAGTCTGATCAACTGAAGGTGGAATCAGGTCGACCATTATCTCAACCAATGGTTGGTCAGGAACGAACTCATGGGATTCACTTTCGGAGAGAGTGGGATTGAGCAGAGATGAATTCTGATTAATCACTTGATCAACTAGTGGAGGATTAGAGGAAAGCTTGTGGTAACCAGTAGGAAGACAAGGCTGAGACACTGTAAGGTTTTCCAAAACTTTGGAGGCTTCATTCATATAAAGACAAAGGTGAATGGGATGAATTCCCTTCACATAACTTATAGGGAAATTTGACTTTACCCTTTATTCCATGGGCCCTACTATCACTAGTTGAGGTTTTATCACCAACATGATCTCCAGAGGCCGATGGCAAAGGCTGATGTGAGTTGGTGGACCACACTTCTAATATCCTGGGAATACCCAGACAATCTCTAAGAAGGTGATCACCCTTACATAACTTGCAAGGGAATTTGACTTTACGAGGCTGATTAGAAGATTTGTCAATATCAGTTGCATCGGCAACAATGGTCACTTGGTTTCCCCCTTGCTTATTTGGCTTCTTCTTCTTCTTAGCTTCTTGGTTACTAGAATCCAGACTTTCACCAGGCGAAGAGGAAGAACAGGGTGAAGAAACAAGCGAAGAAGGCGAGGGGTCAACTTTAGGATCAACATGAGGTTGACACTATTCAGGTGGAGGCAAACTTGGTTGAGCAGCAGCTTGGGCATTTGGAACCATGGGGGTTAAAAATAACCAAACTGGCAAACCAATGGTTAATCCTGGGAGGGACGACGTTGCCATATAGGGAGCACCAATATTTCCAAAAGAAGGAAAAAGGCCAGTGTTTCCATCTGAGGGGATTCCTTGATTGGTGAACTTGGGAATTGTTGCCATTAGGCTCAACCTAAGATCTACTAAGGAGTTGTGCATGGGTAAGATGTTATTCAGTGGGCAATAAATTTTAGAATTTAACAACAAAAAATAAATAAAAATGGGTAGTCTAGGCAAAAAGGTTTACCAGGTATGCGTGAACTGCAGAATACTTCCTGGCGAACTAAGAAGTACGCGCAGGCAATCTCCCCGAATGCTGTGTTCGGTGTGTCAGGTTTACAAGGCGGCTGACTCATTTACCTATGGTAGGACAACAACCTAGTGGGGACTCCCAAAATATACGCAACAGTAAGTGGGAGTGAAAATCTGTAGTAATGCTGTATGATGCATAATCGTTCGATGAGAGCATTCCTATATACTTTTCATACGTGGAGTGCCTCCGATATACCTGAGAATACTGGAGAATAGTCCTATATACTTCCTTCCATACGTGGAACGAGATATCACCCCTGGGATGCAACATAGGCAGTTAGCGACAACTCTTATGTTTTACGACGCCGGAACATGTCTCTAGCCTAGACCTCTAAATGTTTGCCTTAATTTCAAATGATCCTTAGTTTAATTGAGGTAAATATTAAGTTGATCTTGATTAAAGTTTCAGTTTCAAGGCTCAAAACAATGTCACTTGAATACCTATAATGCAACTAGCATGAGAAAAGGATTCTTTCAGTTCAATGAATGCTATATAGTTTAGGGAAGAGTTTCAAACAGTGATGCAACAAACAATAATGCAACAAACAAAGCTTTTCTCTTTTCATTTTTCAAAAAGGCAATTCTAAAAAGCAGAAAGATGATTTTCACTTTCACTGTCCCAAATGCAACTTTTCAAAAATAAAAAGATCTTTACTTTTTCTAAGATGCACTTACGATTTTTCGCTTTCTTTTCGTTTTGAATGATCTAATTCTAATGTACTTAAATGCACTTCTTTAGTTTTCAATTACCAAAAAATGTGATCTATTTTCCATATTGAATTCCAAGAAATAACTTTTCATGCAAGTAATCTATTGCACTTAACGAAAAGACAAATTTTTGAAATAAAAACTAACTAGATGCAAAAGTCAATTTCTTATGAATGCAAAAGAACCACTACTGTTCCATAGACAAAAAATCAGCAATTTTCCAAATCATAGAAGCAGTAAACGCAACTTCCAATTGATTGAAAATACCAAAGACTCGATCAAAAATATCACTTCACCACTTTAAGTATGAGACAAATTTTTTTCATTCCACCAAGAAACTGAAAGAAATCAACCAAAACTTGACACAAGAAAAACAGGGGAAGAACCTTAAGGATCAAAACACATTAAAGTTTCCAGCAGAGACTCTAAAAATTTCCACATTCAAGGACTAGCACAGACTCCCAATGACACCAAAGGTCTATAGCGCAATTGTTTATAAGCATTGGCGGCGCGACTGTAACTGATAAAAACACGCTAATGGAGGTAAATGGGGGAAAAACAAGCAAATCTCAACGAGAAACTCCATATTTGATACCCTTGGACACCTTACAAGCAGAGTAAAGACTGGAAATCAATCTAAACAAAGGGTCGTTCAATGGTTGGCCAAACTAAAAAGAAGGCAAAATACAAAAGGACTAAAAAGGCTATAGGCTCCCCAATGGAGTCACCATTTTGTTAACCAGGCAATCCCTTCTACGGATAGAAGCGATCCCTCTAACCCAATGAGTGGGTCTAGTAACAAACAAGAGAAAAACAAACAGACTTTTCTAGCTTAAATCAGAATGACATGAGAGAGGAAGATGTCCTACCTCGCTCCTATGCGGTTGCTTGTCGATATTAATCTTGATCTCCTCACTTCCAAGCTCGCTCCTGGCTATTCCTTTACGCACGAATACTTGCAAGAGAGATCAAACAAAGACAAACAGAGAAAGCATAGTATGTTGCATTCTAATGTAAACCATATGACAGATCAAGGAGCATCATACTCAGCAAGCAATCATTGACAAGCTTATGAAAGTAAAACATGCTTTGTAATATTGATAAATTGAAGAGGGAAGCATACAACTGGTGCCTTGATGTTGGAGGTTTCCTTTAGGACGGGATTCCAAGTCCAAGCCAAAGACTTTAAGCACTCCTTCTCCTTGGGATTTTGACAATGTTTAGGCGCATTCGAGCACAAGAAAGGCAACCAGCAATGACCAACCATTTGGGGAAAGCATGGCATTCATTTATAGGGAGGCTGGAGAGGTTAAGTATCCACAAAAGGAGGAAGGTCCATATCTTAAGGGGAAAGTCCTTAAAGGTAGGATCAAGGACTCAAAATGGAAGTCCAACGTTGTTGTATACATTGATCTCTGCACTTTATAGATGTATACTCTTAGCATTTTTTTATGGAATGATCTCGACACATCAAAGTTGATGTATATTCTGCTCTACAACTCACTTTACCCTTGGTTTGATACTCAGTTTTATGACACGTGCTCCCTGACAAGTTGCTCTCTGATATGGCACAATTATAGTATATCGTTGTTGCAGCAGTTTAATGAATGGTTCAATTATATTTTTGCTACATGGGTCTTCGCACATCAACTATGTCTCATTTTTCTCTCAGGGTTGTATCTATTGATGAGCTTCTTGGTGAGGACAAGAACAATATCGACATAAGAATATTATATGGCAGTATTGAGTATTGAATGAAGTAACTTAGTAAAGGAAAGAAGTTGGACATGCACAAATTCGACCTTGGCACAGTTGAGAAACCCTTTGCATCTGTAACCAAATCAGAAAAAGGGAATCCACTCCTGGAGCAGTAGCTGTATTTATAGAAACCTATATGATCTTCGTGAAATTATGTCAACTGTGTTTTTGACACCTGGACTATGAAGATATCAGATTTATTTCATCTTGTGGCATCGGTTGGCCCCGAAGGAAGAGAAGCAATACAGGTAATACATATTGTCGAATTACACTGATACATAATTATTGGATCTCTGCAGGAGCAATAATTTTATGGTAGCACAGGCTCATTGTATCAAGATTTTGTTTGAGCACGTTCATTGCTCATCAGTCCTATTACTCAATAGCATTAACACATCTACAGTGACATGATCAGTTCATATGTATATTTTTCAAATATTTAATCCTTCCTCTACTTTGAACCTCAAGTCAACACTTCAACCATCAAGCAAAGGAAAGGAGCCATGAAGGACATTGTGTTTAACTCAACGGAGACATCTTCTGTCATGCTACAAGCAGTGAAAATTTTGATCAAAGTCTTCTGTTAGCAGAACTGAGATTCTGCCGAAATCACACCAGGAAACTCAGATCTTGGATCTCTCAAGAAGAAATGGTTCTCCTAAAAGACATGAAGCTATCATACCTTTAATCCTTCCTCTACTTTGAACCTCAAGTCAACACTTCAACCATCAAGCAAAGGAAAGGAGCCATGAAGGACATTGTGTTTAACTCAACGGAGACATCTTCTGTCATGCTACAAGCAGTGAAAATTTTGATCAAAGTCTTCTGTTAGCAGAACTGAGATTCTGCCGAAATCACACCAGGAAACTCAGATCTTGGATCTCTCAAGAAGAAATGGTTCTCCTAAAAGACATGAAGCTATCATACCTTTCATGTGGCACTACTCTAGGTATAAGGACTCAGCATATACAACTCAGTATCATTCATGACCTTTTTGCAGTCCAATTTTTATGTATAATAACTGCCATAATCATGAGTAGGAGCTTCTGTAAAATCATGATCTTGTTCACAAACGAAGTTGTGAACAAGAAAGTCGGATAGCTTACCTTTTGAAAAGGTTATCTATTATGAAGAATCTACGGTGATCTTCCAGTTATAAACAAAAAAAATTGCAACAACTTGGATAAGGAATTCAGCACACCTGAAGATTTTACCTTGAATGGCACCATGGAACTGTCTCTTTTGAATCAGGAAACCAGAGGTGCCTTGAAGAAGGTGCATATCATATTCTTTGTCTTATCAAGTGCAATAGGCAGGGGACCCTAATTTTGACATCCAGATTATATTAAATCAAGATAGTGTTATAAACGCCTAAATGTGAAATTTTTTTCTTTTTATAATGGATCAGTTGCCTGATATGAGAAAATCATGACCGAAGGCCAGATGATCACCTTAAGAGGGAGCTATAAAATCCCTGAATTAATTGCAGGATGCAGATGGTTTCATTCTCGATAGTCAAAGGAAACTATGAAGTTTGATACAGCTATTAATGTTGCCTATCCAACAAGATGATGATCCTCTCCTTCAACCATTATATGCCTTGATTTGAAGACAATTTATAGCTACTCATTAAGATAGTATGACCTACACTACAGTGAGTTGTTGATCTCACAGTATGACAAATGGTAGGAGTTCATGTAAGTGCTGTGAAGACTACCTTTATCTCTTGATCTTATCAAAATTGAAGTCTGAAAGCACCATTAAAGCAGAACTTACAAAGCAATAAGCATGAAGCTATTTAAGGAGACCCTATTACTGAAGAGCAAGACACAGAGAATTCAATGCTTCTCATATTGACACCAGATACCACTTGTTATGGTACAACAAAGGACATTCCTGTGTATACCTGAATTATGGCATGTTTTGATTAATAAATGATCTACAAAGTGGATGGATCTTATGATGAGCAGGATGCCAGATGAACACTTTGCACTCAGGAAAGACAAGCTTAGGCTTGTGGTCTCCCTGAATAGGAGGGAGTAAGATCAGTTAAATTTTTTTTTATCAAGATATGCAAGAAGCTGAAGATTACTAAGTGTTTCCAAGATCTCTGCTGTAAATCAATATGTTTTGTTGTGTATACGTCTATATGTTGCTGGATGAAGCTATGAGGCTCCCATTGATCTAGTTTTTGATTTTTAGAAAACAGCCTGGCACTGTTCCCTATATGAAGGGATTCTTGGCTGAAGATTGAGCTCTGGGAGCTCCCGGGGGCTTGGGGTACTTATTGAGCTATGAGCGACCATAGGGTGAGTGGTTCACCTTCCCTTACTGTTGATGACATATGCATAGGATGAGTGGTTCACTTTCCCCTACTGTTGATGGCATATGAGCAGGATGAGTGGTTCACCTTCTACTATGGCATATGAGCAGGATGAGTGGTTCACCTTTTCCTGCGGGTACCCTAGTGAGAGATGCATATAGGCATCTGTTGACATGTCGGTGGGACGCGGTTCATCCTTTCCCCACATGTAGGATGCTCATTCCCTACGATTGATTGTTGACATGTCGGTGGGATGTGGTTCATCCTTTCCCCATGTGTAGGACCATTCTTACTATTGTTGGTTTGCATGCGTGTAGGAGATGGTTCATCCTTTCCCTACTCTCGGTGTTTCGCATGCGTGTAGGATGTGGTTTATCCTTTCCCTACATATGGTTATGACGTGTTTGTAGGATGTGGTTCATCCTTTCCCTACATGTGTTTGTAGGATGTGGTTTCTCCTTTCCCTACATATGGTTATGACGTGTTTGTAGGATGTGGTTCATCCCTTCCCTACATGTGTTTGTAGGATGTGGTTTCTCCTTTCCCTACATATGGTTATGACGTGTTTGTAGGATGTGGTTCATCCATTCTCTACATGTGATTGTGATGTGTGTTTGTAGGATGTGGTTTCTTTTTTTCCTACGTGTGATTATGAGCAGGATGTGATATATTTTTTCCCTGCTGGTGTTCCTGCATCATCCTACCCATGTCGTCTGGGACACATGGGAATTGGCACATGGGAATTGGCCAATGAGTTGGGAAAAGTGGATAGGGACCATAACACTACTGATGGATGCATCGTGTACTGTCGTACTCCCTATGTCTATGATATATGATGGTTCTTCAACTTGATCACTTGGGATCAAGTCTGAATGGTTATGTGGACTTACTTTTGTCAGTGAAGAGTGACAAGGTCTTGTGACTCTCTCTCGATCGATTCTTCTTTATTATTCATATCAATGTTCAGCAGAGCAGAGAAAAGATGAGATACAAAGATGGTTCATGTCGATAGGATGGCATGATAATTGATGATGGATAGATTGGCAGGTGGAATTCTCCCTAGTTGAGAGGGAGTGTTAAAATTGGCAACTAGGGTCAAATTCCACTTTGGGTAGCTCCTTCAAAGAAGATAACTACGACATTGAATTCCTCTTTTCGAGAGGACCAAAATCGACTTATAGATCGTCAAATTTGGACAAGGAAAAATGGGTTTTTGAATTTATGTAAAATTTCAGTGTCGGCCTCTCCTCTATGTTGGATCATTATACCCAATAGAAACGTCTCTTATCCTCCACCGAATTATATAAATATGGGTGTCTTCCTCTTCATTTGGCACATCCATTCTCTCTCTGTTTTCTATGAATTTTCCGCAACAAAGGAAGCTCTCCAGCGTGGATGTCTAAGGCAAGATCTAGGGCTGTTTGGGTTAGTTTGAAGACCGCTTAGCTACAGGAGGACAACCGCATGGTCTGAGGCTATTTCTGGGCAGAATAGTTATGGGTTTAGTATTGTTTGAAGGTCTTGAAGGGCAGTAGAAGGAAGCCGATTTCTTTGATTAGACATGCACAGTGTGAAGTAGTTTAGCCCTGTTTCATGAAGCCGCAACCCTAGAAGACATTACAGGTAAGTTGTAGAACTTATCCACCACAAATCAGGGCTCCGTGAGGTGATTTTGGGGTTGGAAATTAGCCCTAGACAACAACGAGTTGGCTCATAGGCAGAGGAAGCCTAACCACAGTTGTTAGGAGGCCGTTTGAAGAAGATTGAACCAAATAATGTGGAATACAAGCAACCCTTATCAGATCATTCTTCTACATCAATTTAACCCCTGGGAAAATTTGTCTCCTTTAGGACTACATCTTAGGTTATTTATTTATCTGCTATTTGGCAAGTCTTCTTTGACTTATTGTACTCTCTCTCTATTGAACACTTGATATTTATAATAAGAAGATTGATCAAGGGTTTGCCCCATATTGGGGTTTTGCCCTTTCTTGAGCCAATTTTGTGTTCTCTTGTCTTAGCTTGCTCTCTGCATTTATGGTTTATGTTCTTTCTTCAATTATTATGATGATCTATGTGATTGAAAAGAATGAATTATAAATGTAAATTGGGCTATCATGGTAACTGATTTAAGCAAAGAACATGTTAACTCAAAATTAACAGTTATGTTCCCTTGGACTTGCTTTCACTGTTAGTAAATTTTGCCTTGGCATGCTTGCGAAGCACACAACCTTTGCACCACCATCCTGCTTTACACCAAACCGCGGAAGATCAGTGACCATCTCTTGTAACAATGCCCCATCCTCTCGTGCCATAACTCACTCAGGTTGTCATTGCTATGTATAAGGGCTTTCACTGACTGCCCTTTCAACAGATATAAGTTACTCTCTTTGTTGCCTATAACTTGCCTCACACTAGGATCAACGCCTTTCGGCCTTACAAGTGCCTGCCCTCCTGTGAAACTGACCTCAAGTCCTCTATTCTCCATAGCCAAAACGAAGGGTAAGTTCTTCTGCAGCCCAAGTACATACAAAACTTCCTTCACCTCCATAGGACTCCTTGAGTCCAGTTAGAACTGTATGTTGCCAACACCATCAACTACATACCTCCACTTGAAGATCACGATGCTCTTTGGCCATACTAGTGAAGAGGTCACGAGATCACATATGATGAGAAGCTCCACCCTCCACAAACCATACACCACGTATCATGGTGCCTGAAAGACAAGACACCAATGCAAATTCCTTCTCGAACTTCTCAACTAGCTCATTCATATGTGTTGATGTAGTCATTAGTCTATACTCCTCTTACTTAGACTGCACACCTTTATCTTTTACCTTAACCACCCCTTGATCTGCCTGCTCTTCCTCAAATTATTGCATTTTGATGATGAAAACTACCTTGCTATTGGTTGATTTTGGTAAGATCCATGTTAACTTTATTCTTTGTGCTTATTTCATTTGTTTAGCTTGTCTACGCCTTAAAATCCCTCTATATTTCTTTGCATTCAAAAATATCATCGTTTCACTTGTACCAAATGTATCAGCTGGAACAAACCCTGCCCCTCTTACATTCTTTGTCAAAATGCTAGGATAGGACTCTGTAAGACCTGGAATTTGAAGAGGATGAATCCAAGGAATTCTCCAACCTTTCTCATAAAGCCTTTTTAAAATAGAACCCAGTACTTGGTTTTGAAAAATGTTTGATATTTTACATCTAGTTGAGGTAAATTTCCCTAACTCTAAGTTAAGTGGGTGTTTGTTTTCCACCAAGACAACTTTTGGGTGCTTGTTTTCGACCAAGACAAGTTCTTTATCTTCATTGGATCCCCTTGTCCGCATGCTTTAAGACAGATACACAATCATGATATATATATATATAACTTTAAGAGAAAAAGATGTAGATCCAACCTATTCCTCACGGCGTGCCTGTAGATCTCGGTCTCTACCCTGCTCCTCATGGTCTCCTACGGTTTGCTTGACCACTGCCTGCAACTTCAGGAACGCTGCCTGAAACCCCAAAATGCAGTTTCTTGGACATGTCGTTGCTTGCTATTCCCTGTAGCTGTCTACTATTCCCTGTCGCTGCTTGATATTCCTTGTCGCTATTTGCTGCCTGCTATTCCCTGTCGCTATTCATTGTTATTACCGACATTGCATGCATGTTTGCGGACATCATCATATCATGGTAAGGCATAACAACATACCACCAACTTGGCCGAAATCCTATGTTGCACGGGGACTCGTCCCCACCAAAATTCACGGTGTTTCCTTTGTCTCGACGATCCAGGTACTTTGGAACTCATCGAAAACGTCCCCTATTGGCAGGGGACTTCCAGAACGTCCCCGATTCATCCCTTGAAAAATCGGGGACTTTTAGGGGACTTCCCAAATGTCCCTTGATTAATTGGGGACTTTAAAATCCCTAATTTATTAATTAATTATTTTATATATTTTTTACAAATTAGGTTTATTGAATCCGGTTTGATCCAGTTCCGGTTTGAATCACGGTTAGAAAAGCGACCAGTTCAAGACCTAGTTCTAGTTTTTAAAACTATGGTTTACTGTTGACAATGGATCATAGTTTTAAAAACTAGCCTGGTCCAAATTGGAACTAGTCAAACTGGTTGGTTGGATAGGGCCAAGGGTCAAATTGGCCACCAACCCGCACTGGTGGATTGGTTTATACTGGTTCGATACCAAACTAGAAAACCACCCAGTTTGGTCCTATCTTGAATCAGTCACACTATAAAAACCTAATTCCCAAACCCTAAACAAAAAATCGAACTCCCAAACCCTAAACATAAAACCTAACTCCTAAACCCTAGCAATGTTGGCTATTGAGATTCAATGCTAATGTTAAATTGTTAAAGTTACTTAAATTTTTAACATTACCATTAATTGTATCAGAATGTTTGAGAGTGTTTCCAAGTTCCAACCTTATGGATTTCATATGGTAAAGGTAAAATTTTATATCCTACTCAAACTTCAACAAACTTAAATATTTTTAGGATTTTCGGATTGGTAGGATTGTAACATTTTCATTGATATCTATCATGTATTTTGGTATAAGATTGGCATTTAATCAAGAGCACCAAGTCCTTTATGTACCTTGATGTTGGTGGTGTTGATTGTTTAATTCCTTTGCCATGGCCTTAAAAAAAATGTACCCTTCATTCAAATCAAAATCACTGGTTGGGCATGTTAAGCTTTTTCAACCATATTATAACATTGAGGAGATGAACCCTTCATTCAAACCAAAATCATTGGTTAGACATGTTAAGCTTTTTCTACCATATTATAAGGTTAAGGAATCCAAGGAGTCTGAAAATTCAAAGCCAGATGATGTTTATGTAGCTCTTGCTGATGATCCCATTTCTAGTAGTGGTGATGAGTTTGATGAGTAATCATGTTCATCAGTGATTTGTAGTAGGCCAGTGGCCTAGTGGCTTGTAGCATCGATTTCAGACTCTAGAAGCCATTTAGAGCTTCAATGTATGTTGAGGCTGATATGTATTGCACTCAGTGCCATTTTGATATATTCACCCCTACATGATATGTAGATCAGTGTTGCGAACATCTCGATAACATCCCGATTTTATCTCAAAATCACGATTTTTTGGCCTAGCCGATGTTTATCGATTTTTAAAGATATTTTATGATATCTTAATTTTGGCGAGGTTTGCCGATTTTTTACCGATATTTTCACGATTTTTATGATTTTTTGGTTTTCCGGACCTTTGCTGATTTTATCCCAATGTCGATGTTCACAACATTGATATAGATTAACAAACTTTGCATATTTGTCTCTAATGGTTTAGAATCTTATATATATATATATATATATATATATATATATATATATATATATATATATATATATATATTAATATTTTTCATTAAAAATTAATTATTTAATGTACTTTTTTGAAAACCAGTTCGTTGAATCAGGTTTGAAATAAGTCAACCCGAGTCCTGTTCGAAACCTGATTTGATAGGTGATTGGTTCAAAGACTGGTTCCAAGTTAAAACTATGCACTGGACCCCAAATTTTATAAAAGATAAGCAATTCTTCTCATTTTTCAATTTTAAAACTTTACTAAATAATGAAAATGAGTTGTGAAACAGCGCAATGGAAAATTGCAAAGCAGTGGCACCTTCGATCATTTGATTCTTTTCAAAATTGGCTCATAGTGTATTTCCTGCATTTTGAAAGTGGCTTTCAGTGGTTTTCCATTTTAAGTTTATATTGTTTAACTTTTAACTTTTTTTTTTCCTTGAACCATTTTGGTTCTATTGTTTTAAATTTTGTTCGAAACATGGCTTCTATGTTCATAGCTGTCGGGTCAATATGGCAGGGAAGAACTCATTATTGTCCTCTTTCTGCTTGATCCTCTGTTATTTCTCTAAAATGTTTGGAAATGGTGATACGTGCAGTCTTGTGTCTGGAAGGATCTGTGCCTCTACTTCTGCTTCTGTCTCTGGATGCCTCTCTTACACGTCTGTGACAGAAGATTGAAGTCTGAGGAGCCTGCATATCCCCCGGACCTGTTATACTTTGGGTCATTATAAGTTCCAGTTGACTCAACATAAAAGAGAGTTCACTCGGCCTGAGTTAGAATTGGCCACGATTCAGGGTCTGTTAGGTCTGGAAATCCTACAAGAAGAATTGTGTAGTTGCATTCCTTTACACCCTAGCATCAAATGCTTTCTTCAGTCCAAATTATTTTTCTTGTCATCAGGTTCTGCGAGAAAATATCTGCTCTTAACAGTGATATTTCATTGTCTGGAAAATCTCTGTAGTAGGGAAGCAAGATTGTCAGCACCTGGAAGAGGAAGTAGCTGTGTAGTGAATAAAGTATCCATGTTGCAAGGCTTGAAGAAGAACTTAAAATTTCCCCAGGAAAGACATCTAATCTACCCTTCACCCAATGTTAAAATTGTTAAAAAAAGCCATATTGAATTATTTGCTTTGACCTCCTTTTCCCTTTACAGTATGCAGTTTATATCTCTATTTAGACAGGGAGATTCATATCTGCTTTAAATGCTCCAATTAGATAAGAACGCAGATGGATTCTTGTGAAGCTTTGTTATGGCACACTCTTAAAGGGCATCTGCAGAAATTGATATCAATACTTATTAAGTGCTATCAGCATCTAAATTGAATAGAGACATGCCTTACTTCTTACTTTTGATAATTAGGCAGAAGGTTCATCAGCAGAATCGGTAGCAGCACTTGCAAGAGTGGATACAATCAAACAGCGTATGGAAGCTGCATATGAGACCCTGCAGGTTGGTTTTTCTTTGTTTAAATTCAGTGAAGGAAGCTCCTCGTTGGTTGAGGTTCGAGAGTAAGTTTATTTAGCAATATTCTGACTGGGCTTTATTTCTGAAACAGGATGCCGCAGGTTTGACGAAGTTGAGTGCGAGTGTTGAAGACGTATTTGCAAGTGGAGACCTTTCTCAGGCTGCAGAAACCTTAGCTAATATGAGACATTGCTTGTCTGTTGTTGGTGAAGTATGTAGTCACATGATCTCTAATAAAGAAAATGATAGACAATGGTGACGAGAGGGTGCATTGCCTTGTTAGTTCATATTTGTAATTAATTCGATTTTGAGGGCTATATTTGAACTTATTTGTGATAAATGAATGGTATTCAGGTTTCAGAGTTTGCAAATGTGAAAAGGCAGTTAGAAGTTTTAGAAGACCGGTTGGAGGGAATGGTACAACCTCGTTTGTTGGATGCGCTTTCTAACCGCAAGGTTATGCTTTGTGATCTATTTATCCTATTTTAACTGGTGAAATATTATTTTGGTAAACTGAGTTAGATTTTTGGCATGAACTTTGCTTTGTTATTTAGGTGTATGTTGGAATATTCTTGATATAGTGTTGAGAATGGAATGATTGATCTTTCATTCTGCAGGTTGATGCTGCACAAGGTTTACGGTATATTCTTATCCGTATTGGTCGGTATAAATACCTGGAACAACAGTATACTAAGACACGTATGAAGCCATTACGTTGCTTGTGGGAAGAATTTGATTCTGGAAAAGGAAATGCGGCCAATAGCAAAGCAAGTGGTGGAAAACAACTTGGGGAAAGGCAACCTGCAACTATTTCGGCCATGGGTAATGGCAACTATACTTCGTTTTTGAGCTGGTTACCTCATTTTTATGACGAGGTTCTTCTTGAGCTTGAGCAAGAATGGAAATGGTGCATTCTCACTCCTTTGAATCCAATGGTTTTCATCATTTTCAAAAAGCAGTCTAATATCATAAATTTGCAGCAGTAAGATGGAAATGATTATCTTTGGAATTTTCCAAGCACTTGTCCTATTTTCTATTAAGTCCTGTTTTACAATGCTCCTTTAGAGTGGTAAACAACCATGTACGCATTTTCTAAATCTTTCACTCTTGTAGCTAATATTAATGAAAAGGTGACTCAACTTTGTAAAAGCCAGAGTTACATTTCTGGCATCTGCCTAGTTATTTCTCAGCCTTGGAGGGTGTTTCTGCATAGGGTTGGGTCTACTTTGTCCAAGATTGGTTAATATAAAAGCCTTGCTTCTCCTAGTTGAGGGGAGAGAGACAACCATACCTCATACATAGTGTCGGTTTTCAAAACACTAGCGCTTCTGAATTAGAATACATCCCAACAGGACATGACACAAAGTTCTCTAGTGATTGGCACAAAATGTAAATTGTTTGTACACAGATAATTATTGGTACTTTACATTTAAATTGGAAAGTATAAATACTGTTGGACAGAGGAATAACTCCATAGTTTATTGCGTTCCATTAACTCGAAACATTAATTTATACAAGATTCTGTGACCTTTGGTTTCATCTTCCAAGGCGTCTCTTCCTATTCTCATAACTCTTCAAATTTCTCCTATTTTAAATATTTACAATTTACCATAATCCCTGGGTTAGGTGTCTAGCATCTTAGTGAAGTTTTTCAAACTTTTATCTTCCAAGCACTTCGGTGAAGATGTCTGCAATTTGCTCAATTGTGGAATAATGCCGAAATGAATAATCTTGGCAATTGTGGAATAATGCCTGAAATGAATAGTCTTGGCCGTTGCATGATATCGAATCAGATGGTGCTGTCAATTGATATGCTTAGTTCAATTATGGAATGTGGGATTCTTGGCCAACTTGATTGCAGAAGTATTGTCAACTAGAAGAAGAGTAAAATTCACTTGTTTTTCATGCAAATCTTCAAGTCTTTTCCTGAACCACACTATCTCCTTTCTTTCTTTTGCAGTTGCCACATATTCAGCCTCTATCGTGGAATCTGTTGGAACTAACAATTTGCGTGACCTCTAGAAGACAACAACTGATCCAAGACTCATGAGATAACTTGAAGTCGGCACTCCATTTTCTTTATCCCCATAAAAGTTTGAATTAGAATATCCAATTGGATTGAAGTCCTCAACCTTAGAATACTTGAGTCCAAAATCTTGAGTTCTCTTTAAGTATTCTAGAACTCTTTTTGCAGCAGTCCAATGTCCTTCACAAGGTTCTTGCATAAACTTGGAAAGATTCCCAACAACAAATGAAATATCTGGTCTGGTGGGGGTAAGGTAGATAAAACTTCCCACAAGTTGCCTGTACTTGGTTGCATCATCAAATTCATTCCCTTTCTTTGAAGTGAACTTCAAATTTTGTTCCATTGGAGTAGAAACCGGGTTACATTCAACCATGCCAAACTTGTTCAACAATTCTCCAATATACTTCTTTTGGGAAACGAATATGCACTTTTCATGTTCAGTCACTTCAATTGCCAAGTAGAATTGAAGATATCCAAATCTGTCATCTCACAAGTTTTCTTCAATTCTTTCTTTGGGTGGCACCTCCATGATTGCATGCTCTGTAGTTACGTATGATCCCAATAGGCAGATCCGGAAATACCAATATCAGGAAAAGCAGTTAGTCCACTTTTTTGGTTAGTCGAATCAATCATGAGTGCCGCAGTTAACCAGAGTCATTAACTGTAGTTAAGAGTAAGTAGCCTTATATATTTGATTATGAAAGGTTGGTCTGCAGTCGATCATTGGGATTTCAATCAATGGATGCAATATAGCTTTCATTGTTTCTTGTTATCAACATATCATCTACATACAATACAAAATACACAACATTTTTATGAACTTTCTTGACAGAGTTACATCGTCAAGATTGACATACTTGAAATTCAATTTCAGAAGATGCTCAATCAACTTTTCATACCATGCTCATGGTGCTTGTTTCAGGGCATACAAGGATTTGATGAGTTTACATGCTTTTTGTTTTTGCCCCTTCATAACAAAACCTTTTGTCTGAGCAGCTGTAGCAGCGGAGAGCATGGTAATGTTGGAGACAAATGTAAGGGGAGGAGGTTCTTCCAGGACCACCTTCCTCACGAAGAGGGAGTGTTGAAAATATTAGCAATAAAGGGTTCCTTGATTTGTGCCTAAATCATAGGATCCATAACGAGTTCCTTCCTGTGCATGAATTGAGTTCCTAAAAATTAGGAGATTCCCTATAAATTAGTACGAATTCCTATAATTTAGGAATCAGTCCCTAAAAATTAGGACGAGTTAGGATGCAGTTAACTGATGTGTTAAATTTGAAAGTCGAGTTCTTGATTTTCTAGTGTGAGTTGATTGAGGAAAAACACAAGTGATTGAGTTTCAAGTGGTTGACTTGAGATAGGACGAGTTGCATGAGCAGTTAACTGATGAAAACTCAATCAATCACAAAATCATTCCTTAATTAGAAAACTCACTAATTTTAACCATTTGAATTGACTTTAAAAGGAGGAACGAAGGCACAAGTTTAATCATTGTTTTGGTGAGCATGAGTTGGGGAGACCAAGCAATAGGAAGCATGAGCTTGTGTGTGGTATTTGTGAGAGTAAGAGTGTGCAAGAGAAGCTTGTGCATAGGTTGGTAGAGGTCAGCAGAGATCACCAATCTTGCAGGGGTTTCAAGCTTAGAACATGCAGGAAAGACAAGTGTGTCTTTCAGATTGAAACAATTGTATTTTGTTAGAGATCAATTGCCCAATTTCTCTATCAATAAAACCCTCAAACAAGTAGAGGGTTTTCCCAGTTGGGTTCCCTAGACAATTTTGTGTTTTTGAATTGTGTGACTGTGCCTTTATTTATGTTCATATTCAACTGCATCTAGTAGAAAAATTATGTGTTCATGTGAGAAGAAATTTATTTCAGATTGCTCATATTGGCAGATTAGAATTTCATTGATCTCCTAGATGGTATCAAAGCTATATAATAGAATAAAGACTAACACATCCAAGGAGAAAAAACATCAAAAGAAGATACCTCTGAGGCAGCTGCAGATCAGGAGCCCTGGCGAAGGAGAGATATTGGACTGTTCTGGGTCCAATAATCTTGTGACAATAGACAAAGTTTGTGGAGTTACAACTAGCATAGAGGAGACATCTTTTGAGGCCGTTTTGTGCCAAATTAGAGGGCTAAATCCTCAAGAACAGGTCTGTCTAATTCTGTCTTTAGGATGACATTTGCATTGCTGTAGGTGTCCTTTTCGGAGGTCAAAAGGCTAGGGCAATGGGTAGAAAAGTGTCCTAAAGGCCAGCGAAGAAGAGGAGCTGTAGAGGAAGGGTAGTTGCAGGTTTTGGGTGGACAGTTTCTCTAGAAGCAGGTCTGAATATTTTTCGAGTATGCCCTAGTGTGGCCTAGCCCTGTAGGTGGTCCCTTTGAGTACCAAAAAGGCCAAACAGTTGACTGTACAAAGGCAAGAAGGACAATGAATAAGGGAGGACTGTTGGGGAAGCTAATCCACAATATTTGGAGCATAGAGGGCCAAGTTTGTGGGGCTGTAACTATAGTTACAGTCATCCCTAATAGAGGGGCGAGAATTGCAGAGAAGGGCATAGAAGCTGAGATCAGGAGGAGCAACAGTTGGCTGAGAAAACAAGGCACGTTTTGCCCTCTTGAATTTGATGTTTGCTAGTGGATGAGGTGTCCAGTTTGGACAATTTTGATTGGCATCTTAACGATTGTTAGGAGGGGTGTAGTAGGTGCCAAAAGAGCCCTAAGAACAATCACCTATAAAGGAATTTGAGGACTGTTAGAAGAGCAAAACCAGAGAATCCCTAAGGGCTAGTTCTTGAAGGAATAAGGGCCAGCCAAATGGGCTTATGAACACGCCCTAAGTTGACTGTTGGAGAAGGACTTTTAATAGTGATAGAGGCAGCCTCCATGCCTTAAGTTTGTCTTCATTGGAGCAGCACAGGAAGGCAGAAGTGGGAAGAGTGTGAAGTCCCAAAGTGTTGTGTTCTTGAAGGACTAAGGAGCAACAAGTGGGAAATTGATGAGACTGTATGTGTTGACTCATTGATGGACTAATGATTAGCTAGAGGGCAGACAGTTTGAGTTGCCTATGTTCAGTCTTCTTAGAGCAGCCAAGAGAGATTGATAGTGGCAGATTTGACGGCTGGAGATGCAATCATTTTGAAGTAGCAAAAGTTGCTGTGATCAACAAAAGAGGAGGCAAAGTAC
The DNA here is from genome assembly GCA_034641835.2 of Pinus albicaulis. NCBI lineage: Eukaryota > Viridiplantae > Streptophyta > Pinopsida > Pinales > Pinaceae > Pinus > Pinus albicaulis. The sequence goes on along the minus strand of CM076582.1, from coordinate 528,971,591 downwards.
CTGCCAGATGTGTTCAAGGAGGATCCTTCCACATGACCGGAAGGAGAAGGACATGCATGTTCAAATTGAGCTAGGGAATGATGGTTAGTATGTATCTAGAGGAGTTGGTACTATCAGTTTTCAGAGGGAGTCAGGTAATCCTCTTCATCTTAGAGATGTTCTCTACGTTCCAGGATTGAGGCAAAATCTTGTTTCGTTAGCTACCCTTGAGGACAAAGGATATGATATCATCTTCAACAGAGGTAAGGTGTACCTCTAACACTTAACTTCTGGATCTAAGAAGTAGATAGGTTTGAGGGTGAAGAATCTCTACAAGTTGTAGGTAGAGACAGGTGCATCTTTGAGCAGCAAGGCAGGGAATGCATAGAGTAGAGAAGTGGTGGTTGAGGGAGAGCAAGATAGAGTTCTCAAGATGGAGCCTCAACCCATTAGGGGAATTTTGAGGTCTAAAATGGGCCTCTTAAGAAAATTGTACAACCAAAATAAAATTTATAAGAACCAATAGGATTCAAGATGATTATGTCAACCATGGGGGATGATTCACCATTTTTTAAGTAAAAGGGTAAAAATATTAAAAAATAATAAAATAATAAAACTAATTTTTCAACTCGTATTTTCAACTTATCTCCCAATGTGTTTACTCAAATTTTGAGCAGGAGTACTCATTGGATGCAAAATTTAATTCCTCATCCAAGGAGTACCCATGTTGCATACTTTTGATGGACTCTACAAAAATGAAAAATACATGAAAAAACGTGTTTTCATGTATTTCTCAAAATGAAAAATACATGAAAAAATGTGTTTTCATGTATTTCTCATTTTTTGTGTAGCAGGATCCATCAAAAGTATGCAACATGGGTACTCCTTGGATGAGAAATTAAATTTTGCATCCAACGAGTACTCCCACTCGAAATTTGAGTAAAAACTTTGGGAGTTAAGTTGAAAAAGTAGTTTTTTTCTTTTTTCCCTCTAAACTTTGATGATGTAATCAAATATTATTTTATTATTTCCACTATTATTTTATAATTTCCTTAGGAGGCCCATTTTAGACCTCAAAATTCCCCTATTGAATATCTCAGTTTCAGTCTAAGCTAGTTGGCAATTGGGCTGACTAATAGGATGATGATGAGTACCATAGGCCAAGCGAGTCGAGGCAACCACTTAGTCAAAGACTTTCAGTGTAGGGAAAGTTCGAGCCAAGTGGGCAGAGGAGTTGGTTAAGGGGGATTAGAAGAGAGTTGAGTATTCTAGCATCAAGAAGCAGACACCTAGGTACACAAAGTACATGGCACTTATGACTAAAGTGGTGGGCTCACAGAGCATGGTGGGAAAGAACAGGGCTTCAAAGCAGGTTCCACAAAAGAAAGCAGGGAAGCCTTCTAGTTCAGAGGGAGTAGTTGTAGCAACGAAGAACATGGTAATGTTGGAGACAGATCAAGGTGGGCTGTGTTCTTCCAGCAACACCTTCCTTGTGAAGAGGGAGTGTTGAAAATATTAACGAGAAAAGGGTTCCTTGATTTGTGCCTTAATCATAAGAGCTAGAACGAGTTCCTTCCTATGCATGACTCGAGTTCCTAAAAATAGGGAGATTCGCTATAAATTAGGACGAGTTCCTATAATTTAGGAATCAATCCCTAAAAATTAGGAGTCATGATGCAGTTAATTGATGTGTTAAATTTGAAAGTCGAGTTCTTGATTTTCTAGTGTGAGTTGATCGAGGAAAAACAAAAGTGATTGAATTTCAAGTGGTTGACTTGAAATAGGACGAGTTGCATGTGCAGTTAACTCATGCTAACTCAATCAATCACAAAATCATTCCTTAATTAGAAAATTCACTAATTTTAACCATTCAAATTTCCTTTGAAAGGAGGAACGGAGGCACAAGTTTAATCATTGTTTTAGTGAGCACGAGTTGGTGAGACCAAGCAATAGGAAGCACAATTTTGTGCGTGGAACTTGTGAGAGGAACAATGTGCAAGAGAAGCTTATGCATAGGTTGGTAGAGGGCAACTGAGATCAATAGTCTTGCAAGGGTTTCAAGCATTAAACAAGCAGGAAAGACAAGTGTGTCTTTCAGATTGAAACAATTGTATTTTGTAAGAGATCAATTGCACAGTTTCTCTATCAATAAAATTCTCAAATAAGTAGAGAGTTTTCCCAGTTGGGTTCTCTATACAATTCTGTGTTTTTGAATTGTGTGAATACGCTTTTATTTTTGTTCCTATTCAACTGCATCTAGTAGAGAAATTTTGTGTTTATGTGAGAAAAAAATTATTTTAGATTGCTCATATTAGCAGATTAGAATTTCATGGATTTTCTACATTTTAAGTCTCCAATCAAGTAGTCTTCACATCCATTTGATAAACTTTCATCCATTTTGTGTTGACAAGGCAAATATAGTTCAAATGCGGCTCATTTTGTTGTGGGTTCAAAAGTCTCCTCATAATTAATACCTTCCTTATGTGCAAATCCTTTTTCCATGAGCCTTGCTTTGTGCTTGTCAAGTGAACCATATTTGTTATTGTAGACCCACTTGCAATCGATTTTTTTGGTTTCTAATGGAGGTTCTGCGAACTTCCATGACCCATTCTTGATGAGAGCATCATATTCCTTTTGCATGGCTTCTTTCCATTTGTCATGAGAAGCAACTTCTTCAAAGTTGGTTCAAAGTTAGTAGATAAATTAAATTCATGATCGTATGAAACATCCATCATCTACATCACCTGAATCTAAATTATCTGTGTCACTTCCATCTTGTCTGGTAGCACCTTTGGTGCTTGCCTTTTTGAACTCATCAAGATGAACAAGTAAGTGCCTTGATATGCCACTTTGACGGACCTTTCTGAGATGGTCCAGGTTGCTTTATTGATTGAGACGGTGCTGCATCAAAGTTCAATTGTTGAATGCTCTCAATCACATAATCCAATGGATCTTCTTGATCTAATGAAGTGGCTAGAGCTTCATGAGGGGGAGATGGTGCTTCAAAAGGAGATTCTAGAGATTCAACGAAGGTAGGCATCCCCCCTTTAAGATGTGGAGTATCATCATCAAATTCATGATGTGTCTTTACATAAGTGAATTTATTTAGACCATCAAGTTGTTTCCATATATATCTTTCATTCTTGGAAGAATCAAGGATAAATACATCTATGGAAAGAATGAACTTTTTGTTTACCTCATCGTAAAGGCGATATGCCTGGAAGGTATTTGAGTACTCCAAGAAGATGCACTTCTAACTCCTTGCATCAAGCTTGTTCCTTTGCTCCTTAGGAATTAAGGCATAGCAGGTGGAACCAAAGGCCCTATGTTTCGTTATCGAAGGAATGTGGCCATACCAAATTTCATATAGGGTCGTATCTCCAAGAGCATGTGAAGGACACCTATTTTTCACATATGTTTCACATAGAACTACTTTAGCCTAAACCATCAAATATTTGAAAAACATCATGGAACAAATCATATTTAAGATAGTCTTGTTCATTCTTTTAGCTAGACCATTTTATTGAGGATTGTATGGAACTGTGGTTTTATGTTGTATCCCATGTTGGCAAAGATATTTTTCAAATTCATTAATGTATATTCTCCTCCATTATCAGTATGAAGAGAGCCAATATGTGATTTTGCTTCATTTTGGATCCATACATGAAAGCTTTTACAAGCTTCAAAAGTTTGTGATTTATCCGTCAACAAGTATACCCAACACATCTTGATGTAATCATCAATAAAGGACAAGATATAAATTTATTTCCATTAATAGATGGAATAGGCATGGGGCCACACAAATTAGAATGTGTCAATCCAATTTTTCTACAAGCTTTGGAAGTGGAATCATGGAAGTGTTGTTTGCTATGCTTTCCAAGGATACAAGCATCACATTGCTTCAATTTTCAAGGATTAGTGGGAAAACCGAAAACACCATTCTTTTCAACAAACAAAAGCTGTCATAATTAATGTCTGAATCTAGAATGTAATATTAGACTAGATGGCAATGTATCTTCGTTGTAGTGAGAGAGGTGTTTAGAATTCGTGCATGGCTAGAATCACAAACATCTCTTTCAACTTCAATAATCTTTCGTCCTGCACCCCAGTCATGACAACCATGTTTTCAATAGCTTATCTTATTTCAACTTTGCCATCAAATATATGAATGGAGTGGCCTTGTTGTTGAATGTGCACAAAGGACAACAAATTCCTTTAGAGCTATAGAAGATAGAGCACACCACACAAAAGAAAGTTCGGGAATCCAGGCAATTCAAGCATGATGGTGCCAGTTCCCAAAGGTTTGAGACTTGATTTATCTACAAAATAGGCTAGCCACTATACCTTCTACATTGTCACTAAAATCTTCAAAGAAGTCTCTCCAAAAGTGTTGAAGAATGTAATTAGGTTTGGTCTTCATAATTGTACTTGAAGTAAGAAATGTAATATATTTGTCAAAAGAAAGCAAAAATAATTTTATTATTAATTGAGTTGACTTGTTAAAGCATGGGTTTCATGCTTGGGTCTATTGTCATAGGTCAAGCCTCCATTGTAGGCTTTAGGATTATTTATTTAAGTCAAAGTCAGTTCTTGTTTGGTCAAAGACTCCTCCATCAAGTCTCTTTGTTGTCAACCTCAAATCAAGTCGGTCTACAAGTCGACCTGAGCTCATTTAGAGACACTTCTCTTCAATGAACTCATGTCAGCTCATTTATAATGGAAAACAACTATATATACAAGCTTAAGGACTCTGCATCAAACATAGTTGAAGCAAACAAAGTTCCTTCTCAAGTTAAAATACTCCAGAAGATTTGGAATATGAAAATATCCATGAGGATACAAATATATATTAAAATGTGTGATGAATGAGATGATTGAGAATTACAAATGAGGCTTGCTTATATTACCTAGGAAGGTGCCTCTTCATGAAAGGTCATGTCTTATTAGACATGGCCTTCAACCTAATTACTAATTAACTTAATTAATCATTATTTACATTATTTTATTCATTACAATAGTGACGGAGCTCGGATTTCAGAGAGATGAACTCGCAGGATCTCATAGACTATTGCGGAAATCATAGGGATAGGTTCGGTATCTCAGAAGGAGGTTCAGTGCTATTGCAATTCGATGCTATTGCAATTTAGTGCTATCACAACATAGATGTTCAGTGCTATTGCAGTTCGATGCTATTGTAGTTCGGTGCTCTCACAACATAGAGGTTCGGTGCTGCCTTAGTGATGAAGTCCGAATATTGCAGTGAAGGCTTTATATATTACAGTGAGGAATTTCGGATCATTACAGGAGCGGTCACCACAAGGCCGAGGGAAGGAGTATATTACAGTGTTGATCATCATTGCTACAACGTTGGATAGAGATTTAACTTTGTTATGCGACCTAGGTATCAAATGACTACTACTCTTACATAACCGAAGCATGAAGGAAGAACATATTGAAGAATGAAATACTAATCACAAGGTTGACTTGATGGAGGGAGTCACTAGTATAGGTTGTGAAGGTCTTGGTCGTCTCATCTTTTTTTTTTTGAATCTATTGAAGGAAGAATTTTGACCAAGTTGTCCCCTAGAGTTGGGTTTTGCCATGGCTGCGTGCTTACATTTCGTGTCCTCTTCTATTTGTTGTTTGGCATTAGTCTTGATGATAAAGAAAAGATAAATCGAACGAAAGAATAATAATAATGAAACATCACAAGGTAATGTCATAATAAGAGAAATCGATTAACTTGCCACGCTTTGGATTTCTCAACATGGTACCAGAGCTATGGTGAAAGAAGGTTGAAAATCACCTTATTGGCAAGAATGTTTTGGAAATGAAGAAAAGTCACTGTCTGAGATTGAATCCATTGTCAAGAGTAGATCGAAGCAATTCGGATAGAACAATGATGCATCTCAGTGTATCTTAGTGAGACAAGTTTAGATCAAATTCAAAGAAGTATAATCAGTGAAATCACAATCTAGAAGAAATGTAATTTCGCTCAGATTCAGAGAAGGTCTTTCGATGGAATCAAGTGACAAGATCTTGGTATACCACAGTGAACTGTTCGGATCAATCTCAAAGAATGGGTTCATATATATATATATATATATATATATATATATATATATATATATATCAGTGTGATTATAGGACATCGTAGGAGTATTCAGGTCAAAGCATTGATATGCTTTAAATACCAAGTTATCACAAAAGTGATTCAAGTGCAATAAAGAAGGTCTACAACTCGTTGAAGAAAAAGGATCTCGGTGTAGTTTCTCGTGGAGATCTATGACTACAAGAAATATGATAAGGGCTACTAGAGGACCAAGGACGAGGCCATCTCCACATAATCGAGGAATTCGAAGTCTATCCTATGGAGAAAGAAATTTAAGCCTTGAGGATCTAATTTGAAAGTCCAAACAAGCTCAAGGAAATCTAGTAAGTATTGTCACTTAACAAGATGCATATACAACGAGTATAACCAGTCTAATAAAATCAGAGGTATGTAATTCACAAGGTTCTTATGTTCATAAGCTTTTATATTTTTAATGTATCTAATCCTAAATGGTTCATACAATCCTTGTTTATAGCTATAGCTTAGGATAAAGATTGTGTTGCCTAGATAACATACGAAAAATCTCATATTAGAACCTTAATCCTTATCTTCTAGGGTTTACAAGTAATCTAGGATTTCAAGCAAAAGTCCTTGATTGAAAGAAGGAATAACTTTTCATAGGATTCCATCCTCCATGGTTATGTAGGAGATGTAACTTGAGAATTTAAATCATGTTCTTGGTTTCACATGTTTTGCTTGAAAGTATGTATTACAGGTATAATAGATAATGGCTTAATACAAAGAGAACACTTCAAGGAATCCTTACAAGGTTTGTCTCCATGCATGTCTTAGACTATACATCTTATAAAATTCTCTTAATATAAAAAGTACGTTCATCTTATTTTGAAATTTGCGTTACATTACTAACATCATTATGTCTAGTTGTCTTGAATCATAAAGATTATTGTTTAGGGTGATTCATCATTTGATAAATCTACCCTCCTTACATCCTTGATTGTTCTTATATAACCCTAGACAGGTTTTCTGGAAAATCCTAAGTTAAGTGTATGCTAATAATAATGCGCGAAATCCTAGAATGCTTAGGGTTTTTGGGAAATGCATTTTGAAGTTTTTAATGATGATGTCATGTTTGGGGTTTTGGTATGATCATGAAAACCCTAACTTGTTAGGGTTGAATGATGTTGTTTGAGATCCCAAACCTTTGAAGTTTTTAGGGTTTGCTTTGCAATGTTATGAAACCCTAGATCTTTAGGGTTTGATTGGATCCATAAGCAAATCCCTTGTTATGTCTTTAAAGTAAGATCCTAGGAATGAAGCCCTAGGTGTATATGTGTCCATTTGGTCGAAACCCTAGCCTGGTCTAGGTTTGTATATGTTTAATTTATTAATGGTGCCTGACATATGATGTGCTTATGAATGATGATGAATTCCTAGATATGTGTGTTGACCTAATTATTGATGGTCACGAGTCCTAGCGTTTGGAAACAAGTTGTAGTCAAAGTTTAATATTCTAGGATAACATTGCTTGGGAAATCTAGGGTTTTGTAGCTAAACCCTAGTAGTAGTTAAATTCCCTAGAATCTATGAATCTATAGAGTGATTGTTGAGAATTTGTAGATGGAAAATCTAGCGTTTACATCAAACCCTAGTAGAAGCTATTCATGTTGTTGATTAAGCTGTGATTGGTTTTGATTGTTGGGGGAAGTCTAACATATGAATTTTGAAAATTGTTATATGCATTAATTTGATTTGTTTCTAGGGTTTGCTATTTGAAAGGACTTGTCATATCGTTGAAAGTAATGTTAAGACCCTAGATATAATGAGACTGATATTTTGATTGAGCTATTGATGTGATTTAAGGTTTGTAACAAAAATTGGGCAAGAAGTTGAAGTATTGAAGTATAGTCTCTTGCTGATTATGTCTAATGCTTCCGTTATTATAAGATTTTGTTATGACTAACTTCATGCTTCTATAAATTTGGTTGAACTTGCTATCTAAGTTGTGTAGGTGCATCATCTTCAAGTTGGTGAAGATGTTCGTAAGAAAAGTTGATATGATAAGCATGATGAGAAGGATAGAAACCATGAAAGATTCTCCTATGTCATAAGAAGAAGTCGATCTCCCTAAGTTAAGAGGGAGCCTGGATAGAAGAAATTTCCCTGGTTATGAGGGAGGGCTTATCATATTCTTGATCGGAGAATGCATTTTGAAGAATATGTTGCTGCATGAAGAGTAGGAAAGAAAATAGGAATCTTCTGTCAAAGGTTCAGTTGATAGTCCTATTGTGATAAGTTGAGAAGCAACATCTAGTTGTCTGGAAGACCTCGAAGTTTTGTATTTGAGTATGTACATTTGAAAGTGTATTACTAATTAGGGTTGTGTTTGTACAAGGAAATCTCTTGAAGTTTTGATAGCATGCTGGTTACCGATTAGTTTGATCGGGAGAGATTTGTTGTTGAGGCTTTGTGAGTGAAGCATTGCTTGGGAGGACATCTGGCCGAAGTAGGGAGGGTGGTGTTGGTCATAAAGCTTTGACCTCAGATACACACTTGGATTCATGGGTTGATGGTTAGCAGGTAAGCCCGATGGTACCTAGAGAGGCTGAAAACTTGAGTCCATCTTAGACCCACTCAGATAGATTGCCTTGGTCAGGAATCTAGTTCATGGCATTGCAGTGCCTAAATTGTTGAGAGATGTTGGATAGATTGCCTTGGTCAGGAATCTAGTCCATGGCATTGTGGTGCCTAAATTTCTTCGTAGATGATGTGTTTTGAGATCTTCCATGTAGCTCTTTGATTATACGTAAATATGAATACCTCCCTAGTTAAGAGGGAGTGTTGAAGAATGTAACCAGGTTCGGTTTTCATAATTGTACTGGAAGTAAAAAATGTAATATATTTGTCAAAAGAAAGCAAAAATAATTTTATTATTAATTGAATTGACTTGTTAAAGCATGGGTTTCATGCTTGCGTCAATTGTCATAGGTCAAGCCTCCATTGTAGGCTTTAGGATTATTTATTTAAGTCAAAGTCAATTCTGGTTTGGTCAAAGACTCCTCCATCAAGTCTCCTTGTTGTCGGCCTCAAATCAAGTCGGCCTACAAGTCAACCTACAAGTCAGCCTAAACTCATTTAGAGACACTTCTCTTCAATGAACTCATGTTGACTCATTTATAATGGAAAACAACTATATATACAAGCCTAAGGACTTCACATCATACACACTGAAGGAGCTTTGATTTCAGAGAGTTGAACTCACAAGATCTCAGAGACTAGTGCGGAAATCACAGGTATAGGTTCAGTATCTCAAAAGGAGGTTCAGTGCTATTGCAGTTCGGTGCTATCACATCATAGAGGTTTAGTGCTATTACAGTACGGTGCTATCACAACATAGAGGTTCGGTGCTATTGTAGTGATGAAGTTCGGTGCTACCTCAGTGATGAAGTCCGAATATTGCAATGAAGTCTTGATATATTACAGTGAGGAATTTTGGATCATTACAGGGGCAGTAACCACAAGATCGAGGGAAGGAGTATATTACAGTGTTGATCATCATTGCTGCAACATTGGACAGAGACATAACTTTGTTATGTGACCTGGGTATCAAATGACTACTACTCATACATAACCAAAGCATGAAGGAAGAACACATTGAAGAATGAAATACTAATCACAAGGTTGACTTGATGGATCATTATAGGTTGTGAAGGACTTGGTCGTCTCATCTTGTTTTTTGAATCTACTGAAGGAAGAATTTTGACCGGGTTTTCTCCTAGAGTGGGGTTTTTCCTTGGTTACATGCCTACATCTCATGTCCTCTTCCATTTGTTGTTTGGCATTAGTTTGGATGATAAAGAAAATATAAATTGAACGAAAGAATAATAATAATGAAACATCACAAGATAATGTCATAATAAGAGAAATTGATTAACTTGCTATGCTTTGGATTTCTCAACAAAAAGGTCATGTTGCATGTTGCACCTGTATCAAGAAACCATGCATCTCTCCAAGAAGCAAATGAAATGTGAAAGAAATCTTCTATTACTCCAATATTGCAATGGGAAACAATTGAATTAGCAGATTCAGTGCTTTGCCTTCAGTTGGAGTTGATGTCTTACCTTTGTCTTCTTTCTGATCTTGCTTGTCTTTGATTTCTCCAAGGGGATTTTGCATGTTGTTGCATTATATCCATTTCTTCCGTAATGAATACAATGAAGATCAAATATCTCACCTTGATTGTGTGACGTGTCTACCCCTCTACCTTCGGAATTTTTTCTTCCATGTCTTCTTTTACTGCCATTTCCTCTAGAAGAATCATGTGATTGATTCTTTCTTTTCTGAGAAAGGCACATCTTTCTAGTGGGCTAAGCTAGTGACGTTTTCTTCTCAAGCTTTTTAATGTACTACAAGTTTTTTCACCAAAGAGTCAAATGAGATGGACTTTAGTTGGTCACTAGCTTGTAGGGATTCAAGGTAGTAATAATATGTAGGGTAGAGGGACTTAATGAACAATGTGGGGGGGAGTCTATCTTCATTTTAGTGGCATCTATGTCATGCATGATGGCTTTGATTTTAGAGGATAAGCCCATGGGATCATCATACTTTAACTCTAGGGTCAAGGGCTTCACCAACAATTGTACAAGTTTTAGTTTTGAGTTTGGGTCATACAAATCCTTAAATTTCTTTAGAGCAACATAAGAATCTTGAACACAGACAATATGTTGTTTCACCTCTTCAGTTATTGTTGCAACAATCAATGCATATGCATTCTTGTTTTTGTTCTTCCATATGGCTAGTTCTTTGTTTAATGTAGACTTGTTAGTTCCCATGTTCTCTTTCTTTCAATTGCCAGTGACAACTTCCCTTTCCAAGATGCCATCCCGCAAATCGTTGAAGATGAGAGTGTACTTGATCTTTCTGGACCACTCTTGATAGTTCTCCTTGTGAGTCAGCACCATGCCAACAATCGAGATGATAAGATGCATTTTTAAATAGAGCTCTGAGCTATGGCTTGAGTAAACGAAATCTTTGCAATAACAATAATCTTTCATGAAACACCTTGAGTAATGTTACCTCTTTGATTTGCTCCTGGAAAACCTAAGTATCAACTGCGAGTAATGAGCCTATGGTCACTTTTGTTGCAAAATCTAGTAGGCCCAGTGAAAACCCTCGTTGGGTGGGGCTAGACGTTGTAACAACAAGATAAAATATTTCCATTGTCACCTCATAATCCTTTCTCTTGCTCTTTAGTGGCATTGAACCACAAGGGAGGCTTCCCCAGATCACTTAAAGGATATTCTAATGCTATGGCTTAAGGTGATTGTTAAGAGGTCTCTAATATGGCCTAGAGTACTGACAAAGCCTAGAAGTACCGAGATGTTTAATAACAAGGTTCAAAAATTCTATGCCTAAACCAAAGATAAGGCTGCTATAAGTTAGGGTTTGAATATGCAATAATAAGGTGCACAATGTCATATAACAAACCAAAGAAAAGGCCATCCAATGTTTATCAACAAACAAGAACAAAAGCCTTCAACTAGACACTAGGATTAGGGCTAGGAAGTTGATTTTTATGGCTGAAAAGTATGCATAAACAACAAATAAGTGTGATGTCAACCCTAAATAGGAGGGATTGACTATCCACTATTCTAGATTTTGCCTATATATGTTTTATAGATGCAAATTCTAAATTATGAGCCATAAACATCCAACACAAATTCACTTTTGTGCAAAATGTTGGCCAAAAAACCCTAGCGGCTAACCCTAGACATCTAGGAACAAGGGAAGAGGAAAAAATTTCAATAAAATTTATGGATGATTAACACAGTAGGATTAGTGCCTTATCCTACAAGGATTTAGTGGGGTCTTCTAGGGCTAAATTTCATAGAAGAAACTTTGATGGAGTAAGGAGGGATGACTAGGGAATCCACTTTCAAAACCCTAACTATTTTTCTTGTGAGGGGAGAAATTAAACATAAGGAATGCACATTCAAAGTTTCCTTATAGACTTCCAAGGGAAGAATTTTGCATGCAGTAATGGAGCAATATTTCAACATAAATTCAACATTTAGTCACAACACAAATAGAAACTCTACTTCATACATACAATATGCAAAATATCAAAGATAAAGCATTAAACTTACAAAATTCTCCAAAGAAGCACTTCTTTCTATCCTAGAAAAACATCCCCATGTAAAAGATCATTTCCACAAGAAATTCACACCATAGAAAATCACATCTTGCCCAATATAGCAATAAAGACTAATTCACACTCTTAGAAAAGAAGAGTGCATGTATGATGATGAAATGAAATGAAGGGAAGTCTCTATTTATATGAGACCTAACTCCTCATTTTTACAATAATACAAGTAAAAGTCATAATTACAAGTTCACTTTGAGTGTGCCACAAGTGTGAGGTTATAATCCAACCTCATAGCTCACAAATATAACAAAAAATGCCAAAAATGCCCACAATTGTGGGAGAAAAACCTCCTCCATTATGATGTAATTCTCCAGAGGAGCTATGAATCCCACAAGTGTGTGTCAAATGGGCTAATGAGTGCTCCATACACCTAAAGTGGCTCTAAGACCATGGATATGCCTCGAAAGTGCTTTCATATCATGATGTCATCACCAAAATGCCCAACGTTACCTTTTAAAGAGCAAGAGGGGTGACATGACACCAATATACTCAGCGTTTGGTGCCAAAGAGTGATGTGTAAGCCCTCCCTTGTCATCTCAAGGTTAGCCATCATCATTTGGGTTCCGGAACAAGCAAAACCCATGAAATTGTGTCAAGACTAGTCTGGGATGTCTTGGGCCCAATGGGGACACCATCTGTAAATTCAACACCAAGCTTCATTGGCTCAACGTTTTAGCATCTAGGGATACCTCAGAGTGTCAAGTACCATGTGGAATCATCAAGTAGTCCAACGCTTTGCTCTGGGTCGGCAAAGTTGCATCAACGCCATATTTTCTCTCTTGGATGTGTAAAACAACTCTAAAATGTTGTTGAGAAGGAGAATAATCATGTCTCTAAGGGCCTTTGCTACCATGATACCACCCGAAAAAATCTTACTCAAACTCAAGTTAAATCACCAATCATTAGGGACAATAACCATAAATGCATCATAGTGGACCATACCTAATGTTGCGGGCGTAGTAATACTTCACACAAAGCTCAACTTAAAATGTCTAACTACATCAGGTCTTGTAAACAGGTTAACTCCTTATGTTAGGGATAGTTAGATGGATAAATTTATTACACATTTGTAGCCCCTAATGGGAAGTGACATGTCCCAAGTTAGCCTATCAATCCATAGGTTTGTGTGAGAATGGTGGTTGTAGAGTGGGGAAGACTTAAGGGCAAGGTGCCATAGTCATGAGGCCATCTAATGGAGGTTCAACATCTTGAGCGTGTAGATGTAAGGAGAGACAATCATGCACGCATGAGTTACCCCTTTCCTCTGCCTGCTTTTTCCATCCCTCTAGTGGGCCTTTTACTTCTTTATGATTAACTTTGATTTGGGTGCATAGCTCTGGAGTCCAAGCTTGATTTTGTAATTTTTTCATAGTTACCCCTTAAGGATGAGTCAGTTTATCGCTCATCAGGGTTGGGACAATACAAGAGTTTCTTTTATAGATGAAGCATCTGAGGAATTGGGGTAATGGCTAATGAGGCGGGTAGAGCTCATGCAGTAATCAAATGTCCCAACCATCTTTTGCATTTTATATTTTTTCTTTGTTGTGGCTTTCTTACGCTTTTGTCTTTTTTTTAGCTGCATCAACCTCCAGGGCAAAGTTTTCTGGCCCAAACTCAAGGATGGGGATGAAAGGGTGCGAATCCCCATGACCAATGATCACCAACTTGAAGAATGGAAATGAATATAGTGAAAGATGGAAATTGGTAAGTATGGGACATCATGATATGCTACTTTAATTAGAGCCTCCTCTCTACTGTCTTTCCTAAAACCCTAATGCCTCAGAGGAGGTCCCACTAGACTAGAGTCAAAGACTAACCTCCCAAGTGAAGTGAGGGAACAATAAAACAGTGAAGATTGGTCAATCATCTAGTTTGCTCCTTGATCCATATTAGTATGCCCGTAACATTAGGTGAAAGCACATGATTACAAAATGGTTAAAGTACTTATAGATGGATGACGCACCTTTCTTCAATAAAAGGAAAGCCGGATGGGAGAGAGAAATTTGACTAGATGAAGAAGTGGAGGATCATGGCATCATGTTATGTGCTGATTGAATAGGGTTGTTGGTTGGTTGGTTGTCCAAAGAGGAGAAAAAATCTCTCCTATAGGTTACCCACTTTTAAGTTTTTGGTGGGTAACAATCACTAGTAATTACTCTTCTGTTTGGATTGATGTTTTTCCAGTCATAGAGGGGCATCCCTACTGTTCATGCACTGTCAATACTTAGAAAATATACGTGGTTAGTGATGAGTGATCAACAAATCAAGTAGTTTTCCTTGACATGTGTGAAAACAAATAAGGAGGCAAGAAAGGTTAAGTTAAATAATATGAGAGGGATTACAATTCATGAGACAACTAGACTATGACAAGTGTGTGTCGAAACCACAAAAAAGGGATGCAAAAAACCACCCAAAAAAATTAAATCTTATGATAAATTATTTCTCATGGTAAATGGGTTTTTACCTGATTGATTGATTCCTTTGATTAGACCATTGTGATTTATTCAATTATTAGTTGGTGAAATCAATTGACATGTCATAATTAGTGGGAGGGACTTGAGACACTTAACTTTTTGATATTGAAGTTAGGTGAAGTATTATGGGGGACCAAGATATTTGGTTTGGGGTTTTAAATGGAATAAGTTATGTGGGTCATTGATGAAGGGGAGTTTTTTTGGGAGCAAAGAATGATAATAAAGGGAGGGTGGAGAGTTACAGGATTTCTTTGTTTTGGGGTTTTGGAAGTTCTTTTGGGAATTAACAGTGTCTTTTGGAAATTTGGGTAAGGTGTTTGGGCATATTCATATTTAGGACAAATAAACTACAAGTTGCGGTTTTGGGTCTTGGGCATGGAGGGCTATGGAACTTGTGGGGGTTTCTTGGAGCTAGGGAGTTGGAGTGGTTGTTCTTAGTTGGTTGGGTGGTAAATTCAGTCGGGTGGTTCGAGCGGCAATGACGGGAGAAAGGAAGCTTTAGATCTCTTTCAACTCAACTCAATGACAAAGGTATTCCTTGTTGATTACCCAGTCCATTTAGCTTATGCTGCCTTACTTATGTGTTTAATTGTTTTATATGCTACTTAAACTGTCTATTTAGGTTGCTAATAGCTATAGAAACCAAACAAAAAAAATATCATTACATATACATCAAAACGATAGAGTATGATAGAGTAGTGTAGAGTTTTCATTAAACAAACTCCTCTATAGAGCAAAGTTTTGGTTACAGTTTTGAGGCCCTGGTAAGGGCCTCACAAAAAGGAAATGGAGGTTGGGACTACAAAATCCCTTCATGTTATCCAAGGAACTTGTTGCAAAAAGTGTGTGGAGATTAATACAAGGAAAAGGGCCATTGGTTCATGCAATTAGATCCAAGTACATTGCTCCCACTTCTATAGAGGATTGGGTAAGAATCCAATAAAACAAGTACACAACACCTCAATAATTTGGAAAGTGGTCAACTCAACTTTTCATCTGATGCGCAACTGATTGGTTTGGCAAGTTGGAAAAGGTGATAAAGTGCAAATTGGTTACAATTATTTTGCCAATTGCAAAGATCACTTTCTTAGACGATTCAAGAGATTTTACAATTTAGATTAAGAACTAGTAAGATTTGCCAAGATTTTTGTAGGTTTTAACCTTGTACAATTAATTTTTTTTTTCCCAAGGAAAAATCGTAACTTTCATTAGTAAGTTGAAAATTACATGCTGTAGATGCTTCTCGGAAGCATATGTCAAAAGTGGTGGCCAGGCCACAATAAAAAATAATAGACTCTGTTATAATTCATCTGTCCCAAAATAAACACATGAAGTTAAGCCATAACATATACCTGATAATTACATAGAGAGCTGTCAGAAAGCAAAAAAACCATCCAAAAATCAGGGCAATGCTGCCCCCTGTGCTGGTCGGTCATCATATGGTCTGTGGAAATACTGATAGAACTGATGACCATTCTGTTCTTGGATCATCCAATGATCCCTTGGCTGGTGCGCTGCTTCCTTGGAAAGTAAAGATGATTCCTTTCCCTGTAAATATGATGACAAGTAATGATATCAAATTGAGATTTCAAAAGGACATCATCCAACAGGTTCCGTAGTGTGTGCACGTGACAAATGGATTACTGGTTGAACCAATTTATAATAAGTTTTGAGTCACCAAAAATCTGAATTTGTGTGCATCCTTTTGTAATTTTAAAAGAGAGAAGGTGTCTGAGGCAAGAAAGCTCAGCATAATTGTTAGTGCCTCTGCCAAGGCCCATTTTTAATTTGAAGAAATGACCCTCATGTAGCTATAAAGCCACCCCACCACCACATCCAATATGCTAAGCAGATCCATCAAAGTATGCCCAAGGATGCGATTTGTCAATTACTTCAGGAATAATAGTTCTGTGAGAAGGTTTCACAGCCTCATCAGGTATCGTGTGATATAAGGAGATGATGTGCGCAAAGATGATGGTCCAGTCAGGAGGCTTCTCGAGGAATATGAGCCTGTTTCTGGTGAGCCAGGTGCCCCAGCAGGCAAGCAAAGGGAGATTACGGAGTTTAAGGGGCTGGGCTCTGTTCCACCAAGAATCCCAAGCACTGGAGATAGAAGGTCCCATGACAGACTGATATTAAGGATATTGATCAATTGATTCCTGAGGGCAATGGAAGAGGGACAATACAAGAATAGGTGGTCAACAACCTCAATCGCACTTCTGTAGAGTGTGCACCATGAGGGGCCAAAGAAAGAGCGTTTCTGAAGGATGACTCCAGTGGGAATCTTGTCACGAAGAATGCACCACATGAATAATCTGGCCTTAGGTGGACATTTCAATTTCCGTAAATGGTGTCACCACCATTGAATCTCCAGCGGGTGGTGATCGGCAAAAATGATAGGGTAGCCATCCTTTGGGGAATAAATACCGTGCTTCAAGGAGGCCCAGATGAGCTCGTCATCTCTGTCCTATATCCTTACTTGAGACTCAGCCAGTGGATTAGTGAAGTTGGTCCAATCCTGTTGCCAAGGTGGTGGAATGTGAAGTTCATGGGACGATTTCCAAGCTTGTGAGAAGATTGTGGAATTATCAGGATCAGCAACATGATCAAGTGTGGTAATACCAGCGTCTTCCAAGAATTGAATGATATCTGGTGGAAGAATGTGAGCATTTCTGCAGCCAGACCAAGGGTCCCTGCCAATCGCCAATCCGAACCTGACGGCCAGAGCTGATTCTCCAAGCCAATCCAGATCTGATATGATCAATAGAGTTCAGAATGGCTCTCCAGATCATAGATATATTGACCCTGTTCCAATGCCAGCTCCTAATCCAATCAATGGGACCTTGTACAATTAATTGTTTCATAGAGTTTCCTAACAAAACAAAAAAGATGCAATGGCAAGCATAGATACATTGACATAGAGATTTTATCATGGAAACTTAAACTGGAATAACCAGAACAATTTTTCAGTATACTCATATTTACAGTATTACAATACAATACATCTCCTGTGGCATCCATAAACTGCCAATGCATTTACGCTAGATTAGAATACAACCATAGTTCCTTAAGTGAAATGACAAAACCATGGGCTAAACAACCATGTGCCAAAAAACTGCTAAAAGAAAAAACTGTGTGCTAAAAACCACAAAAAAGGGACGCAAAAAATCGACCAAACTTCGAAAATTTCAAAAATGATGTGATTGATAGATTCAATTGATTTTTTTTTATTTTTGGCAATGATTCAATTGATATTTTGGCACTTTTACGTAGAATTTCAGGTCCCAGATGGTTAGGAGTTTGTAGAAGCCCCTGCCTGTCAAACAGATAGGGAGCTGCTACAAGCTTCCATGAAAAGGGAGTTTCCAGATCAAGCTCCTGAAAATCTCCCAAAAGGTTCCCAAGCTCCCAAAGAAGTTCTCAGCAAAAAGGGAGCATTTCTGACAAGCTCCCAAGCTCTCAATTGTGGTACACGTGCTACTATGATATATATTTGATACTCAAGGTTCCATATTTATTTATATATTGCTGGTTAAGGTTTATCACCTGATTGAATTCTTTTTACACACTTCGGAAATCTCTGATATCAGTAGCTGTGACAAGCATATTTAAATTATACTGCAATGGCTATGTGAAATGTTTAATAATTTTTTCCTTATCATGGATTCTTGTAAGATTTTAAAATAAAATTCAACAATTACAACTTTTTCTAGTACGATCCTGTGTGTTATGGGTGTTGGAAATCTTAATTTCAGACTTTGGTATAGTGGTAGTAGGTACTCTCTAATCACATATGTTGCGTAGAAGGCAACACTACGCAGTTGATAACAGCATGAATAAAATAGAAGAATTAAACACAATATAAAAAACTGAGTTGGCAGTTTTTGTAATATTTGTTTTGCAATTCTGTTATATCAATGTTCCAGGGGAACATTTCTGGACTTTTATATATTTCCAATGGGGCAAAGTCAAAGTTCATATAGTGGTTGTGCCTATGACCTCAAAATTCATATGCATTTCATGGATCTCAGAATGATAATTTTTCTGTGTATTTGTTGAAATATATGATGTCTTGTGGTCATTTATTAATTCATATATTAGATTTGTCTTTTGTGAAATTTTTATTGACATGCAATTGTGAGTGCAGGTGCATGACTGCTTTTCCAGAAGAGTATAGGTTGCTGGTACCAAATCTGCTAATTGAGACAATGTCAATGATATCTGCGAGCTTTGTTGCTCGTATTGATGGTGCTCTTGGGGAAGCCTCATTTGGAATAAGGACTTTGACAGGAGGTGCTTATTTGAAATATTGCATCTTATTTTGGTTTTCATTTTTGCTTATTGGATATATATGAATTTTTTCTCAAGACTTTGAAATCTGGATATACTCCTTATTCTTGACAATTACTCTGTCTTATGTCAAAAAGAATGTGCTGGCCAATGCTTCATCCGTGTGTTAGGAAGAGCAAAGAAAGAAATGAATCGAGAAATACCTATGGAGGAGCAAATGTGATGAATTACAATGGAGGATACATGATTCCTTAATATATTATGTTAGTAAAATGAGTGCAATATAAAAGTCATCAGTGAACATGATAGCTCAAAATTACAGAACTAACTTTTAAAGATTGTTTCACCACTGTATTAATGCGGGGACCTGGGTTCAAAACCCCCCAAGTGGGTGCAGATGAGATCAGGCGCAAGTTTTGGGTGGTTTTGATTAGTGTTGTAGGAACCTGTCCCTTGTTCCAGAGGCCGGAACCTCACTTTGGATGAGATCGCTGCTGAAGCGCCATGTAATCCACGGTCTTGAAATTTCGAACCACATTTCCTGTTTTTTCCCATTCTTTTTTTCACTTTGGAACTGTGGCGGTTTTGTACATGGTTCAACACTTGGAACCATGGTCCAACAGATGGTTCCAGCACGGTTTTGGCACACTTCCCACAGTCTGGCACATGATTTCAGCATGCTTCCCATCATTGCGGTGTAAGGAGAGAATAGTAGATAGATTCATTACTTTATTTTTCATAGATGATAGATTAGTGTTTTGAATTTGGACTCTTCAGTCTTCCTATTTCAATATGTGGATGACCTATTTTGTAAATGTTAATATTTGGTCATGCTGACAGTTTCTCCACTTGATTTACTCCTCCACCTCATCTTCGACCCCATTTAAGACACAAGTCATACTTGGACTGGTTGAAGTATGGATTGGGAATCTTGTTGAATTTTGGTAGCCGCGGTCGGTATTTGTTTATTGTATAAGCTCACAAAATTAAAAGAGAAGGAAAATACAAATTTGAATTCAAATCGGTTTCAAAATAAAAGAGGGAAAAATCAAATTTTGAAATTCGAATTTTTGTCTCCAAAAGGTCAAGTCAGCCCAACTAGAGACCAGATTTATCAGAACTGGACCAAACCGATCTGAACCAGCTGGTCCGACTGGTTTGAGGCCAAAACCGGTTCGGATTGGTGACCTTAATCGCTTTTGGCCGGTTCGGTACCGAATCAACCTTTTTTCACTGAACCGGCTGGTTTGGTACTAAAACTCGACTGGTTTTGTACATTGCTACCAAGGACCCTTTGAACACAATTTTTTTTTCAAAAAGCAGTGATTTATGATAAAGGAAGCCTAGATATTTGACCATATTTCCCTTCTGATGCTATGCAATTCATGGTAATGTTAAATTTTTAAATTTAACATTACCATGAAAGGACTCCGAATGTTTGAGAGTGGTTTTGACCTCATTGGATTTCACATGGAGAAAGTAGGATTTTATATCTCACTCAAAATCTAGCAGACTTAACAGTTTTCCAGGATTTCAGGATTGGGGGTATTGCAATGCTCCATTGGATTTTGTCATGTACGAGGGTATGGAACTAGTATTTTATCAAGAGCACCAAGCCCTTTATGTACCTTGGTGTTAGTGGCATTGGTTGTCAAACTCCTCTATCATGAACCTCTACTAAAAAAGTACCCTTCACTCAAACAAAATCTTGACTTGACATGCTATGCTTTTTCTTTCTTATTTTAATGCTTAGAGGGTAATATTGATGGCGAAGATCCCCAATACATGCAATGATTTTGATGATATGTAGGTATTTGTTGTAGCATGATTTATTTTTGGATGCTAGAGGCCATGTGGAGCTTGCGTGTTGATGTATTTTCGGTTTAGAGATGGATTGCACTCGGTGCTATTTTGGTTACATGCACCCTTACATGCTATATAAATGAGAACTTTTGCTTATTTGTGTATAAATGGTTTGGAATCAGGATTCATATGGATGCATGTGAATATATATGTTTTTCTTTAAAATTTGAATATTTTATGTGTTTTTGGCTGACCGGTTTTTTGGTCCATTTTTTTATTGATTTCGGTCTGGTTTTGACCGATTCCCGTTCTGGGGGGTCTATCGGTTCGATGACTGGTCCAGTTCTGATAACGTTGCTAGAGACACACTAATTCAACCTCCTTGCCCACTATATATTGTCATTCCTCCTCAACCATTTGAGCACAATTTGGATCATCACAAGCACTAATCTTCTGTTTACACGTGCGAAGGAGAGAGAAATTTTTGGAAAGAGGCAAAGCTTCTCCAAGTCGAATTTCTGTTGCAGATCACTTCTTTGACCAACGTTGACGTCTTATGTGTGGGCCACAGGATTTGACCAACTGGCCAAACATTTTTGGGAAAGCTTCTGGGCCGCAGACTAAACTTCTTTGGGTAGTAGCAGGAGGCTTAAATTCGACCCATCTCCAGCAGTTTAACCGTAGGTTGACTAGGGTAGTTTGAACATGTTTGACTTGTGCTAGTTGCTAGTTAGTTTGACTCTGTTTGACTGAAATATCAGATTGTATCTCTTGTTGAATTTAACAATTTCTCATAAGAAAAGGTTGTTGGGTTTTTCCCTAGTTAGGGTTTTACCAGGGTAAAAATTTGTCTTGTGTTTGGCTCTCTTCATGATCCTAATGTCATTATTGTTTTACTGTTGAGATTTTTTATGTATAATTGCTTAATGATGCATGTGACATAAGATAAATTAATGAAGAAATCATTGGAAGTAATTATCATGTTAGAAAGTCTTGAAAAATCAACGTGGTATCAAAGATATGGTGAAAGAGCAGCCTTGAAGAAGCCAACCTATTCCACTATCCTATTTGAGATTGGTTGCCCTAGATTAGGTGTTAAATTTAGATAGACATGGAATGTTCTATGCTTAATGCAATTTTACTTCAATCTTTCTTAGGCCCGATTCAATTTAGCAATCACATTAACATGAAAGTAAAATACTGATAGAACACAATAATAGGTCAACAGAAGACAAGCCAATAATATAGATCATAGTTTACAATTCTTCTTGTCCAACAAAGATATAGGATAGTGTGCGTTACGGCAGTCAACAGGATGCATCAACCAACAAAGTCTTTCTCAACATCAAATTAGCCAACCCTCCAATTGTCACACACACCCCTCAAAGACAACTCCTCAAAAGTCAACGTTGGTCAGAATGTAGAAAAGTCAATGTTGCAGTTTTAGGGCTTCAGTAAAAGTCAACGTTTAGCCTCGATTTTTGTGCCCAACAATACGGCCTACAAAAATCGGAATTTTCGCAAAGTTTGGAGGTCAAAACATCAAGAGTTGACCATAGTCAACGCTGGTCAACGCACAGCAAACAACCCTAAAACAATCCACAAACTTTACCCAGCTTTAGCTCCGCACATGTGAGAGAAAAATGCCTCCAAAGGCTGATCGAACCAATCAAATCACAAGAGAGAATGTGTTATGAGTTGATGAGCAAATGATCTCCAAGTCTCTCCAATTTATATCAGTCAGTGAGGGTGTGTGACACAACTATTAGGCTTGTGAGCCTACATTACAAATTTTGCCGACCTTGCACATGTGTGGAAAATAAAATCAAAACATATGTTTTGCTCATCCAAACAAGATGATCTTTAGATCAATCTTGCACCTCTCCGAAAGAGGAATCCAAAAAAAATACAATCAACATCATATGAGTAGTGCAACCTGGAGTTTGGACCTAGTTGCCCAAAATTAACATTAGGGCCAAATAGTCTCAGCCCTAATCACAGACCGAATGGCTTTAGCCCTAGGCGCAGGAGGGCTGAAAGGCCTCAGGTATGAAGAGAAATGAGGACCGCATAAGCCCTGTGTTGTGGATAGAATTGGTGAAGGGGGCTGTAGGCCTAGAAGAGGCCGAGAGCCTCTGTTCTGTGCACAAAAGGAAGCATAATCTTATGAAGACCAACTGAAGATCCTATCTCATGAAGGAACCATAATGAAGGACAAGGCTAGAAGGAAGGGCCACTGGTTGGTCTATCCTAAGAGCCCCAAGAATGAAGTTATTCAACAATTTGACTATTTCTCAATGGAAGATGAGGAAGCTAGATCTAGAAGGAATCTGAAGAAAGTCTCAAAGTCTAGCTCTCATATTGAGATAATTTATTCCTATATATTGACTCTGGATCCTTGAGAAATTTAATAATACACGACTCCTACATACCTCATAAAGATTACCTAATATGCATATGTAAATATTCCTTGAGTATGTGACATGGAATCTCTCCTCACTTAGACACGTCTGAAATCCAGAGTGGCACGAGCCCAAAATTTTGGTGGGATATTCGCCAGGCATTTCCAAGGATTGTTTCAGATTTATCTAAGGCCGAGTCAATGATAAAACTAAGGTAGTGTAAGAAAAAAATTCGTTGAGGTTGTATGGCTGCAATGCTATGCTTGCATAGCAAAATGAGAAGTTGTTGAGTATAGTTGAAACTTTTGTGAGCCAAAGTCTGCATTCAATATTTTGTAGAAGTTGGAAAATGTTGTTTCTTTACAGTGCTAAAGAAGCAGAATATAAGGTATATTTTCTTGGTATTAATATTGATAGCTTAAATGACATGAAGCATTCCTTGAGTAACTGATAACATAAGGGTAAACAAAACTCTAGAAATATGAGTTGTAGGGCCAAATGAGAACTCACATTTAGGCCTGTGTTGAATCTTGTATAAGGCAAGATAAGACCGGAAAGAAGAATGTTGTGGAAATGTGGTCCTTGATAAGTATGTCTTGTATATATCGTTTGAAAGAACCAGAGGGAGTTGTGATAAAAGGCTCTCTCATTCTTGGAAGAGTTGATAGACTTAGGGTTTTGTAAAACCCTAGAAGAGCTAAAGGATAAAATTTGATTAGGGGTTTGTGAGACCCTAGAACAATAACTATTGACTTAGTCTTAGGGCTAAAGTTATGATTCAATTGACTAGGTTGTATTGTAAATGGTAAATGGTCAAGATTGAAGTGTGGTATCAAATCTCTGTTAGATTTCACGATGGTTTGAGAACCGACAATTGATGCCTACAACAACAATATGAATGCTGACAAGAACATGTGTACATTTGTGGATGAATATTATTATTGCAGAGGCCCTTATCAAGTATGCAAAAGATGCTTTGCATATGCTACTAGATTTGTACTATTGAGTTTATGATTGTATTAGCTGAGGTACGTTGTTGGTGCTAGGGTGCCATTGCTTGGTCCTCGATGTTACAAAATGAACCAAAGGAGAAAGGGTTCTTCACCTATAAAACAACAAATTCCAATTAGCACATGACAACTTATATATTTGGAAGTCCTAATGTTTGTAAACCCTAGTTGTTAATTTTAGATAACAATGGTATGTTCTATGCTCGCTAATGGCAGAAGTGTCCTCGGACACATAATTTTATTAATAGGAAAATAAATTATATGAGAAATTTGCAAGAGTTTACACCCGTAGACTCCAACACTCTTGTAGTTAGGAAAATGACCTATTTATAAGCTACATGTCCTAACTTATTTTAGTTATGGACCACTTAATAAAACAACAAGTGTCCATTTACAATAAATATCCTCCTAACAAAGTTACTAACTTTTTTCCTATATTAGAGCCTAAGATATGACACTTTTCTAGAGTCGTATCTTTTTTAACAATATTCTATTTCTAAGTGTCTCCAATATTAATTTAAATATTCTAATTTAATAAATATTTTATCCTAGCTTTAAACTATGATATTTGGATCATCTAACATTCCCCCCTATGATCCAAAGATACATTACAGCCTATACCAAGTTCATCCCTGAACTTAGTAAATTTTATCCTGCCAAGAGGTTTGGTGAAGATATCGGAGATCTGATCTTTTGAAGGACAATAAATTGCCTTGATGACATCCTTTGCAATGAGTGATCTGATATGATGATACTTGGTGTCCACATGCTTTGTCTTTGAATGAAAAACTGGGTTCTTGGCAAGCTTTATTGCTGACTGGTTGTCGATGAATAACGATGTAGCTTCTGTTGGAGGAATTCCCAAGTCCTGTAAAACTCTACGCAACCCAACAATCTCACGCTGCTTCCTCTAAAGAGCGTGCCAGAATCTGTGGATGTAAACAAATTCGTTGATAAACTGCCCGTGCTTAGCTGCCACCAGGTGTTCCTCCACTAGGGTGTACTGGGCGAGTGTCTCCAACCGCTTTGGGCTGCCTATTGTGAAGTCCTGAACGTCGGTGTAGACCTCGACACCATTCTTGAACTTGGAACAGTGCCAACGCTTCCAGATTCAGATACCTATGCATATCAGTATCCAGATTCAGATACCTGCACATATCAGTGTTCAAAACTTGGAAATCGCCAACTTCCACTACCACTCCAGCTGCATCATAACCCAACACAGCCGAATTGCAAGACATATACGGATCCATATTAATTGTAGAACTCGACTTTCTAAATTATACCCATCTCTTCTTTCAAACCTATGCTCCTTCCTTGCGTCTCTCTCTGATCAACAAACCAGATAGTGGACGTATTGTAATTCACCGACTCTCGGCATTCGACCATCAACATTAGACTCTCAACACTCAACCATCGACATTAGACCTTCAACATTGAACCAGTAAACGACAAATCGTGATTTCATGCGACTATCGACTTTGGATTCTCACATGTGACTATCGATTTTGGTTTTGATGCATATGTATAGTTTTTTGTAAAAGTTTTATTTTTTAATATTTTTATTTGGAGTTAGGGAATTTTTTTAAGTGAGTAATAAGATGTAAAAAGGGGTGTTTTGTAATTTTTGGAGCAATAAGTAGATGAGGGATATTTTGTAATTTATATTTGTTTCTTTGGAGAAATAAGGTGAGAGGTGAAGTGGTCAAATTTTTTGGAGTAAAAAGGAGATTTTATTTCTATTTTGTTTGGAGAGATAAGAATGACTTTCTAACTCAAAGTACCTTTTTACTTTGAGGGGGGGTTAGAGTGTTTTTTTTAAAAGGCAACTTTGTAAGAGAATTGTAAACAGGTCAAATTTTGAAACATTCATTGTAAACTCTTAAGAGAAATTGACTAGAGCCAAGTGCAAAGCTCGGCCATTTTTCTCCTCCTCCAATGACTATCTGAGGGTCAAGGCCAAGCCTCGATAGATCGTTTTCTTTTTGCGTGGCGTATTGCGTGTGGAGTGTTGCTAATCTTGATATTTTGTGCTTGATTCTTTTTGGTGCAAAGATTCAATACTACAATGTCGAAGTTAGTTAATTTGTTTTCTGATTCTGATAAGCTTGAAGGTACAAAATCATACAAGACATGGAAACGTCTCATTGAAAACACTCTAATATATAATGAACTGTGGCATGAAATATGTGATGGCAACATTAAGCCTAATAAACCAACAGATGCAACTTTACTTGCAAAATGGGAAGTCAAAAATGCCAAGGCACTAGCTCTTATAAAGTCTTCAGTTAACAATGAGATGTATATTCATATTGAAAATGCCTCAGATGCATGGAATGCTTTGCATACATTCAAAGATCTTTTTGATCCACAACCTAAATAAAAAAAGGTTGATCTTCAATTAAAATTGCTCCAACAAAAATTAACTGAAGGTGGTGATGTTCTTGAATACATTTCACGGCTTAAAAACATCAAGCAAGAAATAATAAATGTTGGTTTTCAAGATGTCGATGAAAGTTTCCTGACTACAATTTTAATTGTTGGATTGCCATCTTCTTACACATTTTTTGGAAACTTTGCAAGTCACTGGAAAATTAGAGAAGATCAAGTTTGATGAGTTGAGTGATATGTTAGCCCAACATGACAAAAATTTTGGGAAGAAGAAACAAATTGGGGAAGATGTCTTCTTCACAGAGGCTAGCACGAGTAAATCCTCAACTGATAGTTCGAGAAGCAGAGGACGAGGACATTTCAATCAAAGTCAAGCAACACACAGTGTACAAGGTCGTGGTCGCAGTCAAAGCAGAGGAAACAATTTCAACAGAGGCTACAGTTCAAGCAGGAACAATTTTCAAGGCAGAGGCAACAATTAAGGCAGAGGCTATAATCAAGGAAGAGGACAAAGTCCACGCAGAGGACTAACTCCGAATAGAGGACAAAGTAGAGGTAGAGATTTAAGTCAAATTGTTTGTAGAAGATGTAACGAAGTTGGACATTATGCTGAGGATTGTAGAAATTCCATTGATAAATTCCCAAGTTTCATCAAAACACTGCACAGTTTGCAAATGATCAAGATGATCATGATGGTTCAGAATATGTCTTCACAAACATAAAATCAACAGATTTACAGGTTTCAACCTTTCTTAGAAGTGAATATGAAGATGCATGGATTTTGGATACAGGAGCAACTCAACACATGACTTTTCGACATGACTTCTTTTGGACCTTCCAACAGTGTCATCTCAATTCAATCTATCTTGCTGATGATACAAAACATACTCCTTACGGAAAAGGTGTAGTTAAAGTTTTTCTACTTGGTATTGGAGAAAAAATGATTTCAAATGTATGGTATGTACCAACGTTAAAGCAAAATTTGCTATCTTTAGTTACGATTCGACAAGCAGGACATCTGGTGATTATGGAGGATGGTTTAGTTAAAATTAACTCAGTGAAACATAACATGAAAACAATGATGACATGCTATGAAGATGGAAAATTGTTAAGGATGAAAGGGACAGTTATTCCAAGAAATTATGACTTTGCAGGAGCAGCAAGTATAGACATTTCACCGATTAGATTGTGGCATGTAAGGTATGGCCATCTCAACTTTGAAAGTTTCTCTCAAATACAAAAACAGGGAATGGTTAAGGGACTTCCAACCTTCAAAAGAGAAAATGCAAAATGTGAAGCTTGCATTTATGGAAAACAACATCGAGAGACTTTTCCAACAAGTTCATGGAGAGCAAATAGGTGTTTGCAATTGGTTCACAATGTGTTGAGGAGGTAAATCCCCTTTGCGGACAGAGGCAATCCGACTAGCCCTAGATTGGGTCTAGCAACAATCGAATCACGAAATGACGTTGGTTCCTAGTTACAAGAAAGACAAAGATCGCGATAAGTAGCCTACCTTGAATCCCACGTTGCTGTTGTCGATGAAGAAGCGGTGCTCCTCGTCCCTAGCTTGACAGATTACAATCCTTACGTTCGTCACGTTCGGACACCTGTACAGAAGCAGAGAAACGACGACGTACAACGTAATACTTAAAGCATGTAACTATATATCAGTCAGAGAAGATATAATTCGTTGCATTACATAAAAGAGTAAACACAAGAATGGAACCAAAATCAGAGTCGCTTATATTATAAATGACAAAAAGGGAGATTACAACCAAATGATCTGACGCTATGATCTTCCTTCGGCGGGGCTTGCAGTGGAGCGTGTCTCAACAAAGCCTGTCGGGAATCTGGACGAAGCTCTCTCTCTTACGGGATTCTCTTCGGCTTAGCTCTCAATAGTTGCCCAACTATAGTTTCCTTCCTACAAGTTCAACTAGCTTGCTAATGGAGAGGGCAAGCTTTATAGATGGAGGAAAGGAAGTTGGGATCCCTATAATCATGGGATAGGCCCTATCTCTTAGGAAGGTTCCATGATAGGTGGAAAACCACTTCCTATACATGGAGATTCGGAGCCAAACCACTCAACAACCACTCAACTCCTTTTGATGATTCATTCTGGAGTTGTTAGAATCAAACTTCCGCCATTTATTTTTAAAAAACATCCCTTAATAAGCTTGGCGCGAGTGAAACACTGGGACAGAGCGCCAGTTGGCGCACCCTCTGTGTGGATTTCCCCCATTGGCGCGAGGGATGAACTGGCTAGTCGCGCCAAGGCTAAAACATCTGTTTTTAGGGTTTTTTAGAGGAAATGTTCTTCAGGAGAATGTTTGTCATGAAGGTGGTTTTAAGACATTTTACTGTTCACAGGTCATGGGAATAGTCCTCCAATGTACGGGACGAGGGATTGTAGGGACGGTGACAAAATGCTGTGTAACACAATGATATTTGTGTACCCTTACAAAATTCGCTAGGAGGATGCAAATATTTCTTACTCTTTGTTGATGATTTTAGCAGGATGACTTGGGTATATCTTTTGAAGCAAAAGTCATAAGCATTTGAAAAGTTTAAAAATTTTCGCCAACTTATTGAAAATGAAGTCAAGGAGAAGATTGGCACTCTTAGAACATACAATGGAGGAGAATTCACTTCTAATGAATTTAAAATGTATTGCATGGATAATGGCATAAAATGACATCTTACCAATGTCTACACTCCACAGCAAAATGGAGTAGTAGAAAGAATGAATCAAACCTTGTTAGGAATGGCGAGATCTATGTTAACTTTCAAAAAGTTAAGTCCTCTATATTGGGCAGAAGCAATTCATACAACTGTCTACTTAAGGAACAGATCTCCAACTACTTCTTTAGACGAAATCACACTTTATGAAGCATGGTTTGGTTTCAAACCTCGAGTTAAACATCTCAGAGTTTTTGGATCAGTATGTTATGTCTTAGTTCCGAAAGAAAAACAAACTAAGCTTGACTCACGAAGCTTGAAGTGCACAATGATTGGGTATTCTGATGAGAAGAAATGGTACTGACTTTTGTCCAATGGAAAAGTTATTGTGAGCAGAGATGTGATTTTTGATGAAAATGAGAGTAAGAGTGCTGAAGAAATTGAAAGTCTTATTCAAAAGTTAGAAACAAAAGGTGATAAAAGAAAAGGAAATATACAGAGTCAACCAAATTCACAGAATTGGTATGAACTTGATTTTCCTTCATCTGAAGATGATTCATCCAGTCTATCTACTTTACTAGCATCGTCTGGATCTTCTGGAAGTTCATCCAAATCTCCTAGCAACAACAATTTTTCTGACAGTGACTCTCCGCCCCCAGAGTCTGTTGTTGATCAACGAACATCTGTTTACATCAACCCTTTTTACAATGATGGCGATTTTTCAGAATCTCAAACCAGTGAACATCAATTGCCAAAATGGGCAGTTCAACTTTTGAAAGATGTAAGGCCTAATGAGCAGAATAAAACAGGAACAAGGGGATCACATAGAAGTGAAGGAAATTTTTCCTTGATAGCAAATGATTTTACTGAACCCTCTACATATACAGAGGCCGTAAAACATAACGAATGGCAACAGGATATGGTTGATGAATATTAAGCAGTTCTCGACAATAACACTTGGAAACTTGTTGATTGTCCTCAAAATATTAAACCATCGGATGCAAATGGGTTTACGGAATTAAGTACAAGCAAAATGGAGATATCGACAAGTACAAAGCAAGACTTGTTGCTAAGGGTTTTGCACAGCAGGAAGGGATTGATTATGAGGAAACTTTTGCTCCTACGGCTAAATGGAACACTAGCCGATTAACACTTGCATTAACAGCCCAGAAAGGATGGAAAGTTCATTAGATGGATTTAAAATGTGCTTTCCTCTACGGAGATTTATAGGAAGAAGTGTATATGACACAACCACCAGGTTTTGAAATTGAAGGACAAGAACATAAAGTCTGCAAATTGATAAAGGCTTTATATGGGTTAAAACAAGCTCCCCGAGCTTGGTAATGCCAAAATGGATGAATACCTTCGGAAAGTTGGCTTTCAACGAAGTGAATCTGATGATACCTTGTATGTATGCCAACAAGTTAAAATTTGGTGATTTTGGTTATGTATGTATATGATTTGATTATCACTGGCAACAACGATGATCATATTGCACAGGTTAAAAAGGAGTTACATGCAGGTTTTAAGATGACAGATTTGGGACTACTTCACTACTATCTTGGAGTTGAAGTCTTCCAACGTCCACATCATATCTTCATTTCTCAGAGTAAGTATGCAGCAGAAGTTTTTCAATGATTTGGAATGCAGGATTGCAAGCTTGTTCTTACCCCCATGGAACAAAACTTGAAACTTTCAAAATTTGAAGGGGGGGAAATGGTGGATAGCACTACTTATCGACAGTTGATTGACAATTTGATTTATTTGACAACTTTGACAAGATCTTTCTTATGCCGTCAGTATTCTTTCTTGCTTTATGCAAGAACCACGAGACAACCACTGGAATGCAGCCAAAAGAGTTCTTCGTTATATCCAAGGAACCAAAGATTTTGGTCTTCTTTACAAAAAGGCTAAAATTTTTGTATTTGATGGATTTTCAGATGCCGACTTTGCTGGCAGTATTGATGATAGGGCATCAACCTTAGGTTATTTAATGAACATGGGGTCAACTGCAATGTCTTGGAGTTGCAAGAAAAAAGCTACAGTGGCCACTTCTTCAGCAAAAGCAGAATACATATCAGCATGGGAAGCAACATGTGAGATTTTTTTGTTGCATAGAGTTTTACAGGACTTGGGAATTCCTCCAGCAGAAGCTACATCGTTATTCATCGACAGCTAGTCAACAATAAAGCTTGCCAAGAACCCAATTTTTCATTCAAAGACAAAGCATGTGGATACCAAGTATCATCATATCGGATCACTCATTGCAAAGGATGTCATCAAGCCGATTTATTGTCCTTCAGAAGATCAGATTTCTGATATCTTCACCAAACCTCTTGGGAGGATAAAATTTACTAAGTTCAGGGATGAACTTGGTATAGGTTGTAATGTGTTCATTTGTGGATGCAAATATTTCTATTAGAATGATTATTTCTATTGCCTCTATTATGATGTGGAGATCATTTTTTCTTAATGGAGTAATTGAGGAAGAAGTGTAGATAGAGCTACCTCAGGGCTTTGAGGTAGATGAGAGGAAATCTCATGTTAGTAGATTGATGATAGCTTTGTACAAACCTCGGGCATGGTATTCTCAAATGGATAGATATTTGATGAGTCTGTTATCATGTGACTTGTTTCTGACCAGAGTAGAAGGACTCACGTGACAGAGGGAGTAACAGTGGCAAGAGGATTTGCCTCCGTGATAGAGGGAGTAGTCAATTCAGAGGGACTTGACCTTCGAGTTCGAGACGAAGGATCTTGGTTAGATACATTACTTCTTGGAACTAGAAGTGTGGCATAAGGCAGGTGAGATCTTCCTTGCCCAAAGGAAGCATATTATCACAATCCTTTAGAGATTTGAGATGATGGACGACTAGTCCATGACCACTCCCATGGTAACTAATCTCAAAAAACTAAGTGGTAAAGGGAGCAACGAGATTGCTACAACAAGATTTGCTTCAGTGTCAAGCAACTGCAGTGATGGATCTAGTGAAACTAGCTAGTTTATGGTAAAGCCAAGGCATGGGACACAACATGTGCTGAGGTACACTATCATACAATTGGATATGGATTGAGATATGTCTCAAATGATGAAGTACAATTGCTGGGATATACAGGTTAAGATTGGGAAAAAAGTACAAATATGAAAAAGGCACATCAAGATGATGATTCAGCTTGGGGTCTACTATGATAAGTAGGAAGCTGACTGCACTACTAAAGCAAAATATATTGCAGCTTGTTTAGCAAGTTGGGAATCAATGTAGCTGCAGAAGCTATTTGCAATATTGTTTGATCAAATGCTGGAGACGACTGCAATGACAGGTCGAAGAACACTGAGATCAAGTACTGGGACATGGTACAGATGGGAGCAGTGAAGCTCTAATGAATTTCTACAAACGAGTAGGTTTTTGAGATTCTCACAAAGCCTTTGTCCCGGGATGGAGTTTGTATACTCCAGGGACAAGCTTGGAGTGGTTGAGAATTCTTCCCCTGGTTAAAGGGAGTGTTGATGTTGTAACATGAAGGGGCAAAGTTTCTCCCTAGGTCAGGATATTGACAGGTCATGGGTATTGACAGGGGGCCATGTAATGTGGCTAGGGAGATTGGCTTAGATAGCACCAAGGCTCAGAGTGCTCCCTAGTTAGGGGTTGCCAAACCATATTGCCAAGGGTTGCTTGACTAGTGGGTTGAGTGAGTGCCTTATAACATCGGGCAAGTATTTTACTATTTTTACCATTCAATAACATGTGACGACATGTGGGAATTGGAAATGGGCCCAAGGTTTCAGCATGTGTTTGGGGGTTCTTGATTCCAAGTGACGACATGGTGGATTGGTGAAACAAGGACTAGTCTTATGTCAGGGAGTGCCTAAACAATGGGTAATTGGCTTGGGGGTGACTAGATCCATTTGAAAAGGTAATATGTCTAGTGGTTGGCCAGACTCCTTTGGATGATGTTGATGTGGGATGCTTTCCACGTGGTTTTGGTATAAAACATGAAGTGGATGGATACTTCAACATAACTATCTCATTTAACCTTTTCTTGGGATGGCAAATTTTTTTAAAAAGAGATCATGTAAGAAGTCGAAGTGAATACCTCCCTAGCTAAGAGGGAGTGTTGAATTTTGGTACTTGTGGTCGATATTCATCTATTGTATAAGCCCACAAAATTAAATGAGAAGGAAAATACAAATTTGAATTCAAGTCGACTTCAAAATAAAAGAGGGAAAAACAAAATTTTGAAATTCAAATTTTTGCGTCTTGTTGTCACTCAGATTGTATAGGCACTGCGACAACAACACAGGGCGGGGGCTATCACTCTGACCCCCGTCCACTCCGATCTAGTTGTCTCCCAACAACAGGCTATGGGGGATAGTCCCTATGGAAATGAGGTGATGGAAAACAATTTGGGAACCAACTTGCCCGGGAGACAATTGAGTGGCCTAATTACTTGGTAAAATTTAGCAAGATTAAGGATTCAATTAAATTTAAAATTTGAGATCAGTGCCTTATGGAGTCAAAACTTATTGCTTGTTATAAATCAAATCCAAGTAACCAGATGGAAAATTGTTGCTTGGATGATGAACTAACCTATATGAAGTGCAAGTCCTAAGATCTAGGTGGAATACAAGGATCTTGGTTAATTTTAAGTTAAATGCCTAGTCTAAGTTGAACCTTTCCCTTGACCGTTTTGAGATCAGTCTTAGGAGTAGGTTGTGGATGGAAGCCAACGGTAAGCAGACAAAGACCTGGTTAACGATACCTCCCCTTGTGTTCCAACCACCCAGTGCCTCCAGCGTTGTAAGGACTATGGCTCTGACCACTGCAAGGTCACTGTTTTAACCACTAAAAAGAACTGAATTCCTCAAGCTAAAGAAAAAAGAGTTGTCCTAAGAGTCTATTAACTAAGCTTATGCTTGGAGGTAAGTTGTTAATGAAACTACTCTTAGAATGAAATGCAACGAGGGATGAGTGAAGTTCTTAATTAGAGATTACGTTAAGTTTCAATAATTTATGTGTAATCTCACAACCAAGACAGTGCCAATTAATTCGGTGCCAATAAATCAATCCACAAGATACTTAGAACAAATTATCCACTTATCATTGATTACAAGATGCCAATCACAATTATTCAAGATGTTCTTGTTACATTGCCAATTAGATCTCTAATGCCCAAATTGACTTAATTCATCAACAAGATTAGAACTTAGATGTTTGAGTGTTTGAAGTGCCAAGTTCACAAGTTCTCAACTCTAACTCAAGACAATCAATTTCAAGAGCTTAACAACAACAAACTACTATGAGAAAAGACACTTGTGATGAGATAAGGACAACAATAAGTAAATCAACATATAACCAAGAATCAACAAGCCTATTGATGGACAAAGATGCTCAATAAGATGCCTAATACTTTACCTAATGTAAATTATGAGTTTGGCCCACTTTAAGATGCAGTATTCAAATCTAATTTACTTATTCCAAAAGTGAGAAAATGATATGTCAATGTTTGAACAAGTGCCCAAAAATGCCCATAACTTAGAATGAGTTTGTCAAACTGAAAAAATATGAATTTTATGCCCTTTACAGTGTGATATTTAGAAAATATGAGATCTGATATACTTAGTTATGCAGTAATTTCCAGCAAGCAAAAAGTTATATCTAGGCTAGATGATTAATGACCAAGTGGTCAAAATTTAGGAAAATTTATTTTTGCAATTTTTGAGTTATTTTGACTAATTAGATGTATTGTATTTTTAGGGCACTTATATCACTGTTATAAAATATAAATTACAACAGTACCAAAACAGTGAAAAATTTAGGGTTTAGAGAGTAAACCCTAGGCCCAAGGCCTTGCAGATCACATGTCAAATTTGCCCAGAAAATTTTCAATGAATATGCTACCTAAAAACACCAATCTAGAGCTAGTATTACCTGCAAAACTCACCAATTTTTAGTTCAGAAAATTCAAAGATGGTTTTAGCGCAAACTAGGGCTAAGAGGAGCTAGGAAGAGGGGCAGGGAAGGCAGGAAAATGCCTTGGAGGCCTAGCGGCTCAAGGAGGAGGCCTAAGGAGGGGACAAAAATCCCAAAAAGGCTTGACGCTCGAAGGAGAAAGCCCTCCTAGGGCTCGCGGCTAGGGTTGGAGGCCCTAAAGGGTTGCCATGGGCCCCACAAGGGCCACAACCTAGGGGAGGAGGGCCGTAGAGGGAGGCCGAGGCCTCTAGGCCTCACGACCAGGGCTAGAGCTTGGATGCAGGGGGAATAACTGGAGGCCGAGGCCTCTAGGCCTCACGACTGGCCCTGGAGAGGGATAAAATGTTGACAAAAAGCGCCAAAAGGCTAACGCAGGACAAGAGAAGGAGGACGCTAGCCTTGGAGAGGCTGGATCCGGGCCCAGGAGGGCTAAAACTTGAAAGCCAAACTTCATTTTTTTTTAATTCCTTCAGATCTGCAATTTTGCTCAGTTTCTTCAAAGGTTGGCCCTGCAAAAAGTATTTAGACACTAGATCTTTTACACTTAAGGGCCTAGACCTAGCTTTATTCTAGCTTTGTTCACTAGATCTCACCTGCAAAAATAGATTTAGAAATACCCAAAACCCCAAATATATACAAAATCTTAAAACCCCAATTAGAAACAATAATTTACAAATTTATTTACAAAATTTACAAAGAAAGGTGCTCCAACACCCTGTCTACTAGCTGCAACTGGACAAATTATCTAATGCCCTGTGCAAACTCCAACCTGCCCTAGCACCACCTTGCCACCCTGAAGTGTTCTTAGGCTTCAACTTGAAGGAGACTCCACTCTCCTGCCTTGCACCACCCCGCCACTCGATCAGCCTGCGAACCATGTTTCACAATTTTCAGACTGGATCCACCTATACTCAAAATCAATACAAGGAAACTGTAAAACTATTTGCCTTTGCTTAATCTGTATATCAAAACGCTAGCTGCATCAATAAATACTTCTCTACACATCATCAAATCAATCTCTTGTCTGACATATAGAATACCAATCAATATGTAAGGCACTTGATCCAATTGTTTCCCTTCTCAATAGTAATTATGTTAGAATATCTCTGCTACATCAACTTCCAAACCCTAGTCACTTTTGCCACTGAGACCCTTGCTTCACTCAACTTTGCTTCTATATAATGGCAAACCCTTCTCTGTCTTCAACAATCAGACTTTGTCAACATGTGAACCTTGCCGAGCAATATTTTTTCAAACCGTAGAATGTATCAAATCAATATAATGAACTCTGTCATATATTTGTATAGTACAATCATTAGAACTCTGTCTACTACAAACACTCAACAAAATTCCTACGTTTTAATGTTGTGAACTTCAATTATAAAATGATCTCTTGTTCTGCAATTTCAATCTCTGTAGGTAATTACAATCAAATGCATCAACAAGTGAACAATGCCAATGTTTTAATGTCATGAACTTCAATTATAAAATGATGTCTTGTTCTGCAATTTCAATCTCTGCAGGTAATTACAATCAAATGCATCAACAAGTGAACAATGCCAATGTTTTGTCTCTGCAACCTGTCGACGAAGACAAGATCTGTAAAGTAAACCTTTGATAATGATGGATTTCAAACCTTTGATGTTTTACTAGCAAGTTCATAACGTCATTGTCAAAGAAATGTAGCATCACTGTGAACAGAGCACTTATGCAAAGGTCACTCTACAATGTATGATTGAAATGTGTAACTAGGTTCGGTCTTCATAAATATGAAATGCAATTTTGATTCTTGTATATTGTAAAATGAAAGAAAAATTATTATTGTTATTTTTATAGCATGGGTTTCATGCTCAAGGTCTTGTATTTAGAGGTCAAGCACCCATTGAGTGCTTCTAGGGTTTGTCCTAGAGTCAAATACACAAAATCTCAACACTCCCTCTTAGCATCAAGTGTGTGCTCTAGCAATACATCACACTATGCATTACATGACTTTGAGTACTGGTTCTGTGTTGTTGAAGCTTGGCCTACTGCCACTCAACTCTGCACTGCTGCTGCCATTCTGTACTGCTGCCCATGACTCTGCCACTGCCACTGCAACCACTGTACTGCAACTCCCTCTCAATATGCTGCATCTGTGCTGCTCATAGCACTGCTACTGCTGATCTGCTGCACCACAGCTTCAGTTGTTGAGAGAAACAACTGAAACTCCTGCCCAATCTTTGACAAACAAATCAAATGAGCTGCATCCTCATCATTGAAGCTCCATAGGCTGCAGATCTGTGCTGGCATCTAAAGAACGATGCACAGCTACAACTCTGCCTGTGTAATCAGACTTCCTCTGCACTACTGAAGTCACATCAACCCCTTGTGTTGAAATCTATCACGCTGTTGCTGCACTGCGCTGTCCCTCTGAAGCCTTTTGCGCTGCTATAGCTTTGCACTGCGTAAGCAGAACTGCTCTGCGCTGCTGAAGTCACATCAGCCTCTGCGTTGCTACTTGCTTCTACACTGCTGCTGCTTTGATCTGCGCTGCTCCTCCCATTCTTCAGATCTACCTCTGCCTCTGCTTCATCTGTGATCTATGCACCCACTGCTCCACTTGTCTCGCTACTGTCTTAAGGCTGTCGTAGCTCGCTTGTGATCCAAGAGATGAGCTGCTCAAGGATGCCGCCTCTCTTCCATGTAGCTCCTCTACATGTCCATGTCACCCCACCTCCTTGGTTCATGAGCACTCATGGCTGCATCATCTTCTGACCCATCATCTGCCGTAGCTGCTTTGGAAGAAGATGCTTCCTTGTCCTTCTTCTTCTGAGGATAATGGCTGGAAAAATGTCCCATTTCACCACACTGGAAGCACTTGATCTTTGAGAGATCCTTCTTCTTCTTTGGCTGCTTCTTCGTTGCCAAGGCTGCATCTTCCTCATCTTCCTTCTTTACTTTGCTCAACGCAGGGTTGCGCTGACTCTTGGTGAATCTGCGTAGTTCTTGTTGACGCAGGATTGACCACATGTTGTCCCAATCTGGGAGGTATGCTCTGCCCAAGATACTTTGGACAAAGTTTTCTCACTCATCCGTGACTGCATTGAGGGCAGTCCTGACTATCACAACATCATCTATGGTTGCACCATTTGCAGTTTGTTGATCCCTGATTGACTGCAGTCTGAAGAGGAAGTGTTCCATGTCTTCTCCCTTGGTCATCATGAATTACCTCATTTGGGTCTCCAACAACATTTTCCTTTGGACAGACTTTCCCTCATACAGGGAAGTCAAGGCCTTCCACACCTCGTTAGCTGTCTTCTTCTCAACTGTGTGTGGTACAATATGGTCCTTGATACTATCCATTTTCAGCCACTTGGCATGCCCCGCAACTTCCCTATGCTTCCGTAGGAGATCCGCATGTGTCGGTGTGGCCAGAGTCTGCTCTGCATGGTCTCTTAGATTGTACGCCTCAAGAATGATCAGGATCCTTGCCTTCCAAACCGAAAAGTTTGAAAGGCCCTCTAGCCTATCTTGATCACACAGTCCATGAGGAGCCATCTGCTCAGAATGTGTCGGAACTTCCCTTTCTCTTTGCTATAGAAATGGATCTAAGGCCCTTAGTGAAACAAGTCCCTTCTGCTTCCTCTGACACTTGATTTCCCTCCTTGGAAATCTACCAAATCAACTATGATTCAGCTTCTTCTTTGATCCTCTGATCAAACTCTAAGTTTCCTTTGGCAAGAGACTTCCTGAGAAGCTGATCTCCTCCCAATATTTGTCACTTGTGCTAAGGCTAAAAATCTGAAATCTTCAGAATTTTAACCCCACCAGCTCTTCTAAATTTCTGCAACTTTTCTGCAGACTGTTTCTGGATTTGACAGATTCAGATTTGAATCACACTGCTTGGCTTCAGACTAAACCAACACTGTTTCTAAGCTGCCTTTGCACAGTAATTGCGTGGGCTTGCTAGGACGCAGTGCTGAACAACATCATCCTTCCTTCTGCGTGAATCTGCTCCTGAAAACTGCGTTGTCCCTTCAGATATGCTTTTCTGCTGCTTTCTTCAGCTAGATCCTGCAGACTCTCCTGCTGGTGACCCTCCTAGATCTGCAATTTCTTCGATACCATGTAGAAATTTCTGAATCTTATATTTTATGTAGAAATTATTACTGTTAATCCGGTTAAGCTCCTCCTACTTAGATAACTTATCAACTGAATAAATTCAAGTTAACATCGAAGCAAAACACATAACAGATCTCTACCAATTCAGATCTAGAATAAGCACATGCACACATTGACAAAGTGACAGTTATTTCTGGACAAATAGTCCCCAGAAAAACCTAAGGTGGGAAAACCGGTCTCTGGCTGCTGGAGGGTTCTATTATTAAGAATTTTGAATACACAAATCTGGGTTCTAGATCTGGAAAACCCGACAAAGATAATGCTAGATCTACAACTCACTGGCTAATCTAGGGCCAAAATAATGACTGATCCACACCCTCAAATGAGATTTACAGAACTCAGCCAAGATTAGGGCCTAGAAACCCCAGCGCTGTCCTTGAAAGGCTCTACGTCAGCCTCTGAAGCCCCTGAAAGCCTCTGCATTAGCCTTGGATGGCCTCCAAACCCTCAGCGCTGCTCCAGAAGGGACTGCATTACCCCAGAATGGGTGATGCAGTCACTACGCTGCCCCTAAGGGTCTCTGCGTAACCCCTGGGGGTTTCCTGAAAATTATGCTGTCCTTGCTGCTGTTGCCTTCCTCTGCGCTGTCCTTGAGCTGATCTCTGCCTCTTGTGTATTCTAGACCCCGGGATCAGATCATCCCCTTGGTCTAAATTCCCCTCTCTGCAGCTGAAACACTCCTGAGTATTCTTAGCAAACCCTGCCCTAGAATCTCAGCTTAGCTTCAGTGCTCTGCCTCTTCTGGGTGAAATTTCCCAAATCCATTTATGGGTCTTGTAGATCAGGTGAACTCTAGTCCCTGCACAAAGTTTGGGAGCTAGAGCACAGTTGATGCTATCCCAAATACACAAAATCTCAACACCTGTTTGAGTTAGAGCTCGACACATTTCAATAAATAGAGGTGAGCGTGCAACATTGAAGGATATGAAGTTCTGATAGAAAAAAATGCAATGGTGAGATCAAGCTCTCCCCTCTTCTCTTTTTGGAAAATCTTGTCCATTGGAACAAGTGGAGTTGCCTTTCTTTTTGCTGCTTGTCCCCCACTAAAACTCTCAAATGGGAACTTGTTGCTGCTTTTCTTCAAGAAGGGAAGGGAGTCATCATTCTTGTCTTGTTTTGATTTTGATGCCACATTTGCCGCACTAACAAATGCCTCGCTCCACAACTTGGCAAAGCTAACAAATGAGCTTTCACACGGTAATATGTGCTTATGAAATGGCTGTGGCAAAAACTGCATTTTCCATGCAACATTGCCTCCTCCCTTCGCCTTGCTGCCTGGCCCTGCCTCTCTTGTCACATATTTCCACAATGGATATTTTGGGTCTTCAGTTTGTTTTCCCTGAACATTTGAAGCTTCTGTTGCAACCCCACTTCTAATAGATGGAATACTTGTAGACCCTGATGAAATAGGGACAAGAGGGGCATCTCCAATGGGGACATTCTTCCCCTTTCTTTGCCACTGTCTTGCTGCCCTTGATTGAGCCATGAATGTTGTAAAAAATAAACAAAAAAGACCAAATTTGTAAAACATATGCACATGCAAACCAAATGCAAAAACATAGAGAGACAGTGCACTTACCGGTTGCTCGAATCTCCTTGAAAACGCTCCCTTGCTCCTTGCTCAACTCACACACTAGCATTTGTTAGAAAGAATGGAGAAAATCACACATTTATAAGAGTCCGGACGCTTTTTCCCGTTGTTTGAATTCGGTGAAAAGGGATTCGATCGTGTCCGTACATGACACGATTGGGACTTGTCATGTCTTGTACAGACATGATTGAATCCGGGCAGTTGGACTTGAATCCCCACGAATCGTGTCTGATTCGCTCGATTCGGGACATGACGGGGGTAAACAACGAATCCATTTTCAGAGATGGAGAGGCTCCGTCATGAATTGACTCAACGTGTTCACTGCATAACATATGTCCGAACGAGCGTTCCCTAAGAATATCAAAGCCCCAATCAATTGTCTATACTCAGATGGGATCACCAAATCGGGTCCTGCAACTTCTCCACATAACTTCTTGAAATTCATTTCCATCGCTTTGGGCAAGGACTTGCATTCTATCATTCGAAATCTCTCCAACAACTTCACGCCATATTTTCCCTGTGAAAGGAAAATCTCACTGGGCCTTTGCCACACCTCAAGGCCTAGAAAGTAGTGCATGAGTCCAAGGTCCTTCATCTTGAATTCAGAGGCTAGCTCCCTCTTACACTCGATCATTAGGGGCTCACTCCCTGTCACGAATAGATCGTCAACTTATAAAACCAAAATCAACGGCATACCTTGGACTACCTTGAAGTAGAGGTTGGGATCAACATTGCTTCTTGTGAATCCTAGCTTCACCAAGTAACTGTCTATGCTGGCGTACCATGCTCTGGGGCTTGCTTCAAACCATATAATACCTCCTTCAACCTGCAAACATGTGTCTTTCGATCCTCTACTTCAAATTCATGTGGTTGCTCAACGTACACTTCTTCTTGTAACATGCCATGAAGGAATGTTGTCTTCACGTCCATTTGATGAAGGGTCTATCCTTGACTCGCGGCAAGAGAAACTATCGAACGAATGGTTGTATATCGAGCCACAGGTGCAAATATATCGTCATAATCTTCTCCCTCTTTTTGGGAGAATCCTTGAGCCACAAACCTTGCTTTATATTTCTCATTGCTACCATCGACTCCATGTTTAATCTTGAATAGCCACTTTGCAGTCACCACAGATTTCCCCTTCTGTCTCAGCGCAACATCCCATACGCCATTCTTCATAATTGATTCATATTCTTTGGCCATAGCATCCTTCTAAACTTGTTCTTTCACGACTTCTTCAAAGGTGGGGGGTTCGGCTTAAATAGTGCTCATGGCTGCAACATATCCCTGGTACCTACATGGCTTCTTGCTTTCTCTAAATGATCTTCGAACTGGAACTTGTCTCTCATCATCTTGTAATGTGTCACGAAGCCAAAGTGGCCTCTTCCTGGTAGGAGGATCACATGGAGGAGGATCTAAGGGATCCATGGGCTCCATGGGATCATCAACAATGTCCGTCTCAGATTTAGGCACAAAAGGAACATCTAAAATATCCATATCATCATTCTTCTTCTCAGGAGGAGGAGGCTGAGGAAGGTCCCTTGCTTTCCCAAGGGTAACATCTTCATCGAACGTTACGTCCCTGCTAATTTCAACCTTCCTTTGATGACTAGGAATATATATTCTAAAAGCTTTAGAATTTTCACAGTATCCAACAAACATACCTTTTCTTCCCGTGGCTTCCAACTTGTTTCTTTTGTCCTTCGGCACATGGAAATATACGGGGCAACCAAAGATACAGAGATGGACAACATCGGGCTTGACACCTGTGAACACTTATTCAAGGGTCTTTTTGTTCAATGCTTGATGAGGCACCCTATTTTGAACATATACAACAACATTCGTTGCTTCTCCCTAAAGGAACTTCGACAACTTTTGATCATGGAGCATGGTACGAGCAACTTCTACAATAGACTTTTTCTTTCTTTCGAATACTCCATTTTGTTTGGGATTATAGGGCACAATCGTCTCTTTCTTGATACCTTCTTTTTTTGCAAAAATCTATGAACTCATTCAAAATGTACTCTCCCCATTGTCAGACCTGAATATCTTGATTTTCTTCCCTGTTTGATTTTTGACCAAAGCTTTGAACTCCTTGAACATTTCGAAGGCTTCATCCCTGTGCTTCAAATAATATATCCATGTCTTTCTTGAAAAGTCATCAATGAAGGTGATGTAGTGGAGATGACCACCAATAGAATGTACAGGCATCAAACCACATATGTCAGAATGAATGAGATGGAGGATGTCGTTTGTCTTGTTTTTGCTAGAGGGGAATGGTACCCTTGTTTTCTTTCCACTGGCACAACCTGGACATACTCCATCATGTTGGGCTTGAACATAGGGAATACCAGAGATGAATTTCTTTAATTTCGGGAGAGCATCATAATGAAGATGGGTCAATCTGCGGTGCCATAGCTCGCTTAGATGATTAGTATCATGGACAATGCTAGAAGAGGTCTTCCAGTAACTCTGTAGAGTCCTTCAAATCTCGATCCCAATGTGAATGCATCTCTTGTAGGTGATCCAATAGGCCAAGTAAGATCCTTTCCCTCGATGAAGGCAACCCTCATCCTTTTGTCTTCCGAAGCATATATTGGTACCAAATTCTTCTTCAATCCTGGCACATACATCACATCATGGAGCAAAACAGATTCCCCAAAATCCAAATGAAATTTAAATGACCCAAAGCCTTTCACAAGATGAGTGGAGTTGTCTCCAAGAATGATTTTCAAATTTGACTCCCTATCTACCAAATTAGAGAGCACTTCTTTATACCCAAAGAAATAATGAGTGGCCCCATTATCAACCAACCAACTATCCCATGAATCCGGAGGAGAACTAGTGGGAGCAGAAATAAGAATATATTCGGATTGATTGCCAACATTCCTTTCATACCTGGAGTATTTTGACTTC
The DNA here is from genome assembly GCA_034641835.2 of Pinus albicaulis. NCBI lineage: Eukaryota > Viridiplantae > Streptophyta > Pinopsida > Pinales > Pinaceae > Pinus > Pinus albicaulis. Next base: position 528,927,645 of record CM076582.1, on the reverse strand, counting down.
TTTTGAGGACGACGATCTTCTTCATGGTCACTTGGAGCATCTCTTCTTCTTCTTTCATCTCTTCCATTGCGATCATTCCTTTTCTTCTTCGATCATCAAACCTGTTGTTGTTGCTTCTAGTGTTGTAGGCATGGACCATTGTTCTTCTCGGGGAAATCTCGAGCATAATGACCTTTCTTGTGAGAATTGTAACATTCAATGTGAGATGATGTTCTATCATTCCTTTGCATTTCAAGGTGGATACTTTCTTGAATTTGATGGACCTCCTTTTCCTTTCTTCTTCTTGTTTTGAGTGACAAATGCAGCGGGCTCTCCCTTTTCATGCTTATGAATCCTTCCTCTTGATATCATCCTTTATTCTTCTTGAGTGAGATTTCCAACAATCTCATCAAATGACGGGAAGGTATTGTTGTTGCCTATAGTAGTAATGAAGGTTTCCCAAATGGGAAGGAGACCTCTAAGAGTTACAATCACCGATTCCTTGTTAGACACAGTTTCCCCAACTCTCTGCAATTGATCTCTAAGACGAGATATCCTCATAATGTAGGATTGCACAAACTCTCCTTTGTTAATCATCATGTCTTTGATTTCATTCAAATTGTTGACTTCATAAATGCCAACTACCTTATCATACATGTCCTTAGACTTCCTTAAATTTCCAGCATATGTAAGTAAACTATCTTGTAAACCATCAACTATAATTTGATTTGCTTTTAACTCACCTTTCTTTTGCTTGTTCTTCACCTTATCTCTGATACCATGTAAAATTTCACACAACTCTATGCGATTTCAATTACTTCAGCTCAATTCAATTCTTCAATTAGCAATATTTTCAATTACAATTAATATTTCCAATCATCAATAGTAATTGAATATCGAACAGTAAATGCAATCACAAAGTAGGCAATCGCACACCAACAAGAGATTTGGTCAAAGACCAAGGAAAAACCCCAGAAGGGGGAAAACCCTTTGAAAATACTTCTTATATTAGATTGTCATAAAATGTTCAAAAAAGAGTACAATGAGCCCAATACAAAATCATGCATCAACATTCTAAAATATTTTACCAGCATCAACCCAAATCAAAGTCAACTTGTCCTGCCTTCGGTCAACTGCGGTAAAAAGTCAAAATTCAATCCTAGGTATGCATGCGGTTGAGACCTTCCAACCGCATAGATGAGCTTGCTAGCCTGCAGTTGTAGCCAAAAGTTGCCTTTGTGCAGCCTACGGTTGTGACTTAAAACCCTAGAACACATGCGAGCTTCGGACCTTGTAATTTCAGACCTGTACAAACCGCTTTTCTCGACCCTCCCTCAGACCTATGTGAACCAATCAATGAAGAAGAAAAGAAGATTATGCATGGTGATGTCCAAATGAGATTGAGGTCACTCGTATTTATAGGCTTCTAAGGTGACCAATTTCCTGTTAGGGACGACTTGTCCAAATGTGCATATGTGGGATTTTCTTCGTAAGTACACTTTCTCGTGTCTAAACTGAGCGCTTTAATAGTCAAAATTGGTCCTCTCGAAAAGAGGAATCTATTCCCATGGTTGGAATTTGTCATTGAGCTGCCAAAATAACAACACTTGAGTCTGATCATGAAAAATTCCTGAAAAGACAGCTTGGTGAAAGTCCTCCCCAAGTGATTCATTTTCTCGTAGATTGTCCTCAAATCCCTCATTCTGGCATGGTTGTCCTTGATTCTTTGTCCGCTGCCTATCTAAGAATTTGGGCAAAATAGGTCTAGGGGTTGACCTGCTCGAAACACCCGAGTTCTGCCCCCCTTTTTGCTGTCCAAGTGGGTGGGAATTACTAATCTCCCCCTGCTCTTTGTTAGGCCTTATGGACCCACTAGCTCGTCAGTTGGTTACATTCTGGTTTTGATTGTTTGTTACCAGTTGTATGATCAACTAGACTAACTTCTGTTGCCCCCGAGCAAGATCATTCAATATATGCAGTGCTATCTCCCGGCTGCTCATACATGTCTCCAATGTTGTCCCCTTCTTCTGAATCTGATTCAGTAGGCAAAGTATCACCTCTCCTTCTTTTTTGCATCCTGTAGGTGATATACGCCGTGTCCTCCGGAAACATTCAACCCTCTTAATCCACATGCTGGCAGAATCACCAGCTCTGATACCATTGTAAATCTCCTAACCCCCTAATGGCCTAAAGGATGCAAACTGTAAAGAAGTCCTCTGTTGTTTGATTTTTCTTGGATGGTTTATGATTAGGGCATTATTGGGTTCAACAACGAGATGTATGGGCAAACATGTAGAATAACTATTCAATACAATGAAGATATTACACAAAGGATAGATATATAATCAATTACTTCTAACTTTATTGGTGTTTGAAGCTTTTAGGATGGTCTATGAAGAAATAAATACCAATCTTCTACATTGTCGACTGCCTTCTGTTGAGAATTAGGTAGGGCTAGGTTTAATTCAAATTCTCTCCTTGATAATTACTTATGAGCTTACTACTTTTACTTCTGTCTTCTCTTCTTAGCTTATTATGCCTTTCATCAAGTCAATTACCAAAAGACAAGAGACACAAATTTTAATTTAGGCTCTTTGAGCCAGGGCCAAAACCTCTTCCTCTTGGAGAGGAGAACCCACAAGAAATTCTTCTTATTAACTTTTAGATGACAAGTACTCTGACCATGACACAGACCCGTGACCCTTGTATGCCTCCAAGGCCTTGTCATTGCTTCTTTAAGATGATCCTTCTCTACACCGTCCTGCACCTTTCTCCACCAGAATTGGATAACTTAGTCGATCAACTGAACGATCCTTCTTCTCTTCTTGACTCTAGGAAATCTCTGTTCCTTCTTCCTTCTTGACCCTAGGAACTATTCTTTTTCCTTCTTACTGTTCTTATACTGTGTTACTATGGCTACCTTTCCAACTTGTGATATATCTTTTATATTCCAAGACAGAGATATATTCTAAACAATGATCTTAAGATGATTCCTTCTCTTCACTATGTGACAAAGATCTGAGTAAGGATTCTTTACCTTGCTGTGGTATCTATCATATCGGAGTTATCCTTATATACTTCGCATTCTGTCTTCTTATATAGTTCAGACACAAAGATATCCGAAACTGAATATATATTGAAGCCCACAGAGCAATATACTATCCACACAATTCTGCTCTTGAATTAATACCGGAAATCTCAGTGGTTATACTTCGTTTTTTCCTGAGGTTCTTATCCTCACTGTATCATCTAGATGTCCGAAGTTCTATATCCAAATGAGCCACAAACATGCCCTTATATATACTAGAGAGACCTCCTTCTAGGTCGACATGAAGGCCTACTTCTGAGCCGAATTTACTTCAGACTTGGAGAAGATCTTCCAGCTGACTTGTAGAGGATATTAATGTTGATCTTGAGCCACATTCTGAGCCATGTCTTCAAGGATCATATCACAAGGTCTTGAGGCATACTACTTTGACTTGACTCTTCAGATACATGACTCTTAATTAGTACATTTATGACAAGATTACAAATCCCTAAAAGACATTAAGAAGAAGTCTTTTGACCTATAATAAAAACCTTGCTCATGAAACCCATGAAGCAAACATAAAAAATTCATTTTATTATCCTTGTCTTCTTCATTTCATAAGTACATAATTACATAGTCAATATGAAGACCGAACCTAGTTACGCTTTCCAACACTCCTTAACTGGGGAGGTATTCATAATGGTACATGGTCACTTTTAATCTGAAGAATCTCATAAGAAGAATCGGATTGGTAATTGCATTTGTATAACATCATATCAACTAGCATTGTCCTAGTGCAAGGCCTTGACTAACAACCCCATCTCTCAACGAGACAATGGGCTACAATTCTGGTGAGACACATGATTTATAGAGACCATAGTCATTGTCTCTCCAAGGTACATACTCCACCCAGTTGTTCCCAGAGTATGAACTTCTTGGATTATTCTTCTCTTGTGTGGCCAACCCTCAAAGAATATCGGTCCCCGACTACTCTTATCTCGAATGCCCTATCTCATTCTCAAAGAGTATCAGATGCCAGATGATTACCCAATCCTCCATTCTGTCTTCCATGTGAAGACTAGAATGACGTGTCTATCCATTCTCTCCTCATGGTGTTCACTAAGACTTACGGTTGTTATTCCTGGTCTAGTGCATGACACATGAATTTAGAGAATCATATTCATCACTTCCTTTTAATTCAGGAAGGACATACTTCAAGTTTCTTCCAAGTAAGAAAATTAACACTAGGCTCCCTCTTAACCAGGGACCTGCAGCAACAATGGTGAGACACCTAGCTGCTCATGAATAATTCCTCCCTCGATGTAATGGATTTCGATATTGAGGAATCTTCAACATTGGCTTCATAAGGCATAGATCATCCATCACTTTCATCCATGAGTCATGTCATCCACCAGAAAGTGATTCATCAGTCTTTCTCATCTGGTCCATCTTTATGCCATGTTGCTTTTCTTGTGAACCATCTCCCAAGGATCTTACATCCTTTGACATGATTGGCAGCCCTGCATAAACTTATCTAGATAAACATATACACAAGAACTTTTAAATCAAAAGTTACCTTAATGATGATCTTTCACCATGACATCTTCCTGTAGGCATCGACATCCTCTATTTAGATTGGCACATCTCCTAAAGATATGTATTGTCAAGGGTCTTCTTGTTTACCATACTTCTATCAGAGTCCACATATCTTTCCAGGAGATCTCCTAGTCACATCTTCTTAGCTTCGGATGATAATCGCCTCTTGACATGGTTGCACTTCGTGATCTCTTCGTTTCTTTCTCCACATAACTTCATTCACAGGAACTCCTAGTATCCATTTCCTTGTTTGTATACAACCACCGCATATTCCATATGAGGACATTTTTATTTCATTTGTTAGTGGTAACCTATGCACTTGAAGAGATCTTTCTTTCTTTGATCATACTTCTAAAGATAGAAGTCCATCACCTGCAACCATATGACATGACTTCATAGCATCCAGTGATAGCATATAGATATATGTACCTCATCCTTTTCCTTTTGAGTCATCCGGCAACAATTTTACTAGAAAGAAAAACTTCATTCCCCTGACCTGCTTCATCAGTATGTCATCATGTTCTAATCCTCGAATTCTGCAAGATAGAATTCCCGATGAAACCTTTTGCTTTATTTTTAGTCAGTGAATCTAGAGAGGAATCCATTAGAAAAATGTCAGCACCTGTTTCCATGTTGATTATTGAATGATGACCCTTGATCTTGATGACTTCCTTCCATCAATGTAGTTATCAGTGAGGTTTCTAGGAACTACCTCTTCAAGTGCTCCTTCCATGCTTCTATCTTGATGCTATTAACATACACTGCTTCCTATCATACTATTTTACAACCAACAAAAATCACTTAAAGAGAAAGATGGTCTCAGTCATAATAGAGATTTTTCGCTTCTTCTTTCTTAGATTTCTTTGCATCAGGTTCTTCCCTTTCATCTGCGACATGGGATTTTTCCTTTTTCCTCTTGTACAAAATGCTCTATCTTACATAGATCCTGGAATGGCATTGCTTCTTCCTTCCCATCGATGATTGAAGTGAAACTTCCCCATTCTTTAGGTAGAGCATTTTGTACCATAGTGAGTATTTCTCCATTAGACATTACTTCTCCCAATTTATGAAGCTGATCTTGTATTGCGAAAATCTCCATAGGATATGGAATTATTCCTTCCTTTCTTGACATTCTCAATTTGTATAATTTTTATCTCAAGGATATTATTTCCCCTGCAAAACCTTTTGAGAATAGCTCCACCAATTTATCATATATTTCTTTTGAGGATTCCAGATTTGATACATAGGGAATGAGAGAGTCCTTTATGGATTCTATAAGAACCCTTTGGTATCTTATGCCTCTCTTCATGTATTTGATATATGCTTGAATGTCATCTTTTGAAGGTTGAATTGTAGATCCTTCGATGTAGTCGATAACTTCATTTTCAATTAGATTCATATCTGTCCTCTTCTTCCATGCACGAAAGTTTGATGACACAACCAATTTGTTGCTCTCTTTGCAATAAGTCATTTTGATAGATTTAGATGAGGTCATAGATACTTACTTGAGTAGAGTGACTTCCTCCTTCTAGCAGCTTCCTTGATGAAGATGAAGTTAGGAACTCCCTCTTAGATTGAATTCTCCAAAAGGTGTTGGATAATGTTGGATGGTGCTCGATGATATGTCTTCCAACAATGTCTTCAATGTCATAAATATTTGATGGCAAAGATTATCTCATTGATGAGTGGATCTTTTGAATGAGATTGAAGGTCTTCTTGAAATGGCTTGAGAACCTTCCTTGCTAACTGATTTGACTTTTCAACGCAAAACCTTGACCTTGACTTTGATTCTTGCTTCCTTGAGTATCTCCTTGCTAAGTAGCTCTTATCTTTAGCACTTTAGCTCTTAAACCATGTTGAGAATTAGGTAGGGCTAGGTTTAATTCAAATTCTCTTCTTGATAATTACTTTCGAGCTTACTACTTTTACTTATGTCTTCTCTTCTTAGCTTATTATATCTTTCATCAAGTCAATTACCAAAACACAAGAGACACAAATTTAGGCTCTTCGAGCCAGGGCCAAAACCTCTCCCTCTTCGAGAGGAAAACCCACAATAAATTCTTCTTATAGACTTTCAGATGACAAGTACCATGACCATGACACATATCCTTGACCCTTGTATGCCTCCAAGACCTTGTCACTGCTTCTTTAAGATGATCCTTCTTCTCTACACCGTCCTGCACCGTCCTACACCTTTCTGCACTAGAACTGGATAACTTAGTCTATCAACTGAACGATCCTTCTTCTCTTCTTGACCTTAGGAAATCTCGACTCCTTCTTCCTTCTTGACTCTAGGAACTATTCTTCTTCCTTCTTGCTGTTCTTATACTGTGTTACTATGGATGCCTTTCCAACCTGTGATATATATTTGATATTCCAAGACAGAGATATATTCTAAACAATGATCTGAAGATGATTCCTTCTCTTCACTGTGTGACAGAGATCCGAGTAAGGATTCTTTACCTTGCTGTGGTATCTATCATATCAGAGTTATCCATATATACTTCACATTTTGTCTTCTTCTCTTTGCATGATGCTATAGTTCAGACGCAGAGATATCCGAAATCGAGTATATATTGAAGTCCACACAAAAATATACTATCCACACGATTCTGCTCTTGAATTAATACTGAAAATACCAGTGGTTATACTTCACTTTTTCCTGAGGTTGTTATCCACACAGTTTCATCTAGATGTCCGAAGTTCTATATCCAAATGAGCCGCATACATTTCCTTATATATACTGAACATACCTCCTTCTGGGCTGACATGAAGGCCTACTTCTGAGCCGACTTTACTTTAGGCTTGGAGAAGATCTTCCAGCCGACTTGTAGAGGATATTAACGCTGATCTTGAGCCACATTCTGAGCCATGTCTTCAAGGCTTATATGACAAGGTCTTGAGGCATACTACTTTGACTTGACTCTTCATATACATGACTCTTAATTAGTACATTTATGACAAGATGACAAATCCCTAAAAGACATCAAGAAGAAGTCTTTTGACCTATAATAAAAACTTTGCTCATGAAACCCATGAAGCAAGCATAAAAAATACATTTTATTATCTTTGTCTTCTTCATTACATAAATACATAATTACATTATCAATATGAAGACCGAACCTATTTACACTTTCCAACACCTTCCGCAATGATGTAAGAGACCGCTGTTAGATTGAGCTTACGATTGAGTTACTGTTGTATCTATTCAAATAGTTTTTTCTTTTCTTTGCTCAATTCTGCCATGACTGCTTTATACCACACAGAAGCTCGACATGCTTGTGATTGCTCACGGACTGTGTTTTAACTACTGCTATAACTTGATTCCCCACTCTGTGGTATGACGCTTGTAATCTTAGTGGGTAGTTGCTGGTTTGATGACATGTAAAACTTGTGTAGTGTCATGAATCCCTTCTTGCGCATAGAAATGACCTTGCTTGATGACTTAACGTATTTCCACTTCATCTTGACGCATGCATGCATTCCTTGAGTTCTTTGACAACGGGTTCTAACCGATCAATTCTCTCGGTCTTCACTAAATACACCCAACTTCTTCAAACATGCACGTGGGATTGACTATGTTTGCATGCATGGTTTTGTTCAATCTAGTGGTGTATATAGCATCACCGATCATGTCTTGGTATTTAGCACCCACCACTGGTCACTTACGTAAACGGTGATTCGAGCCTTGGCTTGAATGTTGACTATTGCCCTTGTAGCAGATCAAACCAACGCCTTATCTCTCCACAACCAGGGCCGACTAGGCCAAACCCTAGATGCTATGGAAACCTGTAGAGTGCAAGCCATCATCCTAACACGCTTTAAGGTCGATTAACGGGGAAGGCAATGTTATGAACATAAATAACATAAAATAATATAACTAATTTATAGTAACTAATAATTAGTATTAATGAAAGGACATATCTCAAAGGACATGACTCCCTCTGAAAGGGCACTCCCGCCTAGCTATGAATATGGGGCCCTCATTTGTAATTCTCATAATATCAATTATTCATATATATATTCGAATGGATACTTTTATATTCCAAGTATTCTAGATTAATTAACTTGTGAGCTAGGTTTGGCTATCACAATCTTATACCGTGTTGGATTGGGGTTTGAAAATGACACACATGATCATGGCATCTGTAAAGAAGTAACAAACTATAAGTCTATGGTTGGCAAGGATAGGAAGTTGATCAGTGGTGTCATTGAGTGAGGCAGTGTTGTTAAATTACATGTCAAGGTCAATAATTGTATGATATGTATGTTTGGAAAGAAAGCTCTCTTGAAAGACTTGGGGTTGACTCTAAGTTGTTGAAGGATCTCCCATCGCTTGTTAATCACGTATTGGCATTTATTCTTCCCAAGTAAGTTGCAATGGACTTTTGTGCTCTCTTTCTAGATGGGGCAGAATTGGAAGATGAAGATTTGGAAGAACATATTGAAGGAAAGAATGCAATGGCTCATGTAAATATGGAACTGAAAGCTATGGATATAGAATGTGACTATAGAAGCTTTCTTGGGAAGCTGTCGAGTCAATTAAAAAGAATGTATATGAGCACTTCCTCCTGTATCTGTACCTCTCCTTAAGTTAGCATGTCAAGGGACCATTCCCAGGTTTTCTTAAATTGACAAGTTCAGAGTGTAGAAATTTGATAACCCAACCCCGGTTTTTAGTTTCTCCTTATTTATCCCATAAAGTTAAATGGCCATTCCCATAGCCATACATTCAACAAGTTGAAAAAATAAATATTTTCTGAAAACACAAATTTTGAAAATTTCACAGTGTTGAAATGCAGAAATAAAAACTTGGAAAATAAATCAGCCACACACAAAAAGTTGACACGTTGATTTTTGGTCAATATGACCCTGGAAAAACCCCCTACAACTCTTGGGGAAAACCAGTTCGAAAGCTTCTCTTTATTTCTGAATATGCTTTTACAGTGAACAGTAAAACACAGAAAAATTATAGCAAATACAAAACCCACTTATCTCGATTTTCGTTTCAACCTCCAATCTAGAAAATCGTGCCAACAACAAAACAAAAATTTATAGGAAAAATATAGCAATAAATACTGTACTTACTACCTAGAAAAATGTGCCCAGATTTTTGCCTGTACGGTACTATACTGAACTGTACGGACAGTACAACATCACCTTTCTCGATTTTTGTGCCCAGAAAATCTACCTCGAAAATCGTGCTCTTTGCTGCTGAATCTACTCTTCGAAAACAATGTTGTACTTGCCTTGGAAAACGTGCTAAACAGTGTTGTATGGATTTTTTGCCTTGGTAAACGTGCCAATAAATGTCGCTGTACGAAAACGCTGCCTTGGGAAATGTGCCCTCTTGCTGTACAGATTTTCTGTGTAGCTATGCTGCTCTCCCTCTGCTCAGAAATTTCTCTTCAGCTTTCTCTCTTCCTCTCTCAATCTGCTCATGAAAGAATGAATGACCTTTTCCCTCATTTTCTTCCTTTAACCTAACCATAAGTGATTTTTGGGGAATCCCTAAATCCAATGGCTGAGATAGCTTTAGATCTAGGGCTGAGATTAAATGCTCATTTAAATCTCTCTTTCTATTTTTTAATTCACTCCACTTTAATAAAGACCCACTTAGTCATTTATTTCCAAAGTCACTTTTCACTTTCTAATTTCACATTGACTTTATTAAAGTCACTTTAAAATTAGACTTAGTAACTTTATCACTTAAAGTCACTTTTAAATTAGATTTGACTTTATAACTTTATAAAGTCACTTTAGGAGAAAAATTAAATTCTTTTAGACACTTTTCCCTAGGCCAAAGATCAAAGCCTTAGGGAACCACTTGTCCTCCGGTAACCAAATTTCAACACTCCCTCTTACTGAGAAAGGTATTCCTCACCACACCCATCTTGTCTCTGAAGTAGACATGCTTGCCCCGTGGTAAGGCTTTGATAAGAATATCTGGAACTTACTCATCAGTGGGAATGTACTCAAGCTTCACAGCACCCTTCTGAACATAGTCTCTGATGAAGTGATATCTGATGCCGATATGCTTTGACCTGTCATGAAATAATGGATTCTCCGTGAGTTTAATGCAACTCTGATTATCACAGTATATCACTGAAGGTCTCAATGGCTGACCAAATAAGCCAAACAACATCTTGCGAAGCCAGATGGCCTCACAACTAGCTAGACTGGTTGCCATGTACTCAGCTTCCGCTGAACTCAATGCTACTGATTGCTGCTTTCGGCTGAACGACAACACCACTGTTGAACCCAACCCAAAACAAAACCCTGAAGTGCTCTTCCTATCAGAAGCACAACATGCCCAATCAGAATCAGTGTAACCTGCCAATCTCACTCCATCTCCCTGCCTATATTCCAGACCATAATCCACTGTCCCCTGCAAGTACCACAAAATGTGTTTTGTAGCAACCCAGTGCACCCTCCTGGGCTCAGACATGAACTGGCTCATCGTGTTGACTGCAAAACATATATCTGGTCTGGTGTTGACCAAATACATCAAGGAACCAATCAACTGTCTATACAAAGTGGGATCAATCAACTCGGAATCTGAAGCGGGAAGCTTCTTCCAGTTGGTGATCATCGGTGTCGACATGGGTCTACAATCTTCCATGTGGAATCTGCCAAGGATGTCCACAATATACTTCCCCTGTCCCAGGAAGAAATGCCCCTCCTCTTGCCACACCTCCAAACCCAAAAAGTAATGCATCAAGCCAATGTCCTTCATCTCAAAATCCGACGCAAGATCTCTCTTGCAGCTCTCTATGAGTCTCTCTGCACCCGTAATGACCAAGTCATCCAAGTACAACACCAGAATGAGAGGCTCCTCACTTATCGCAATAAAGTAAAGGTTCGGATCTGTATCACTCTTTGTGAAACCCATCTCCTGCAAGTATGTATCTATCCTGGAGTACCAAGCTCTGGGAGCTTGCTTCAGGCCATAAAGGGCCTTCTTCAGTCTGCACACATGGGACTCCTTCCCATGCACCTCAAAGCCCTATGGTTGCTTAATGTACACCTCCTCTTGTATGAAGCCATTGAGAAATGCGGTCTTCACATCCATCTGGTGGATCTTCCAACCCATCTTTGCTGCTATCGATATGATGGAGCGAATCGAAGTATATCGAGCCACGGGAGCAAAGGTCTCCTCATAATCTACTCCCTCTACCTGGGAGAACCCTCTAGCCACAAAACTTGCCTTGAATTTCTCAATGCTGCCATCTGTAGCATGCTTTACCTTGTAAAGCCATCTGGAAGTAACCACAGATTTTCCCTCAGGCCTCGGCACCACCTCCCAAACATCATTCTTCATGATAGAAGAATACTCCTCCTGCATGGCCTCTCTCTAGACTTGTTGGCTAGCTGCCTCCTCATAGCTAGAAGGCTCAGAGTCTAAGATGTTGGCAACCATTGCCATATAGCTACAAAACCTCTTAGGTGGTCTGCTCTCTCTGACCGGCCTCTTTGGCCCAACAACAGATGTGGCCTCTCTCAAGGTATCCTGAAGCCACTTGGGTTTCCTCTTCCCTGAGCACACTTCTCCCACCGGAGAATGAAACTCCTCCTCCTCATCAGGACCCTGAACTCCTGACTGTCTGTTTGCTGTCCTTCTGCCTGAACCTGAACCTGTAGATGCTGAAGTACCGTTTGAACTGTGCATTAGCAGACTACCTAGTGGATTGCTCTGCGGACTGCTCTGCATGCTTTCCTGAAGCACCACCCCTCTGACTCTGTGAGCCATTGCTCACTGATGGACCTGACACTGTAATCGATGTACTTTCGTATCCTCTTGATCCTTGCCCACTAGATCCCTGTGCCTGACTCAGTTGCTCTTGAGGGTTTGGCCGATCCAGATACTCTAACTCCCATGACCTCCTGAAAGCCCCGTCCTAGTTGAATTTCACATCCCGCCTGACAACAACTCTCCTCTGTGCAGGAATATAAATCTGAAAGGCTTTCGAGGTCTCATTGTAGCCCACAAAGAGACCCTTCTCTGCGGTGGGCTCTAGCTTGGTCCTCTTCTCCTTGGGTACGTAGGAGTATGCAATACACCCAAAGATATGAAAATGACCAACATCGGGCTTTTTCCCAGAAAAAGCCTCCTCCGGAGTCACATACCCCAAGGCACGATGCCGACTCCTGTTCTACAAATATACAATAGTGTTGCAGGCCTCTGCCCATAAAAACAATTGTAACCCCTGATCATGTAACATGGCTTTGGCAGCCCCATCGATGGATCTGTTCTACCTCTCCGCAACCCCGTTCTGCTAGGGTTGTAAGGAACTGTGAACTCCCTCTTAATGCCTGCCTCTGCACAATACTCAACAAACTCACCAAGGGTGTACTCCCCTCCATTGTCCGACCTGTCTGAGTCTCCACAAGAGCTCTGAGCTCCTGTGTTATGAATATTTTATTAATTATTAGTTAGATATAGTTATATTAGGGTTTATTAACTGAAAGGGCATGATCTTTGATCATGCCTCTTCGCCAAGGGACACCTTGAGGCTATTTAAAGCCTAGGCGATCCCTCATTGTAATCATCTCATCTTTCATCATTAATAATATATATTTATCAAGTTTCATCGGTATTTCATCACTCCATCAGTATCAAAGCTATCGCTTCTTCAGATCTCGTGAAGATCGTTGTGAATTATGAATTTTGACCTTCAAATCTAATTTCAGATTGCAGATTGCCCCATTAAAAACGCCAGCAGTTGGAAACAACAACCAAAAATTCAGTAACATAAGAAATAAGTCATATTTGGAAAAATCAGAAAATAATTCTTTCAGTGAGCGTGTTCAAGGTTTTCGGTGGACCATTCGGTTCTGACTGAGCTCATTTTTTTATTGTGACAACCATAAAACAGTCAACGCCATTACTCAAGCTCAGGTTATATTACAGTTTCTAAAAATCATTGCAGACCTGTGGAACTGCAAAATTCGGATTCTTCAACTGTACACATCTGCAATAGTCACCGCCGTTTTTCTGGCGCGTTCATAATTGCCCGGGTCTCCTTTGAATCCCACATAGCCATATCCGGCTGAAGAAGAGCGGAGGTATTTAACATCGTCAAAGTATTGATAAGACATAACGTTGACTTTGTCCATTCTCCGAAACTGATTCAGCACGTGTTGTTGTGCACGATTCCAAGCTTGGTCTTTAGGCGCTGGGATTTTGGGTCGATCATATTTCAGAATCGCATCCATGTGTCCTTCGAGCGTGTAAAAAGAAATACTCATCGAATTATTTAAAAAAAAATTCGGAAACAGTGTGTCAATTAAAATCGAACGGCACATTTTTAAAACCCGATTTCCACTTACCGGTGCTTCGTATCACTGTAATCGTCTAATTTTAAACGATACGGCATTAAACAGTGATTCAATATAGCGTAAACGATACGACACATCGTTTTAAAAACAGTGGTGTGATTCGTTTTTTTTGATTAAATTGAAAGGGCTCGTGTTTTTTAAAGCGGACGGTTGGTAAGCGATTTGTTATAAATTTAAACAGTGTGTAAAATCACCGATACAGCGTTTTAAAAAAAATACGATACAAGCAACCCGACCACTTATTTCGTGTCAAAAAATTAAACAGAGAATCGAACTGTGTCGATTTTGAACAGCCGGTCAACAGTTCAAGTTACCTTCGACCACTCCAAATCGTGAAACAGCGTGTAAAATTCAATCGGAAACAGCGTTTCACCATTCACTGAACCGGGTGACATTTTAATTGGTGACAGGGTTTTTTTATTAAGCAATCGCTGTTTCATATCTGGCGGTCAACTATACAATCATTCCGTTTAAGCTCCGGTCTTCCGTGTACCCCGTTTCGCTGCGCTGGACCCCCCTTGCACCGTCGGCCAGCCAGGAACCTGACATGAATCGAACACGTGGTGAACCAGGCGTGGAATTTGCGTTAAAAAAAATTGCGTTTAAAATTTTTTTTTTTCGTGAAACGGTGTGTCGTGTTTAATTCGGAACGACACATTCTAAAAACGATTTTTTTTTTTTTTAATTATATAAAATATATATTATATAGTTAAATTGATAATTATATATATGTATATATATTATAATTATATAATTTATTTATATATATAATTTTCATTTAATAATTATATATATAACAATTATATAATTAAATTATATATATTATATAATTTTTAATTAAAAATTATATATATATAATAATTATATAGTTTAAAAAAAAAATTATTATTAATTAATTAATTAATTCAAAAAAAAATTAATTAATTAATTAAATAAATTTTAAAGAAAAGAGAGGAAGATTTGGTAGAAAAATATCAGTATGTCTTTATCAATGATGACGATTGATCAGATAAAAAAGCAAATATGGCTTAAACAAATGGAGGCTAAGGACAAGGAGAACAAAATATTGCAGAAATTTAATGCGATCATGAACAATATGACAGAACTCTACAGTAAGCTAAATGATAAAATAGATAAGTTAAGTCAGACACAATCCCCAATATCTCCTAACAAGGAACAAAATAAACAAAACAATTTCGCAGATTCGGGGAACTCAGAAGAGCATCAGGAAAAAGATGATTCCCCACATCACCATGAAGATACAGATGATTGTAAACAACAAACTATTCCATCCCCAGAATTGAACGAAACATATGAAGCGACAAACACATCCGAAGCCACTGATATAACGACAGAAGCTGTTGAGGCCTTCGGTGATGAAGCATATATGGTTGTTAAGAATGAAGCATTTGATGATGAGGAGAAGTTACATCAAACAATAGTTGTTGGTAACTTACCTCTAAATCTAAAAAGGAATCACAAAAAATCACCAGAAGAACAAGGAATAGCTGGGAAACATGAAAAAGTATTCCAAGATCTACCCATAAAAGTGTCTTCCAATAGGAAAATCAAACGTCCAATAGAAGTCAAGACAGTATCCAACTCTGTCGATATCAGATCTTTTCACTATCCACATCACCAACAGATGGAGCTCGAGAAGATGCTTCTCGATCTTTTTAAAATGTGGGATGCAAGAGCTCATCGCTTGAGAAAATCAGAGATTCGTCAACATTGTCCATCATTACGTATGCTTTGAGGACAAAGCATCTTAAGAGAGGGGCAATGTTATGAATATTTTATTAATTATTAGTTAAGATATAGTTATGTTAGGTTTTATTAACTGAAAGGGCATGATCAAAGATCATGCCTCTTCGCCAAGGGACACCTTGAGGCTATTTAAAGCCTAGGCGATCCCTCATTGTAATCATCTCATCTTTCATCATTAATAATATATATTTATCAAGTTTTACCAGGGTTTTTACACTCCATCCTGAAACCGCTTGAAGACCTCACTCTTGGTCTTCAAGAAATAAATCCAGGTCCTCCTAGAGTGATCATCAATGAATAAAACATAATACTCACATCTACCTAAGGAAACATGAGACATCCGACTGCTCACATCGGAATGAATCAAATCAAGTATTCCAGTCAATCTGCTGTCACTGCTGGGAAAAGGGGATTTGGCAAACTTGCCCATAGCACATCCTCTGCATGTATCAAAGTGATCAGTACTGAAATCTGGCACACCTGTAGTGATCTCCCGCAATGTCCTCAAGGCTCCATGATACATGTGTCCCATCCTGCGTTGCCAAATCTCGCACAGCTCCGAACTGCTAGCTCTGCTGTCGGTACTAATGCTCAATGCCAAAAGGGGCTGAAATGCAAACTTGTACACCTTTGTATGGTGTAAACCAATCACTCTAGCTGAATCAACTGGAGCACCCCTGGGATATATAAGCACCTGTCCTCTCCTGAACAATATCTCATATCCTCTATCCTCCAATGCTGAGATGGATATGAGGTTCTTCCTCATCCCTGGCACATATAGAACATCTAACACCTTCAAGGGAGGTTTGGGTTCCCTATCAAATGTCAATGTCCCCACATTGACTGCTCTAACAACGTTGTCATCTGGCGTGTAAAAACTTTGGTAAACCTTATAAGTATATATTATTATTGATAAAAGATGAGATGATTACAAGTGGGGATCACCAAGGCTTTAAATACAACCTTATGGTGTCCCTTGGCGAAGAGGCATGATCGTTGATCATGCCCTTCCACATTAATAAACCTAAGATAACTATATTTAACTAATAATTAATAAAATATACACAACATTGCCCCTCTCTTAAAGATGCTTTGTCCTCAAAGCATACGTAATGATGGACAATTTTGACGAATGCCTGGGCTTCTCGAGCGACGAGCTCTTGCTTCCCACATTTTAAAAAGATCGTGGAGTATCTTCTCGAGTTCAATCTTTTGGTGATGTGGATAGCGACAAGATTTGATATTGACAGGGTCGGATCCTTTCTTGACTTCTATTGGATGTTTGATTTCCCTATTAGGAGACATTTTCATTGGCAGGTCTTGAAATACTTTTGCATGTGTCTGAACTATTCCTTGTATTGCTGGTGATTCTTCGTGGTTCCTTTTTAAATTTAGAGGTAAGTCACCAACAATTGTCGTCCGATGCAACTTCTCGCCATTATCAAATGCTTCCTTCTTAACAACCATATCTGCTTCATCATTGAAGGCCTTTAACAACTTCTAGCGCTGTATTAGTGGGTTTCGGATGTGTTTGTCTCTTCACATTTTTCTTTCAATTATGGGGATGAAACATTTTGCTGTTTGTAAGCATCTGTATTTTCATGGTTTCTTTCATTTTCAACGACTATGTCTGTTGTTGCATCTGTGATAGCAATCACGTTGAATTCTTTACGTGGCTCCTTCACCGACATTGTTTCTTTTTCTACCATTGGATTTTCATTTATATAAAAGTTCTTAATAACTTCTGCTGCTGCATCACTGGCTTTATTATTGGATTGAGTTGCATTTTCTTTTCTTGGTTTCTCAGCTCTATAATTTTCATGGTTGATCTCAGAGTCTCTGCTTCTAAGTATTTCAACACTATAGCTTTCATGTGAGCTGATTTCCAATTCAACCTCATTTAATTGCTCATTTTCAAACATGTTATATTCATGATTATGATCTGAATTAGCTGCACTGTTCAATTGATTATGTTCAACATTCGGGAATATTGGTTCTTGTGTTTGACTTCTCTTATCTATCTTATCATTTAACTTATCGAATAGTTCTGTCATCTTTTTCATTGCTTCGCTATGATTTTATGTGGCCTCGTTATGATTTAGCTACATTTGTCTTTCTATTCGATTTGTCGTATCATGAACCTTTTTGATATTGTTGGAATTTCCTGCAACTGTACCTTCGAGACCGACTAATCTTTTTCCAAAGTCATCTGAATTATTATTGACCTGTTTCTCGAGATCTAGCAATTTTTTCTGGAATCTGGCCATCGACATTGATGACGACATACTCCTCATACTCCTTGTTAGGGCTTATCCCCTTTTCCTTAAAAGCTTTGTCCTCAAAGCTGTACTATTATTATTATTATTATTTTTAAATTAATTAATTAATTAATTAAATTATTATTATTATTATTATTATTATTTAAATAAACTATATATATATATAAATTAAAAATTATACAATATATGAATAAATTATATAATTATAATATATATATATATTTATATAATTATGAATTGAAAATTATATAATATATATTTATTATATAATTTCAAAACAACCACCAAAATTTCTTTGACGTTTTTTTTTTTGAACAAACACGTTGTTTAAATTTTTTTTTGATTTTCGTTTTTAAAAAATTTCAGAGGTGGAAGGGTGGACTGCGGTTGTTGCTGGTTGCCCGGAGTGAGGCGGGAGGGCCGAAAGATTGCGGGGAATAAGACTCAGGGAAAGGGAGCGCGGGGTGACGAAGTAGGGGAGACGACAGCAGGAGGGTGGTCGCAAGGCGGACAGGGTGGCGAGAGCAGGTGGGTAGGAACGCGGGGAGGTGTATGAGCAGGGAAAGGGACGTCGGGGGAGGCGAAAGGCGGAGGGAGGAAGGGTGGGCGGGAAGGCTGAGGAGGGAGAGGTGTCGGGAGGGAGCAGGAGTGGAGCAGGCGGGGGGAAGGTTGACAGCGGAAGGTGGAAGGCGGGTGGGGAGGTTGACGGGTGAGCGGAGAGGAGTGGGGAGAGTGAGAGGGTGGGGCTACGGCATTGGGAGTATGGGGGCAGGGAGTAGGGAGAGTGTGGTCGGGTTGAGGGCGAAGAGGAGGGTGGTGAGGCGGAGAGGAGGGTGGTAAGTGCAGAGGGGGGAGCGGGGTTAAGGGGTAGCCGCAGGTGAGGGCGGGGAGGGGCAGAGTGTGGGAAGGGTGGGGGCAGAGTGTGGGAAGAGCAAAAGGTGTTTAAGGGGAGAGCGAGGGGGTTGAGGTGAGCGACCATCGAGAGAGGGTCGGGGAGTGGGAGGAGAGTCGTAAGGGTGAGCGGGGTCGAGAGGCTGAGGGAGTGAGGAGTGAGTGTTGTGGTGAAAGAGGAGGGTAAGGAGATCTGTGCGTGCGTAGGTGGAAAGGGTGAGGGGTAAGGTAGCTCGAGGGGGAGGGGAGAGCTCGTGAGCGAGGTAGATGGGGGTTGGGTTAAGCCGAGAGGGAAATAAGTGGATAGGCTGTAGGGGAAGGTAGGCCATGAGGCTGGGAAAAAGGCCATGGGTAGAAGGGTTGTGGGGAGGACTTATCGTATGGGAATAGTGCAAGGTGAGGGCCGAAGGCCGAAGTAGGAGGAGATTGCAATTTTTTTTTTGTTTCTATTTTTTTTAAACAAGTGCTGCCCACAAGCACTCGATTTAAAAAAATCTGCAATTCTGGAATTTCTTGTAATTCTTTAATTCTTGGTGATCACACAGATCCTGAAGAGCAACTGTTCCGATACCAATGGAATGTAAAAACTCTGGTAAACCTTATAAGTATATATTATTATTGATAAAAGAGGAGATGATTACAAGTGGGGATCATCAAGGCTTTAAATATAGCCTTATGGTGTCCCTTGGTGAAGAGGCATGATCGTTGATCATGCCCTTCCACATTAATAAACCTAAGATAACTATATTTAACTAATAATTAATAAAATATACACAACATCATCTCCGAGTACTACCTCTATATCAGTGCCACTCTCTGAAAGCTCTGAGAAGTACTCACGGACTCCTGTCATATGACGTGAAGCCCCACTGTCAACATACTAGATACCTGAAGATGCTTCACTAGTGGAGGGAAATGCACACTCCCTCTCAACCTCCGTGACAGGTGATCCTGCACTAGTGGACTCACAAGCAATGAACCCAAACTCCCGGTGAAAGCTATCCGTAAAGTCCTCTATCTCTGTTGATGCTGCCATGCTCTGGTTCTTCTCCTTCTTCTTCTTCTTCTCCGGACACACAATTGCATAGTGTCCCATCTTCTGACAATTCCAACACTTCACCTTGGAATAGTCCTTTTGCGTGTTCCCCTGTTTACCTTTACCTTTTCCCTTGCCCCCACCAACACTTGTGGAAGCTTGCTTCTTTCCCTTGCCTTTCTTGCCTCCTGCTAACAGTGCTACATCCTCATTCTGCTCAACTGGTTTAGCTGCCCCAAGTTGGCTCTTTCTGATTTCTGTCTGTATGCAATCATCCCAGAACCTCTCCCAAGTGGGAAGGGTCTCACGTGTACAAACCCCATCAACAAAGTTCAGCCATGAATTGGGAAGGCCATTAATTGCAATTTGCACCAACTCAGTGGGTGGAATGACCTCTCCAACTACTGCCAATGCATCTCTCACATTAGTAATCTTTGTGAGATATTTAGCTGCACTATCAATCTTATCCATCTTAATGGTCTTCAACTTCTCCCTTAGGACCATTTTCCTGTTTTCATTGGTATTCTGGTAGAGATTGGTCAATGCTATCCATATCTCATGAGCATATCTCTTTCCTCTCACATGAGGAATGCAATGGTCTTTGATTCCATCCAGAATCAGTCTCTTACCCTTGTTATTCTTCTTATTAAAGTTTGTTAGCTGATCAGGGTCAGGAGACATATTAACAGGGTGCTGTGGGGTATGCACCATGATATCCCAGACTTCTGCCTCCTCAAAGATGCTTTGCATTCTCTCCTTCCATACACTGTAGTTATTATGCCCATCCAACCTATCCTCCACCTTCAAGCCCAAAAACATGCTTGTTGTCCTAATAAACTGAAAATAACACAACTGTAGTAAAGGTATTGTTTTCTGTGTGAAAAATCAGTTTGCTGTAATTTTTCTTCTTGCTGTCCCAAACTGCACTTTTCAGCAAAATAGCTCTGATACCATGTAGAAATTTGATAACCCAACCACGGTTTTCAGTTTCTCCTTATTTCTCCCATAAAGTTAAATTCTCATTCCCATAGCCATACATTCCTCTGAAAACACAAATTCTGGAAATTTCACAGTGCTGAAATGCAGAAATAAAAACTCAGAAAATAAATCAGCCACACACAGAAAATTGACATGCTGCTTTTTGGTCAATATGACCTTGGAAAAACCCCCTACAACTCTTGGGGAAAACTAGTTCGAAAGCTTCTCTTTATTTCTGAATATGTTTTTACAGTAAACAGTAAAACACCGAATAATTACTGCAAATACAAAGCCCACTTATCTCGATTTCCGTGTCAACCTCCAATCTGGAAAATTGTGCCAACAACAAAACATAAATTTACAGGAAAAATATAGCAATAAATACTGTACTTGCCGCTTAGAAAGACGTGCCCAGATTTATGCCTGTATGGTACTGTAAGGAACTGTACAGATAATACATAAACACCTTTCTCGATTTTCGTGCCCAGAAAATTTGACTTGAAAACTGTGCCCTTTGCTGTTGAATCTGCTCCTCGAAAACAATGCCGTACTTGCCTTGGAAAATGTGCTAAACAGTGCTGTACAGATTTTCTGCCTTGGTAAATGTGCCAATAAATGCTGCTGTACGGTAATGCTGCCTTGGGAAATGTGCCCTCTTGCTGTACGGATTTTCTGTGTAGCTATGCTGCTCTCCCTAAATGTCGCTTCAGCTTTCTCTTCTCCTCTCTCAATCTGCTCATGAAAGAATCAATGACCTTTTCCCTCATTTTCCTCCTTTAACCTAACCCTAAGTGACTTTTGGGGAATCCCTAAATCCAATGGCTGAGATAGCTTTAGATCTAGGATTGAGATTAAATGTTCATTTAAATCTCACTTTCTATTTTTTAATTTACCCCACTTTAATAAAGACCCACTTAGTCATTTATTTCCAAACTCACTTTTCACTTTCTAATTTCACATTGACTTTATTAAAGGCACTTTAAAATTAGACTTAATAACTTTATCACTTAAAGTCACTTTTAAATTAGATTTGACTTTATAACTTTATAAAGTCACTTTAGGAGAAAAATTAAATTCTTTTGGACACTTTTCCCGAGGCCAAAGATCAAAGCCTTAGAGAACCACCTGTCCTCTGGTAACCAAATTTCAACACAGAGTTCCTATCCAAAGATGAGAAAAGTCTCTCTATAAGTCATGAGATGGTTCTATAGAAGAAATCCTCAATTTGATCACCAAGTTTGTCTGCTATGCTTATTCAACATTGACGCTGGCAACCAGATCAAACATCGATATATGGTTGTGGCAAAAAGAGAATTGCTACACTGGCTAGAGACCTTATATGATGAAAAATGGGGATAGACATCTTTGGAATGATGTGAACCAGATATTCTTGCAGACTTTAAAATTCAAAACATAAATAAACAAGTAAAAAATTATTGAAAAATCTAGCATAGCATCATTAGCATAGAGACCTGGCAGAATGTGTAGGAGGGGCAATGACCAGAACCTTTAGCACTGGAGTGGGGTGAAAAAGTAGAAGCATTGCAACAATTTCTACCGAAGTACTTAGTGGTGGTGTTGAAGAGTTATTGATGCTACTCCGGGCTGAACCATGGCATGCTGTCTATAGAATTGGAGCTGCAGAAGATTAATATAGGAGATCGAAACAATAGATGATACCAAGACCATTATCCTATGACAATAATTTCACTGGTCTTTCTTAAATACAAGAAAAAGCGTTGGCTAATAGAGTGAGTATTTGACCAACTTGTAGAGCAGCCTGTTTTAATTGTTGTTTTAGTCATTGGTAACTTCTTTCTACCTCTTCAGACTTTGTTTATTCTTTACAGTCAAAAGTGTCTTTATATGCATTCACATCTTCAGAGTGCAAGTATCTGTGAGCTTTGTGTATATGAACAGAAGTACGCATTTAATAAGGTAAAAACACGTTAGTTTTTGTAGCTTTATATATGAAAAGTAGCAGTGCCGTATCTGTTAGAACTAGCTTTCTTTTTATCAAATAAAGCTACCATGTCTTGGAAAGAAGTATTGTGAGGTAAGCTGATATGCTCCTTGTTGGTATGAGTGTCAATTTCCCCAATGAGATAGTAGCGAGAAAACTTTGTTTGCATTTCTCATATTTTTTAAAGCCCGGGGTAATTTGTGATTGGCAAAGCACAGCCATTTGATCAGTTGAGATTGTTTTGACGTGCCTTTTTCATTTGATTTTCAGGTTTATCGGATTTATCAGCTGGAGAAACCTTAAGAAGCATTGGAATTAAGACTAAACATCTTGAGACATTAATCGAATTGCATAACATGACTGGGGCTTTTGCTAGAAATATTAATCACTTATTTGCAGTTGCTGACATAACAGTTTTGGCAAATACTTTGAGGGCTCTTTATTCACCATATGAGAGTTATAAACAGAGGTATGTGCTAATTTGCTGAAAGTTCTAGAAACATGTTCATTTAGTTTGAACCTATGCCATGTTGAAGATAGATAATGGTGCTGTGATATGAAGAAATTGCTTTGGTATTATACTTTGAAATTGAATTCCGATCACGTAACTAAAAATTATCATATTTATTTGAATATTATTTTGAACATATTATGGGTTCGGGTCATCTTAGCTCTTTGTAGTCTCCTATAAATTTAGGTCACGTTATTTGCTTTTAGGTCTCAGAAGATGAAATTCAATCAGCATGTAGGTCATTGCATGCATATTTTTGAATTTTTAGCTTATTGGTGTTTAAACTTTAAAGACTAGGAGGTTACTCTTAGATTTATTTTACTGGTCTTTTCACAAGGATTTTCTCTTAAAGGAATAATGTTATTATCCCCGATTTTGACATCCTGCCGTTTGTGCTATCTGTCCAATAAAATGATCGTACCATAATTATATTAAAAAACTTGGGGGTTTCCATCCAGATATTTGGTGAAGAGATGCTCTAAAACCCTGCAACCTATTACAGGATGTAAATTTATGTAGATGTTCTATGCTTGATGCAACTTTACTTTTTACTACAACAATCACATAAACAATCAAGTAAAATGCTGATAGAACATACCAGTGGATCTACAGAAGACAAACCAGAAACATAAAAATGTGGTGGTGCGTTACGACAGTCAACAGGATGCTTCAACTAGCAAAGTCTCCTTGGTTAGCCAACCCAGCATGTGTCACAACAGCCCTTAAAACAGCCACACGGTCAACTCAAAGTCAACCCCATAAAAGTCAATGCTGTCCAGAAAAGTCAACGCAGGACAGCAGCAAGAAAGTCAACACATCTTGGTCTTCGGTCAACCCTTTGACCTCGGTTCTTGTGCCAATATGTACGGCCTTCCAAAATCGAAGTCTCCACTAATTTTCAGCCCATTTGGACCATGCGTTGACCAAAGTCAACGCTGGTCAAACTTGTATGGAAACTCTAGCTGCAGTAAATTTGTCCAAACCCTAGCTGCAGTAAATTCGTCCTTCTTCCCACGTGTGAACCAAAACTGCTTCCAAGGAGCTCGTACTAAATCAGAGGAGGAGATGATGTGTGAGGATGAGATGAGTGAAAAAGTCCTCTAACATTGTCTCTATTTATATCAATCACTGAGGTGTGTGACACATCTGCTGGGGGTGTAAAACCTTACGGCCGACCTGCACATATTTGAAATTATTAAAAATAAATTAAAAATAAATGTTTTGCTCATCAGATTAAGATCAATTTTAGATCGATCTTACACCTCTCCAAAAGAGGAACCCAATACAAATATTGGTATCTTCATCTAAGCATCACAACATGGAGTTTGGACCTAGTTGTCCAATTTTAACACTCCCTCTCAACTAGGGAGAACTCCATCCACTTGTGCAATCAAACATCGTGCGTCATCCCGCCGTAACTTGCTTTGTTGGCCTCTTTATTTCAGAATAGAAGTGGGTCAGTGACAAAGACATCATTCCCCGGCTGACAGATTCAACCAGATGTCTGAAACCTCTATCGGACTCACAAAGAGTCTCATGCCAACCTGAAGTTGGTTTACCTGACCCGAAGTCAGTAGGAGGTCCGAAACCTCGCTTGGACTCAAGAGAGTCATATATACTAACCTGAAGTTAGTTGGAGGTCCGAACCCTCACATGGACTCAAAGAGTCACATACCAACCCGAAGTCAATAGGAGGTCCGAAACCTCACTAGACTTGATCCCAGATCAAGTGGTTGGAAACATGTCATCCTAGATAGAGAATACGACAATCTCTGATGCGTCCATCAGTCTTTGCTACTAGTCTCTAGCTTTTCCCACGTCATTGGCCAAATGAGAGGTACTTCCCATGAGTCCAAAACTCAAATGGGTAGGATGCATACGGGGCACAAATCATGAGAGGTGAACCAACTCAATCATCACGGTGGGGCCCAAGCACACCAACAAGGTTCGACAAGCCTAGCCCTGTGGTTGCTTATAACTCTGAGAAGCTATCCCCAAGGCCCCCCCAGAGCTCCCAGAGCTCATCGTCCAACAGGACCCTCAGAATAGGGTCATTCCACGATTCCAAGATTCTCACGGAAGGTTAGGAACATGACCTTCCCCAAGGGCATAGTGAGAATATCCACGACCTGCTCATCAGTTCCTATGATCGAGCCTTATGGCGCCATGCTGTACCATATCCAGGATAAAGTGGTACCATCCATCAGCATGCTTGGATCGATCATGGAACACGGGATTCTATGACAAACGAATCCCCCTCTAGTTATCATAAAGAATAACGGTGGCATCTAGCACATGCTCGAACATCTCACTGAAGAGCTTTCGCAACCAAGTGACTTCACAACAGGCCATACATGTTGCAATGTATTCGGCCTCAACAGTGCTCAAGGCTACCGACTTTAGTTTCCTGCTCGTAGCAGATCTATGTGTGAAGTAACATCCAAATGTGCTCTTGCGATCCACCACACTGCCAGCCCAATCGACATCAGTATAACCAAGGAGTGTCATGCTCCTGGCAGTGTTTCTCAGCCCAAGGTCTATCGTGCCCCAGAGATATCTCAAGAGTTTCTTGGCACCAACCCAGTGAATGTTATGATCAACCATGTGTTGACTCAAAGTGTTCACTGCAAAACATATGTCCGGACGGGTGTTCACTAAGAACATCAGGACCCCTACGAGTTGACGATACTCAGTAGGATTTGTCAATACGGGCCCAGTAGCACTGCCACTCAACTTCTTGAAGTTGAGCTCCATCGGTGTCGATACGGACTTGCAGTCCATCATACTAAATCTTTCCAGAAGCTTCACAATGTATTTTCCTTGAGAAAGGAAAATCTCGCCAGGTCTTTGCCAGACCTCCAGGCCTAGGAAGTAGTGCATCAATCCTAGGTCTTTCATCTCAAACTCAGCAGCGAGCTCCCTCTTGCACTGATGAATGAGAGGGTCAACACCTGTCAGGAAGAGGTCGTCCACATACAACACCAGAATGAGAGGCTTCTCTCTATGATCCTTGAAGTAAAGGTTTGGATCAACATTACTACGAGTAAAGCCCAGCTTCATCAAGTAGCTATCTATCCTCTCGTATCAAGCTCTGGGTGCTTCCTTCAACCCATAGAGGGTTGTCTTCAACCTACAGACATGGGTGTCTTGATCCTGGACTTCGAACCTCAGAGGTTGCTCCACATACACCTCTTCCTTTATCGCACCATGCAGAAGTGCGGTCTTCACATCCATCTGATGAAGACTCCATCCTTAACATAGCAGCAAGGGCTATGATAGATTGGATATTGGTCACAGGTGCAAATATGTCATCATAGTCTATGCCTTCTTTTTGAGAGAAGCCACGGGCAACGAATCTTGCCTTGAACTTTTCAGCACTTTCATCAGATCCATGCTTGATCTTGTAGAGCCATTTTGAGGTGACAACTACTTTGTTCCCCGGTCTAGGAACCACATCCCAGACATCATTCTTCATTATGGACTCATACTCTTCGTGTATAGCATCCTTTCAGACTTGATGCTTTACGTCCTCCTTAAAAAGATCCAGGCTCGGATTGTACAATAATATTCATGGCTGCTAGATACCCTTGGTATCTACTTAGCTTCTTGCTTTCACGGAATGTCCCCCTTGGGCCCATATGTCCCTCAACATCCTTGAGAGTGTCCTTGAGCCATGATGGTCTCTTTCCCAGTGAAGGAGGTGGATCAATCGGGTCCATTGGTCTTCAACATCAGGCATCGTCTCATCCTTCGGTTCCTCTTGATTTCTAGGCCTTGCTTCATGACCTTACTCAGATCTCGGAAGATAGACTACTTTCCTCAGGGAAGTATCTTCATCAAAGGTGACATCATGGCATATCTCCACTTCCCTTTGACTAGGCACATATAATCTATAGGCCTTCAAAGTTTCGCTGTAGCCCACAAACATTGTGGTCTCCCTCTTGATGCTAGCTCCTCTGCAAAAGTTCTTGAACTCGTTCGTCTCATATTCAGTGCCATTATCGGTCTGTCGGATAGCATCTCATGTCATTGCTCCCAGTGGACTTCCTCCAACTTGGTAGAGTGTATCAATTCTAGACCCAAACGTGATAGCTTCCTTGAAGCTCTTCTTCCACATGCGCACCTTTCCATCAGTGAATGCCACATTGAAACCTTTGTCTTCCATGGTTGATATAGACACGAGGTTCTTCTTCAAATTAGGTACATAGAGTACATCCTGCAAGTGGAGGACTTGACCTTGAGACAAGTGGAGGGTCACAGTCCCTGTCCCTTTCACGGGATATGTGGCATTATCTCCAAGGATAATTTCCAGATTAGTATCCTTCTCAACCATATCAAAGAGTGCTTCCTTGAACCCAGTGATGTGCCTTGAGGCACCACTATCTATCAACCAAACATCCATAGTGTCGGGTGGAGATGCAACAGAGAGGGCAGATCCAAGAATGTATTCATTTCTTTTATCAACAACATGTGATTCCTCATACCTGGAATTACTTGACCTTTTGAAAGGTTGATCATTTCCGCCGGAGGGAGCCTTCCTCTTTCCCTGGAACCTGTTGTTCCTTTGATTGTCATCCCACCGGTTGTTGTTGTTGTCATCATCATCAGGAGAATCCTTCTTGAAAGGGCATTTTTTAGCATAATGACCTGGGCTATGACAAGTGAAACACTTGCCCTTCTTTCCTTGGGTCCCTGCTTTTCCTTTGTACTTTGGACCACCAAAGTTCTTCTTTCTAGAATGAGCAGCGTATGCAACATTTCCTTCATTTCCATACTCCTTCATTCTTGATTCTTCTTGAACGCATCTTGACAGTACTTCGTCAAAGTCAGGTATCACATTATTATTTAGAATGGTAGTGTTGAACACATGCCATTCTGATGAGAGCCCTCCAAGTGCGGTGAGTACCATCTCTCGATCAGCTATTGTCTCCCCAATAGCTAGCAGATTGTTCCTGATTTCAATCAGCTTCAGAAAGTATGATTGGACAGACTCATCCTTGCCTTTCTTCAGATTCTTCAATTGATTCTTGAAGAATAGTACTTGATTCGCATTGTTGGCCTTGAACATGAGGATCAATTTATCATACATCTCTTTGGATGTGCCCAACTCAAAGATGTAGGCCACCAGGCTTTTATGAATGGATTCCCTGATCATCAGCTTTGCTTTGATCTCCCCCTTCTTGTACTTTGTTTTGGCAGCAGCAGTAGCAGTGGATGGAGGTTCTTGGATTTTACCCTGCACATAGTCCATGACATCTTGGTCTTCCAATTTGAGATCCAATATCATCTTTCAAGCATGGAAGTCATCCTTCCTAGTCAATTTGTCATCCTCCTTGAAGCCATAGTTTGTGGAACCCATTATCCTCTTTAGTGATTGCTACAAATAGGGCTTGTCTTCACCTCAGCTCTGATACCATGTAAATTTATGTAGATGTTCTATGCTTGATGCAACTTTACTTTTTACTACAACAATCACATAAACAATCAAGTAAAATGTTGATAGAACATACCAGTGGATCTACAGAAGACAAACCAGAAACATAAATATGTGGTGGTGCGTTACGACAATCAATAGGATGCTTCAACCAGCAAAGTCTCCTTGGTCAGCCAACCCAGCATGTGTCACAACAGCCCTTAAAACAGCCACATGGTCAACTCAAAGTCAACCCCAGAAAAGTCAATGCTGTCCAGAAAAGTCAACGCAGGACAGCAGCAAGAAAGTCAACACAGCTTGGTCTTCGGTCAACCCTTTGACCTCGGTTCTTGTGCCAATATGTACGGCCTTCCAAAATTGAAGTCTCCACTAATTTTCAGCCCATTTGGACCATGCGTTGACCAGAGTCAACGCTGGTCAAACTTGTATGGAAACCCTAGCTGTAGTAAATTTGTCCAAACTCTCGCTGCAGTAAATTCGTCCTTCTTCCCACGTGTGAACCGAAACTGCTTCCAAGGAGCTCGTACTAAATCAGAGGAGGAGATGATGTGTGAGGATGAGATGATTGAAAAAGTCCTCCAACGTTGACTCTATTTATATCAATCACTGAGGTGTGTGACACATCTGCTGGGGGTGTATAATCTTAAGACCGACCTGCACATATTTGAAATTATTAAAAATAAATTCAAAATAAATGTTCTGCTCATCAGATTAAGATCAATTTTAGATTGATCTTACACCTCTCCAAAAAAGGAACCCAATACAAATATTGCTATCTTCATCTGAGCATCACAACATGGAGTTTGGACCTAGTTGTCCAATTTTAACACAGGAAAACTCAAGAACTCAACAGACACCCTGAACAACATTAGAATCAAATGATGCAAAGACACATTGCAGATTGTGTCTATGGCTCTATATTGCATTAATGGCATGTTACTGCATCAGGGAATTATCAGGCTTGCCCAGTGGTGGAACTCATCATTGATTTTAAGAAATATTGGTGATACAACTTTAATGAGCTTAGGCAATTGGAATTTTCTTTTTCATTGCTTTAGCTCTTTCTGGATTTGTTGAATATCTGTCAGTGACCTATAATTTTACATTTTGTATTCTTCAGGTCTAGTCAAATTCATGCATCACGAAAAATAAGTCATTCTGCTGCCATATTGTCTGCTAGAATTACTCCATAAATGGAAACATTTCCTTCCTCCATGAGCCATTTGACATTTTCTAATGGTTATCAGTTCTTTCTTCCTCTTCTTGCTTCATATTTTCTTCTAGAGGGTGTGATTGCAAGCTAGCAATAGAGCGCAAGTGTTCATTGAATGACCCCACAGTGATCATCATGATTTTTTCCAATCCCATATGGTGTGGAGTGATTGAAGGGTCTTGTCTTCCCTGAGATCTTTGAGAGTGATTGTTGCATTCCTACCTATCAAATATTTGTTCTTCCTACAACGCTTGGTAATGAAGACTTATCAGTGACTTTCTTGGCAACTAATACTTGTGTTCAATTGTTTATGAAATTATATAATTAATAGACACTTAGTTGCTTTTATTACATGCTTATAGGAAACTCAGTGTGAATTAAATAATTTTTGTTCTCCTTGCTTTCTTTTGTTCATTATTTGACTCCATATAAGCCACTGGTCAATTTACATCTTTACTTTAATCATCCAAAAACAAACTTACTCAATTTTACTTGATTTCCGTGCATTCTTAGTCCCATATATCATATAGAATTGTCTTTTATTTTGCTTTTTAAAGTTTGCAAAAATGGAAAGAAGTTATATCTCTGCATTGCTTCTGGTGCATAAAAAAACATCGAAAATACAAAAACAACCTCTAATAAGTGATTTCATGCATAAAAAGGCGGATAAAAGCTTGCTTTTTCTCCGTGATTTACTCAGTAATTAATAACTTTGAGTGTAGTTTTGCATTGGTTTGCAAGCCCGTCTTTACTTGGTATTTTTCTGCATCATTGTCCATGTGCTTTTAGCATTTTAAAAACGCTTTTGGCTTGCTGCCTGTACAATTTACTCAGAATTGTTTATGCAGATCAACGTCTTTTTACTTATTGATTTTATGTACCATTAATCGTTATTGATTTGTAGTTGGCCCCTTGGATCATCCTTGGATAACCCCCCTGAAGTTACCATGAACTAAAGTGAGAGGAATCAAGCAAGGTGACGGTGGCTTGTTTCTGTAGTTATCCACACTTCACTTAACTTTTGCAGGATGGTAATTTCCAGGTGATAACATGATTTGTGATGGGAGGTGGCCAAATGTTTGATCCATTTGGAGGTTGTATGTCTTGGTGACCATTTGGAAGTGGGCCATCCCCTGTCAGAATCATATAGGGGGCATTGTCTCATTGACCTACTGCTCTCTATGTCCAGGGCTGGAGCTTGTGCAAGGCATTTGGCACCTCCAAGGTGCCAATTGTTGAGAGAGGCTAGAAGAAAGAAGTGATCAACCTAGAGAAGTGGGGCATGGATAAACCCTGTAAGGTCTGTGCTCTTAGGGTACCAAAGAATAGCATTTTGATCTTATTCATCCCAAAATTGTCATTAGATCTATGTACACATTATCAGCAAAATGGAGCTATGGAGAATATCCTCAATGATGCTTCCATTCATGATGACAGGTTGACAACTAATTTGAAAAAGGAGGGACTCTTGTAGATATTTAGGTCACATTTATAGATTGTTGGAAGATAACCACTCATGCAACTAACTGGGGATATACAATGAATACTCCATAATGACAATCTCATGACTTAAGATCCCTTATTTAGGAAAGGACTCTTGATGATGTTTTACCATGACACACCCTTCATAGACACCATTGTGTGGTTCAATCTGTGGAAGATCATTAACCATACGTTGTTGACTCATATGCTGTAAATATCCATAATTTGTGATTGAGAGGTTAATGCCATATCATGTTGGTGTCATTGGCATTGGCTACCATAGAAACATGCCCATTACTCTTTGAGGAAGGGGGCGTCTTCCACAACTTGTACATATGATTGGATTCGTCACAATATCTAGAAGCTACTATATTGAAACCATCATTCATTTCCATTACAACCCATCAATCTAGCCAAAGTTCTAGCTTTATATTGGTGTGTAATGCAACAAATAGAAATAAGATTTAGCTTGGTGGGCTAGCTTGAGTGGCTCAATTGTTTGAGCTTCATGTATGAGGCCTCAAGGTCAACCCCTTCTGTTAGGTGCCCTTGTTGCTGACTTTCTGCCTCACTAGATGTCCCTACCTAGTTAGGTGCTATAATCAGTGTTGTTTGGTTTATATTGGGTACCATCTATGAAATGTGGGGAAGTTCTTCGGGGTTTCCCCATGAGGTTTTTCTTGGAAAAATAAGAGATATCAAATTTGGTCCAACACTTGGAACATGAAGAGCATTTATAGACTTTTTTGTATCAATGATGGTACCATTGCAACTTGAACTTGCAGGGCTGAATTGTCAGCAATAATAATTTTCTGTCCTTTGTGTTGCTAATTATAATCAGAGGGAAGGTGGTCGTTTTGGTCATATGTCAAGTAGCTCTTGGATCAACAATTCATTCTTGCTAAGAAGAAGAGGGCCAAGTGTAGAGTGTATTTCCAAATGCACACTATGAGAAGATCCAACATTCTCATTAAAAATGTGATTAGTGTCTGTTGTAGATCTTGCAAGCTCTTCATTTTTCTGAAGACAAGCAACGTAAGACTTTAAGGGATGTCCCTCTTGATGACAATATCCACATGACTTTTTTATTATTAGAGGATTTCAAGTATTCTCCTTTATCTTGATTGGACTTTGATTTGAGAGGGGTTGAGACAGCTTGATGTAGTGGTGGTGATGGTTGTGAGTCACCCATATTCCTCAAAGTAAAATCTTAGGAAAAATCTTCTCAAGGGTAGGAATTATAGGATCCTTGACAAATAAAGGAATGCTTTAGAATATGATAGTGAAAGATTTGAATGTTGGAGAAAGATTATTGAGAACATTACTTGCAAGTTTTATATTATTTTTCTTTTTTCTCTTGTGTGAATAATGTCAACCTTCAAGTTCTTAAGCCTTGCAATACACTTGTCAACTGTGTCAAAGTCACCCATCTTGGGATAAGAGAGTTTTGTTTTAGTTGGTTGAGTTGAGTAGTATTCATTGTTCCAAAGTGTTGAGAAATCAATGCTAGTAGATTAGGGTTTGATTTCTCCTTTCTTGATAATTACTTTTTTGAATTATGTTGGCTTCTTGTACTTCTTTATTATATTATCTTTCATCAAGAAATTGCCAAATAATGCGTATATGAAGATCACAAAAACACGTGACACAAGATGTAGGTACTTTGCTAGGGCAAAACCCCTCTCTAGGGGAAAACCCAATCAAAATCACTTCCTTCAATAGTTTTTCTTGAGACTCTTCAACCCAGACACATACCTCCTCCACACCAAGTCATCCTTCTCTTCGATCCATAACTTCGAGTCTCGACCTTCTAGCAGTAGCAACACTTTGACCCAACAACTTCGACTTTGCAGTAGCAGACAACAACTAGCAACAGCAACAACTTTGATTTGACAAAAAGACTTCGATCTCCTAAAGTAGCCCACACGAGAGAGAGATAGATAGCCCAAAATTTTTATTTTCTTCTTTCCTTCCTTCTTTGCCAAACTCACACTCCTTTTAGCCTTCTTCTCCTACTTTGCACTTTTTCCCAGCTTCTTTTAAGATATCGAACTTGTGAGAGTGAGCATGTCCAAATGAATTTGAAATGCTTCAATATATAGCCTTTTGGTGAGGTCGAATTGCCTAGTTTGAGGCTGACTTGGTGTGGAGGTGACAATTCATTTTTGACTCAAAATTAATGTTTTTTACATGATTGAAAAGCCCAAGAAGGGTCTCGTAAAATGTACAATGACTCTAATGATTCAATATTAATCCTAGGATTCGACAATGGGGACATTGACTATTAAAAGAATGACCCAAGCATGAAACCCATGCTTTAATAAGTCATTATAACAACTATAAAAATTCTTTTTGACAAGTACATTACATAATGACTCAAATATATTTATGAAGACCGAACCTAGTTACATTTTTCAACACTCCCTCTTAACTAGGGAGTTATTCATAACAAGTACAAGGAAGTACTCAAACTATATGAACTATGAAAAGTTTAGGCACGACAATGCCATCGACTAGATTCTTGACCAGGGCAATCTCTCCAAGGTCTCCAATAGTTTAGGTACCGCAATGCCATGGACTAGATTCCTGACCAGGGAAATCTATCCAAGGTCTCCAACAGTTTAGGCACGACACTGCCATGGACTAGATTTCTGGCCAGGGAAATCAATCCAGGTGGGACTAAGATGGACTAAAGCTTTCAGCCTCTCTAGGTACCATCAGCCTTACTTGCTAACCATCAACCCAGGGATCCAGGTGCGTATCCAAGGTCAGAGCTCCAAGACCAACGCCATCCTCCCTACCTCGGGATGTAGACATCAACACATAGTGCCTACCTAATCTCCTCCCAGACAATGCTTCACTCACAAAGCCTCAACAAATCTCTTCCATATTTTTATCAACAAGATTAACAATATCTATTAAACCAAGCATGTTACTAAGATATTCAAACTTTTTATTAGGAAGGGACTTTGTTAGTATGTCAGCTACCTGATTGTCTGTCGGGACATACTCTAGCTTCACGATCCTGTGTTGCACCAAGTTCATGATGTAGTGAACTTATTGTTGATATGCTTCGTCCTAGCATGAAACACGAGATCTCCAGACATCTTGATGCAACTTTGGTTGTCACAGTTGATCACAGTATGATCTAGAGGCCTCTCGGACAAATTTGTCAGAAGCTTCCTCAACCATACGACCTCCTTTCCTATTTCACATGCAAGCACATATTCTTCCTCAACACTACTCAGAGCAATGAGATCTTGCTTCCTACTCATCCATGAGACGATAGTAGCTCCCAGTGTAAAACATCCACTTGTAGTGCTTCTTCCATCAATCTCATTGCCGCCCCAATCAGAATCTGGAAAGCCAATCAGTTTGACTTCCTTGCTATCATACTTTAGGGAGTGATGTATAGTGCCACGAATATATCTCAATATATGCTTGGAAACTATCCAATGATCATGATGAGGCTCCAACTGAAACTGACTAAGAATGTTTACAACAAAACATATATCCAACCTAATATTTACCAGATACATCAGAGAACCTACCAACTTCCGATAGGAGGTAGGGTCTACGAGACTTGAGTCAGAGCTCCTCAACTTCTTGAGATTGGTGATCATAGGAGTAGTCATGGGCTTGGAATCCATCATCCCAAATTTTTGCAACAACTCGATGATATACTTTCCTTGCCCCAAATATATCTCCCTAGGTTTTTTCCATGCTTCAAGACCTAAGTAATAGTGCATTAGGCTTAGATCCTTCATTTCAAATTCAGCTGCCAACATCTTCTTGCATTCATGAATTCTTTGCTCCACACCACTAATGAATAGATCATCCACATACAGTAGAATAATGACTGGCTTATTATCCTCAACCATGATGTAGAGATTTGGATCAACAATACTCTTCACAAACCCAATTCTTAGAAGGTATGAATCCATTCTTGCATACTATGCCCTAGGTGCATGCTTCAAACCATATAGGGCCTTCTTGAGTCGACATACATGAGTATCTACTATCTTTATTATTTACCTCAAAGCCTTCTAGTTGTTCGATGTAAACTTCCTCATCAATGGTCCCATTCAAAAATGCTGTTTTCACATCCATTTGATAGATATTCCATCCCATGGTGGCAACCAATGAAGCCAAGAATCTAATAGTAGTATACCTTGTAGTGGGTGCAAAGGTTTCTTCATAATCTATGTCTTCCTTTTGAGAGAAACCCGTTGCAACAAATTTGGCCTTGTATTTGTCTATACTTCCATCAACAACATGCTTGATCTTATAAATCCATTTAGAGGTGACCACTGATTTGTCACTAGGTCGAGGAACAATTTCCCAAACCCCATTCTTCATGAGGGATTGGTACTCTTCTTGCATTGCCTTCTTCCAAACTTCTTGATGAGCAACTTCTTCGAATGTAGATGGTTCAACTTCAATTAATTTTGTTATATATGCAGCATATCTAGAATATCTCTTCGGCCTTTTGCTTTCTCTAAAGGTTCCTTTTGCAACTCCATGTCCTTCAACATGTTCAAGGGTAGCTTTTAACCAATTTGGCCTTTTCCTAGTGGTTGGTATGGTCACAGGTTGAGTAGGTTCACTTGGTCCTTCTTATTCTTCTTGAATAGTAGTAGGATTGTCGTGGGTACTTCTTCTTCAAATATAGGTATGGCTTCGTTATCAGAATCAATAGGGATATCCTTGGATCTTTTGTAGGCTTGATTTTCATCAAATATGACATCCCTGCTTTCTTCAATATGTCGTCCTTCCTTGATGTAGATTCTATATGCTTTTGAAGAGAGACTATAGCCAATGAAGATTCCTTTGATGCTTGTAGAATCTAACTTCTTTCGCTTGTCTTTTGGAACGTGGATGTAGGCAGGACTCCCAAAGATCTGGAGAAACTTCCACTATAACACCAAGAGTATATCCAACAACCCATTAGCTAGATATACTAGGAATTTATGACTTAGCAAGAGTCAAGACTCCACAAGGGTGGGGGAGCCTACTCCTTGAGCCTTATGACAACGGGCCAAAGATGTCCCATTGTGGGATAACATCCCATTGTGCCAACCACTCTATTGTCCCTTGAGGAGACAAATAAATAAATAATAATTAATAAGTAGAATTAGTAATAATGAAACAACATGTCTCAAAGGACATGACTCTTAATGAAAGGGCACTTGTGCTTGGGAATATATATGGGCCCTCATTTGTAAGCATATATCATATCATTTTTACTCATATATTATTCAATAAATATTATTATTTCCTAAATCGATTTCTTTCTTGTATTCCAAATATTTTGTATATTCAACTTGTGAGCTAGATTAGGTTGTCACATTTGGTATCAGAACTTTCTTTTTTATTTTGGCCTTGGGCCGTACTCTTATCAGAGCTTTGTTCTAGATTCTGGCTTTTGGCCACCACTGGCCGTTGGCCATTAAAAAGTAATAAATTAGAATTCTACCAAAATAAGATTATTCCACCACCAAACACAAATACGAATTCTCACTAAGTTCACGACTAGAAAAAAACTCCATTTGAAAAAAGTTAAAAAATAAAATATAAGTGCCATAAACCTACGATATCTGGACAATTGTTGGAAATATTGAGAGGGGGGTGAATCAATATTTCACTTCAATTAGTTAATTCTTTTAACCTTCAAAGCATTAATTAACATTAGCATCAGATCAAAACATAAATCAACAACACATTCAACAATGCACAATATCAAAGACAATAGACACAATATTTTTAGGTGGAAACCTTTTCCGGGATAAAAACCACCGAGCGCTTCTTAATATAGGTCTTTAAGTTTACATCAGTAGACAACTCCAACTTCCAGGATTGTCCAATGACAATTGGAAGGAGGCAACAACCTCCTGATTTATCAACTCCAACTGAAAGGATTCTCCAATGCCCTGGTTTACTAGTTCCAATTGGAAGGATGTTGCAATGCCCTAGTTTACAGGCTCCAACCTGAAGGAAGCTCCAACTCCCTAATTTACTAGCTTCGACTAGAAGGACTCTCCAACGCCTTGACTTTATTAGCTTCGAATGATAGGATGCTCCAACACCTTGTACATGCTCTGACTTGCCCTAGCACCACCTTGACGCCCTGAAGTATTCTCAGGCTCTGTTATGAATATAAATAATTAATAATTAAATAGTTAGAAATGATTAGTATTTTGAAGAGGTATGTCTCAAAATACATGACCGTCCATGAAGGGCTACCCAACTAGGTATATATATGGGATCCTCAGTTGTAACAATCTCATCTCACTTGTTTTCAAACGTTCTTATATAAATATATTATTCATCCCATGATGGGCAGTCTTATATTTTAGATATTCTGAATATTCTGTTGCATATACGAACTTTGTTCGTAACATTTGGTATCAAATTTGTTCAACCGTCTGGATGTTCAACTACTGCATAGAATTAGTGTGATCCGACCTTGGCCATCGACCCATTGTCAACTTCGTTGCTGTTGCGATTGAAGCATTTTGCTATAAAACATATGGAGTTTCTCCATTTTGT
Source organism: Pinus albicaulis (assembly GCA_034641835.2). Classification (NCBI taxonomy): domain Eukaryota; kingdom Viridiplantae; phylum Streptophyta; class Pinopsida; order Pinales; family Pinaceae; genus Pinus; species Pinus albicaulis. The sequence goes on along the minus strand of CM076582.1, from coordinate 528,889,600 downwards.
CATTAGGTCTTTTCTCATTAAAAAAAAAAAGAGGAAAGAAAAGGAGAAGAAAATAAAGAAGAGAAGAAATGAAAAAGAATTTAGAAAAAAAAGTTATAGAAAATATAAATACAATAATAATAATATTTATATAAAAAATAATAACAAAAATAACAAAAATATAATTAAAATAAAGAGAAAAAAAGAAAGTTATATATATATAAAGGAGCGTAGCTCGACTAGCCTCCGTGGTAGTTGCCATCTAGCTGCAACCAGACCCCCCGACCACTACTCATCGTACCTGTAGCCGTCGCCATCTAGTCGACAACCTCCACCTACCGCCACCACATTATGCATCACCAACTGACCACCGTCCACATTGTTGTTGTTGGTACACTGGCTTACATATTTTCTCTTCTAAATTGATTCAACCCGTACACCATATTTTTTGCCATATGTATCACGCGAAAAGAGAATTAGGTTTGGAAACAAGACATCTAGTTTTGGAGCAGATTCAAGAAGCCGTCCTCTCCTCACTATATCAGTATCAGGTGGGAGAAACCTTCAATTGGATTAATTTGAAACCTTTCTTTAGTGAAGTAACCATACTGTGTAACCAAAACCAAAGTTTGTAGGAGCTAGAGAGAATCGAGATTGTGCCACTATCTAAGCCGATACTCCAATTGTCATGTGAAGGGAGAAAAGAGTTAACAGGGTTCCAAAACGGTCAATGATAAGTCATGACTCTGCATCCTCAGCGGACCTAATTACTTTAATTAATTAAAGGCGAAGGTTGCATTATTTTGGTGGTTTAAACAATTCAAAGTGGTTATATTATTAAAGTGTATAAAAAATGCTTTTCACGTTGAAGCATGGAAGAGTTATTATAAGATTAAAGTAATTACCCATCTGTTGGCATCATGACTAATATGTTGTCCTTGATGGCAACCTGTTTGGTAAAGATGTCAACATGATGAGTACAGATGAGATCAAACAAAGAAATATTAGTTCAGAGACAGAGGAATGATGAAGGTAAAATTTGAGGAAGTATACACAGCTTTTGTGAAGCAAAGTCGCGTACATATGTGGGTATGGTGAAGAAAAGTCACGTACAATTTCTGCACCATGGTATTCTAAATACCAGTGGTCTTTACCATGGTATTGGCTCATAATATTGAGCGCATCAACGTATATTTGATCCCGTCAAAGAATACCATCGACATTAGTATGGGTTTGACCCAAGGTATTGGCTAGGGCCTAAGCTATAAATGGAGATGAAGATCAAAGTGTTTTTGTGTGCATGTAATGGGTTGTTAATGAATTGTTTGATCTGAAATAAGTGTGCACAAGGAGTATGATGAGGGATTAGATCTATTAGATATGAAATGACTACATAATCTGCTTATGGTTTGATCTGTGATGATAATGTTATGACGTGTGTATGTTACTGTGTATGTCGAGATTTGGGTTTGACCGAAGTTCTGTTGTGCAGCGAAGGGATGACTCAGTAATTACAGATTTGTATGCAGGTTTGCTTCAAAAAGATCTCATAGATACGCAGATCTACTTCTGGGAAGTCGTGTATAAATTCTGCAGTTTCGATAGATCGGTACGCAGGTGTCAATTTTGAAAGACGCGTACATACACATAAGTTCTTTATAAGGGTCGTGTACATCTGCTAGGGTTTTGCAGTATGAGCTGATGATAATGGTTGATCTATTTTGTTATGTTTGCTACTGTCTGTCGATGAAGTCTCTCTTATAATTATCTGTGTTTGATAGTACTGTTTGGGCTAAATTGATTATGAAGTAAAGTATTGACTTGTGATGATGCGAGTATGTGGTAATTTGTATTTGGTTTAGTGATTTATGTTGGCTTCAGTATCTGTTTGGGTGATTGATTCAGTGGTACAGTGAGACATGTTCAACTATCAATATTTTGAGATCTATACGCGGGTATGCTTCAAGGGAAACGCGTATATACACAAGTATGAGTAAGAACAATAGTGTATATATTCTGACATATGTTTAGATAGGGTGTGCAATGACAAAATTTGATTTCAGTGATGAACAATATGTGGTCTGGTATTCTGATGAATGAGTACACAGTGATATAAGTTGGTTTGATTGTTTGAACAAGTTATTTCTATGTTTGACTTGGTGATACAGTTGGTTCAATGATTAAGTGACTTGGTACAGTGTTGGTCTCAATAGTGTTGTTTGATATTTGGGTTGGGTCCAGTTTGAAACATTCTGAAAAGTGATCCACAAAGAACAAAGGATAAGGGGGTTGTAACTCCCTTCTAGTAGAAGCTGGAAAACAAGAGAAGGTTGTAGCCTTCTGTAGGTGGGTGCCTGCGTACTGGTATGAGTCTATGCCAGTACCAGTTTGTAAGAAATTTCTGTTCATAATAAAAGAAGAAGACAAAGACGACAACAATGGTGGTTTTCTCCCACATTGGGTTTCCATCTAAAAATCCTGGTGTTCATGTGTTTCTTGTGTGTGATGGCTTATTCTATTCTTACTACGCATGGTTACTATCTAATTAATGTTTAATGAAGTACTGATATATTGGTTCAAGTTAAACATATGATAAATTAACTGAAAACGTTAATGAACTGGATATATGCTACTTGTCTTCATCATAGTCGCATACATACGCGGGTTTACTTCATAACAGTCGCATACATAAATATGAATAAGAAAAGAAAAGTTTAAGTTTACCGTAGCTCCCAAGTTTCAATCATCTTGCAGTGAGAGAGCAAGGTTACATTTATGAGAAATTGGGAGCAAATCCCAATGCATAAGAGAGTTGCCAAGTGTGAGAGATGATGATATGAATGAAAACAAGCTGATCTTTGGATAATACCTGGCATGATAATATACATTGAACCTAGACTAAGAAAACACACTCAAGGCCCAATTATTAACACATTGTAGCTTTGGAGGTTATTAGTGGAAAAACTCAATTAATTGTTCATTGTTAAAAATTGCGAATAATTAATTAAGTGAAAAAAACACTCTTGAGAAAGTTCCTTAGTAATAAGGTCCCAATGGTCTAAGTTTGTTACATAAGTTCAATGCTAGTGTCATTTTATACAATTCCCTTGTGGTGTACGAAATTTGCATAGAAGAAAAGAAAGAAAGGGGCAAAATTCCCCTATCCATTGGGAAATAGAGTCTGGTTCCGTGCTAGGTACATTTGAGTAGGTAACAAAGAGAAACTCATCAACAACATGAACAACCAACATCAAAAAGTGCTAGGAGTCCATCAATTCAAGTGAGTAGACTAAATAAAATGATCAATGCTAAAAGTAGAGAGGAAGTTGAATCAAGAGTGGCAAGGGCCATCTATGCTTTTGATATCCCTTTCAATGTGGTTTGATCTCCTTATTGGTAAGACTTGGCGAGGACAATTAACACAACTCCTCAAAAGTTCAAGGGGCTTAACTTGAAAATGTCTGAATTGAATACTCAAAAAGGAGAAAGAGTTTACTGAGGATGTTTTAGAACCTATTTTTTCTTCATGGAGTAGCTTTGGGGTTAGCATTATCTCAGCTGGATGCATAGATACTAGGTGTAGGCCATTGATTAATATCATCGAGAGTTCACCAAAAGGAGCAATGTTTTTGAAGGTTGAAGATTGTTTATGGGAGGTAAAGGACGGTCCATTCATTGCTGATATTTTAATCAAAGCTATTGAGCAAGTAGGACCTATTAAGGTGGTGCAAGTTGTCATAGATAATGCACTAGTTTGTAGAACTACAAGATTGATTATTGAGAGCATATATAACATTTTCTGGACTCCTTGCATTGCCCATAATCTAAATTTGACCTTAGAAGAGATTGACAGTAAAGTTCCATGGATTAAGGAATTCACTACACAAGCAAGGACGATAATTAAATTCATCGCCAACCACCACCAGTATCAAGCAATAATTCCTGAATACTCTAGGTTAGTTGTTGAAAGTTGTTGAGACAAGACATGTCTCAAATTTCATCATGTTGGGATGGCTTGTTGAGGTAAAACAACCATCAATTTCTATGGTGGTGCTTCAACTTTGGGTTGAATGGACACAGACAGATGAGAATTGGTGGAGCAAGATAAAATTATCGCTCAAGTTTACACCCATTGCATTTGAGCTTCTTCAAAGTGCCGACATAGACAAGCCTTTCTTAGGAGAGGTTTATGATGGTATGGATACTGTGTTTGAGAAAAATATGGAAATCATTGCACAATAATATCCTCAACTACTTTTTGTTGATGCTCATTTCTAGGATATAGCAAAGAAAATTGTGGTTAAGGGATGAAACCAGTGTAACATTCCATTGCACACTTTAACAAATGTACTAAACCCAAGATTTTATAATGAATACTTTATTGCTCAAAGCAAGGGAAAGAGGAAGTCACCACATAAGGAAAGGGAAGTGGAAAATGGAGTGAAAAAAGTTGTTATGAGAATATTTCCAAGTCATCTATATAGGGAGGTGAAGGAAGAATTCACTTGTTTCGCTGGTAATTCGGATGAGTATTCCGATATTTTAGCTTTGGATGATAGGAGCACCATGAGTCCATTTAGATGGTGGAATTGTCATGGAGCAAGTGGTGTACATCTGCAAAGCATTTCTATTTCTATTCTTTCATATGTACCAAGCTCTTCATCAACATAAAGAAATTGGAGCGCCTGTGGTTTTATTCATTCAGTGAAGCGCAACATGTTGAGTTTGCAGAAGGCTGAGTATGTTGTTTATGTATATTCCAAATATAGTAGTGGGCCTTGTAAAGAATGAGAATATGGATCTTGAATGTCCTGACTTGGACATATCTCATCCTGCATTGAATATTGAAGAACCTAGAAGTGGAGTTGGATGTACTTATACAAATCCACATTTCATTGCTGAACGCACATCTTCTTCAATTTTCCATAATGATTATGAAGATGAGGGTGATGACTATTAACCTTTAGGCTTTACTAACTTCTATGTTCACTGTTCATAGTTCATACATAGAACATTGTAGCCTTAAGGGCCAAGGCTCATAAATAGAGGCTAATTTTGGATATATAGCCTCATTTATAGATAATAAAGGTTGTTTTTGGATTGCATTATGTTGTTGACTTCCAGTGACCTTGGGTCTAGGTTAGAGTCTTAAATCATCGACGCTACCAAATAAGGAATCTCAACCATAAACTACTTTGCACAGCGGAAAATATAAAGCATAAATCACACATGCACAATATACGCAGTTTTAATCAAAATTGTACAATAATGTACAATCACCAATCTTCATTATATTAAACCAAATCCGAATAATAGAACAGTCTATGGTTACAAGATACACTGACAAACACAATGTCGTGTCTCGTCCTGCCGGTCCTTTGCTTCTGAACTGCTCACTAGTAGTGCCTTAGTCCATCAAGGCATCTACACATCGAGACTCCATGAGGGATGCCCTCTAACACCGCTGCACGTCCTTCTGTAGAGTGTACTTGGGCTGATCCAATCTGCTTCTTTAGGCTAGCCAACACCCAAGCTCCAATCTGCTAGGCTAGCAACCACTTTAGTCCATCAAAGTGTTGCTCTCTAAGTTGTCGGAAACACCGACCCTATCCCTCAGAAACTCAGATCCCCGTTTCAGATCCAGAATCCCAAACGATCCGCCATTGAAACAGGTAGGATACGTATCAGGGCCGAATCAAAATTTTGGAAACGTGGGGTTTTTCTAAAGAGGCGGATCCATGCTGTTTTTGGGTTTTTTTGAAACGTTTCGGAAATGTCATGATACGTACCACAATTTCCATATTTGTATCACGAAAACCGTGATACGTATACAGAAATCGTGTTACATATCATGATATTTCCGAAACGGATCGTTTTAGAAGGATGGCTCGGAACAGATAGTGGCTTTGGCACATCGGGAACGAGCTTTTCTCACTATGGAATTAACGCTGTCTTCTCAAAAGTTAAAACATAAACCTAACTTCAAAGTCCATATGTTTTTCGTTGCCGCCGTGTGCGAGTTGAGAGTTGAGTGAGTCGCTGTGAGTGTTGGGCAGTGAGCAGTGAGCAGTGAGACCGATGTGTATGCATTTGAGCCTGTAGCGCTGAGCCGTGGCTCGTGAGTGCTGAGCAGTGTACGCAATACACATTTGAGTAGCCCATTCAAGTTGCCAGCTGAAACTTGAAAGTTGAGAACTTGAGACGTGAGTGGAGCAGTGAGTAGCAAAATCGTGAGTGCAGTGAATCCGCCGCCTAAATTTGAAATCGTGAGTGCAGTGGTTTCAACTTAAGGTTAGTTTCCATACAAAGAAGATACTTGCCCCTAAAATCTTTATTATTAATTTATTTAAAATTTTGTTTGACTCTCAAGGCTCAATACCAATCGACAGTCCTAGTTCCTGTAGGCTTCCAAATTCCAATTGTTGACAATAACAACAGGTTGCAGTTTTTAAATTTTTTCATTTATTCAATGTATATACTATGTAACAATACACATTTTCGGTTAAAAATAAAAAGAGAAAAATGATTACATGGGAAAATTGTCAAAGAATATGCTTTCTATGCCTCTTCGAAAAGCATGTGTAGTAAAAATTTAAAATTCTCCTTTAAAGTTTAGACACTTAATAGTCCTGCAGTTGTCAACTGTTCTAGTATTTAGTAAATATGTGCATATTTAAATTTCAAAGGCACACACAATACATGGATTATGCAAGGCATCACAGTAATCAATAAATTAAAAATTTACATGTGCCACCAATCGCGATGTCCCCAAAAAACTCGAAGCATCTGTCTTGGGAATTGATTATCCTGGAATGGTGATGACCACCAAGACCTGGCAAAAGGTCTGCCTTAACATTCCTCTGAAAGACTGAAACCTTCACTTTGTTAATCAGAAATCTTGGGCCCATATGTGGCTAACGCATTTTCTATGATTTATCCATGTTGGATTAGATTTAAATTTTATTTTCAATCCATAATGCTTCACCTTAGTAGTTACTATTAAGTTTTAACCCCATATAAAAACTTAAAAGCCGATTCCAAAAGAACATTGGCTGTGGAGAAATCATGTGAGAGTACCATCAGTTAAGTTTCAAGTTTCAATACTCAATACCTGTCTTCTATTTGCTATGCTAAAAAAAAGCAGAGTTTTAAAATTTTTACTGTTTACAAAGAAATCCATTTTTACTAGTAGCATAGTCCTTACAAAAATATAGGACGAAAGGAGCATCAAAATCTAGAAAATAAGACTAAACAAATCAGCAAGTGAGGGTACTTTACAATACAGAGAAGATTTTCAAGGTGGTTACTTGTAGTTGTTCTTTGTTTAGATTGGATTGTGACCCATCGATTTTATTTTGTAGATTTATTTACACCATCATTCATGGAAACTTCAAGTTCAACTATTCGTGAGGCAAAGATAGTGGAACATGAAATTGAATCCGCCTCTAAAGTTGATCCAAAGTCACCACTGGAAATATGTAACTATTGTTGGGAAGATCCAAGAAGGGGGATCATTGGCATGGGTTTTCATTGAGTGTAAAAAAGAGTTTAAGGGATCATACACCCGGGTTAAAGCACATTTATTTGGGTTAAAAGGGAATGGGGTTCGAATTTACAATGGCCCACCTAAAGAGAATGAGACAGATGGAAATAGTTTAAGCAAAACAAAACTTGAAAAATATCAGAAAGAACAAGACAAGGCGGATGCTAAAGAAAATGAGGCAAATCCTACCTCTCAATTAAAACTGTAGCGACCAATAATCGAATATGCAGCGGAAATATTAAAATATTTCGTAGACAAAGACATCCATTGTAGAATAGAAATTATAAATTTTATATTATATAAAAGAGTTGATGGTAGGATGATTACAAATGAGAATGAGGGCCTGCTTATATACCCTAGGCAGGTGCCCTTTCACAAATGGCTATGTCTCTAAGACATGTCTCTTTATCACTAACTAATTAGTCATTAGTTAATGACTTATTATTTATTATTACATTTACATTTATATTTGTTATTATTTTATTATGAATTATATTCATAACATAGCCTCTCCCTTCAGGAAGCTTTGTCCTCAAAGCTTACTTAAGAAGGATCAGTTCTCTTTTGTCGTTCGAAATATCTTCTCATTCTGAGCTTTCATCTTTGTTGCTACAAGATGATATGATGTTCTGAGCGATAGACAGAATTATCGTACTGAAAGCAGATTAGACCATCCTAGATTAATCTTCTGGTGAATCTTCTGATCTTTAGAAATGAGTGGTGAGTAGTTATCGTATGTCTGGATTGAGCTTACTACAATATTCTTCGGAACATAATTTTGTTAATGTTCTGCGTGATATAGACTTGTAGATTGATTAAGGTGTCTACTCTTGTGATTGGGATGTAGATAAGGAATTTGTGTTTGAACTTCCTTAAACGTTTTAATGGTAGTTTCCTTATTTGCATCAGACATTGTTGTTGTCGACTTAATTATTGAATCCTTGTTTGGGGTGTCCTCTGTTTGAACGACAACCTCTGAGTACGTTTTTACTTCAATAGGGTTTGGATTTGCCTGAACTGCGAGATTAATGGTATTGATGTTTGTTTCTTCGGCTTGGATTGCTACATCTTGAGATTTTGATGCTTCCTTTGTGACAAGTTCTTTGAACTTATTCATCAATGATTTATTTTCGTCCTTAATTTTTTTAATCCGTTTGATTATTATTTTTGAGACGTAAGCATTCCTCATTATCTGAATCAACTTTATTTTGGCCTTCATGCTTATCGTCTTTTAAACACTTGATTTGTTCTATTAATGTTTGGTTAAGGCTCTTTAAACACAATTTTTCTTCTTCTTGTTCTAATAAACACTCTTTGAGTTCCTTCTTTGATGCTCTAGCTTTCTTGACTTGTTCGAGCAACTTTTCTTGGTGTTTTCTGAGGCGTGAAACTTCTTTGTCTTTGCTGGAGATGACTTCTTCAAGCTCTTTTTGCTTCCTTGATATAGTTTTTTTGTTATCTTTGAACATCAAGTCTAAGATATCCTTAAAGTCTTTTGATGCAGACATTAACTATTTTGACTCCATTGTCATGTCTCGAAATGTGATCATCTTCCCCTTATAAGGAAAAGTCAAAACTTTGTTTTTCTATGTTTAACATGAATGAACCCAAATCCTTAAACCAAGGTTGATCGAGTATGACGTCAACCTCTGTATAATCCATCATTACAACAAGAAATTGAGATATGTACTCATAATGATTTACTGTCACTTGTAAATCACTAATCGTATACTCTTTTTGGTCAAAATTATTTTTCCTTACCCCAATGCTTGGCTCCGGAATTAATAGCTTATTTGCCAAGTTGATGTTAATATAATTTTTATCGTTGCTTGTGCTGATAGCGATATTGAATTTTCTTTATTGGATACTTCCTTTTAATGTAATTACTCTGTGATTTGTAATAGAAAACCCATTATAAGAAAACCTTTCTTCCTTCAACATTTTAGACTTGAGCTCCATTATCTCCATCATTTTTTTTCCATGATTGATCCCATTTTTATTTTGTCGAGTTGACTTTAAGTATTATGTAATCTTTTTTTTTAAACCTTACTTTTCCTTAAGATTAATTGCCTTGATAATTCCTTATAATACTTCCTTTATATAACCTTAAATATAGCCTTCCTTTAGTGATGAGTTCTTTGACTAAATAGATTCTAGTTTTATATATATATATATATATATATATATATATTTTTTTTTTTTAAACTCTTTTTTTTTTTAAATTTTTTATTTTTGAAAAGTTACAACCCTAGTGAAATGTGGCTATTCACCTCTCTTGGGTATAATATAAAATATATGTCCACTTATGTGTATTTGACTCTGTTAATTTTCTCCACGTAAAAATAAACCTACCATTCACACAAAGAGGTTTTTATTCCTTATGTTCTTATTTTACCTTGAAAATACCATGAGCAATTACCATGGGTTTCTAAAACCACGAGCTTGTAAACCACTTAAAGAAGAATCAAAATAATCTTATCTAATCTTTCTTCTCTTACGTATAGTTTTTTTATCATGCACTTTTTATCAATAATGTAGAACCATTTTTTTCTTTTTTTCTTTTTTCTTTTGGAACTATTTTCTTTTAAATATTTTTTTTTCTTTTAATTTATTTCCCCCTTTTTTAAAACTTTCCTTCTCTCTTTTATTTTATTTTATTTTTTTAATTTTAATGTCCAAAGGCCTAGCGAAACGGAGAAACTCCGAAATTTAGTTTTGCGAATGCTTCAATTTTGATGACAAGGTTGCCGAAGAGTTGATGGCCAAAGGCCGAATTAGACGTAGCTCTGATACTAATGTAGCGACCAATAATCGAATACGTAGCGGAAATATTAAAATACTTCATAGACAAAGACATCCATTGTACGATAGAAATTGTAAATTGTATATTATATAAAAGAGTTGATGATAGGATTATTACAAATGAGAATGAGGGCCTGCTTATATACCCTAGGCAGGTGCCCTTTCACGAATGGCTATGTCTCTAAGACATGCGTCTTCATCACTAACTAACTAATCATTAGTTAATGACTTATTATTTATTATTACGTTTATATTTATTATTATTTTGTTATGAATTATATTCATAACATAAACATCCAACAAGGTTGGGAGCATCTTCATCAAAGGCTCTACTTCATTCTCCTGGTATTGTTGGTTCAAAGTGGTCTAATTTGGGACCGCTTGAAAGGAGTTTTAATAATGATACTCGAGAGACAGAAAATGTAGTTATAGGTCAATACATTTATGCAAATGAACTTCCTTTTAACCTTGTGCGATTTCCTTATTGGGCAAAGATGATTAAAACGGTTAATGAAGCCCCAAAAGGGTTCAACAGCCCTGGATATGAGCAGGTCCGCACCACAATGTTGAGTGCTGAAAAGTTAGATTTGGAGGCTAAATTAAGCCCCATTCGTAATTCATGTCCCATTTCAGGGGTGTATATCATTTCCGATGGATGGAAAGATAAAAGGAATAGGCATTTGATCAATGTGATTGCTCAGAGCCCAAAGGGGACAATGTTTTTGAAGACAGTGGATGATTGTGAGGGGCAGATGAAAGATTCTCAATTCATTGCTGACATCTTGATTGAAGCAATTGAAATGGTGGGGCTAGAAAATGTTGTCTAGGTAATAACTTACAATGCAACGGTGTGTAGAGCAGCAGACCTAATTATTGAAGGCAAATATCAACACATCTTTTGGACCTCTTGTGCTGTACATTCATTGAACCTCATGTTGAGAAAAATGGGGAAGCAATTTGAGTGGATTCGTGCTAGTTTTGAAGAGGCAAAAGAAAGTCAAGCATTCATCACAAACCACCACATGCCCCAAGGCATCTACAAAGAATTTGCGAAGTTGAAGCTCCTTAAGGTACCTAAAATTTAAAGTTTATTTCATAAATTCTAATTTCTATGACTCTAAATTCAAATATGTAAATTGGATTCTCAAATGTCATGATTTGTGAGTTATAATAGTTATTCAATCAAATTCTGATTTTTAATTTATTGAAACATTGACAATTTGGCACCTGCAGGTTACCGAGACTCGTTTTGCTTCTCACATCATAGTCTTAGCAAGACTTATGCAGGTGAAATATGCATTACAGTCAATGGTATGTAGTTCTCTTTGGAATCAATGGAGGCAATCCCAATTTGATAGAGCACAAGTAGTGAAAAAGTTGGTTGTTGATGATGAATGGTGGGATAAGGTGGAGTACCTGTTGGCATTTATTAAGCCAATTGTGGATTTGCTCCGTATGTTTGACACAAATATGCCTAATTTGGGAGAGGTGTGTGAGGGCATTGATTCCATGATAGAGAAGATAATGATGGTTATAAATTCCAAGGAAAATGACCCAGATGAATTCTTTTACAGAGAGGTAAAAGATATATTGACCAAAAGGTGGAACAAGATGACCACCCCATTGCACCTTTTGGCTTGTGCAGTGAATCCAAAATATTATGCTGCAGAATCGCTAAGTGATCTAGAAAGAACCGCACAAAACAAAGACCAGAAGTCTCACAAGAATTTAAAAAGGCTCTTAGAAAGCTTTTTGTAGATCCTGAAATTGGGCATCGGATTCGTTTAGAGTTTGCTCATTTTGTGGGATCAGAGGGTTGGAGTTCTGATATTGATTGCATGCGGGACAATAGGGCAATGAGTCCAATTGAATGGTGGAACTACTATGGTGGGGAACTTCCACATATCCAAAAATTGGCCATCAAGATCTTGTCACAGGCTGCTAGTTCCTCTTCAGCAGAAAGGAACTGGAGTACATATGACTTCATCCATTTGGTGAAGCGAAACAGATTGGGCTCTAAGAAGGTTGAGGAACTAGTGTATGTTCATTCAAACCTTCGCTTTCTGTCTCACAAGAGAGGCGAATACAAATTTGGGGCTGCCAAATTATGGGATGTGGAACCTGAGTTGCCTGACTTGGATATGACGTTGAATGCCAGGTCTCATATGACTTTGTTTGATGCGGAGTCGCCAATAGGTGGATCTTCAAGTGGACATGGCAGTAATGTTTCCACTTCTGGAGAGGATGTAGAACTTCTTAGTGACAGGAATGAACTTGAAGACATATTTGATGATATGTAAATGTAATTTCTGTTGATGATTGAAATTTGAAACAAAAACTTGATATGTTGAACATGAATCATGATGATGAATGTTATAGTAATTATTTGACATTAATGATGATGACAATGCTTAACAATTTATAACTTTATGCTGAATTGATGATGATGATAGATGATAGTTCATAATTGATTATGCATTTTTAGATATAATCTAGATTCTCAAAGATGAATGGCTCAATGGTAATATGAAATTCTTATTTTGTTATATATATATATAATTTTTTTTAATATATATATATATATATATGCTGTTTCCTGCTGTATCGTATCTAGATTTTTTGAAAATTTGCCGTATCTGTTTCAAACCCCGTATTCGTATCTGTTTCAGTGCAACTTAGAACTTGCTCTTCGGCACCTATCTTCACCCAACCTTCAGCTGCTCTGCGTCCTTCAAGATAGCTCATCTAGGGCTACTTTGGGTAGCCAATGCGCTGCCCTCCAACAGTCCTATGACTCCCAATTTCGTCACTGCAGAATCTGCACCTAAGATGAAATCTTCACCACCATGAAAAATCCTCCAATTGGCATCCACAGGCTGCTTGTTAAATGATCCAAAACGTGTCCAAAAACACGGACCCAATACACCTCCAACTGCTGCTCCAAGTCTGCTTTTACCACTGTCACCACAGTGACTGGTCAGGGCACCAAACAGTGATGTAACAGCCCTTAACCAACCATCAAACAGCCCTCCAAAAGCTGTGGTCTTCCCTTGCCAATAACCTCTGCCTCCACGCTGTCATATAGGGGTCAAACCATTTCCAAAACAGCCCACGCAGTGATCTGATTGTGGAGTTAGGGTCTGCGGCCTACCACAGGTTGCTCCCAGTTCTCCACGCAGATGTTCCAGCCACCAAAAGACCCTTAACACAGCCCAGTATTGCCTCTCCTTGCTGCGGCCTAAGCTGCCCAGCAATCCAAACCTGAACAGCCCTTGAAATTAGACCAAACAGCCCTTCAAAAGTACACGCAGTCACCTACAGGACTGCAGCCCAATCACAGAAGCCTCCACGCTGTTTCAGACCTCCACGCTGTTTATTTGCTCCTTGCTGCAGCTTCTAGCTTTACCGAAAATTTCAGAGGCACCTTTTGTGTATTGCACTTACAAATGGATACATAAATGACACCAATATGTCCTCTATTTATACCCCTGAAGGCCTCCACGAATTCCTTTGAAGTGACCCTCCTATTGGTACTATTTTACACCAAGCCGACCTAACTTGGTAACCAATATTTACATAGTCAACTTCAAAAATTCATTTATCTCTAACGACAACTCGAATTCGGACAATTCTCGATGTGTTGGAATCGTATCGTCGAGCACTATCATCCTCATCCATCACAGATCATGTCTTCATCTTGGTTTTGGCCCAAATCACGATGGGTGCAAAATCCCTCACTTGGGTTCCAAGCCCACAAGCTGCCCTTCTGGTGCTTTGTCCTCCAAACCCTGAACCCTAGGGCTTGGAGTACCTCCCAAGCTATACAAATCAACATATGTTACATGAATGATGTATCACTTGCCCAATTTCTCAATTAAGTATTCTTGGGCCTTGGGCCTTGGCAGTGTTCATTTATTCTTGAATGTGTCTGTATTGTAAATTATAATGTTACAAATTAAAATTTGAATGTTTTGTTTCAAAGTTTCAGTATAATTTTCCTATATATATACATATATCGTATTTCCCCATTTCCTATTGTTTTTGGGGGTCACGTTTCCAGTGCGCTCCCATTTTGGATATGTGTATCTGTTTCCTTGTACAGTGCAACTTAGCTGTAAATGATGCCATGGTGATGACATGTCTCTAGTGCTTTGAATGGATCGGGAAATGATGTATAACCTCTGCTTTCTATGCTAGTCATACAATATTGTCACAGATGCGAGGATTCAGCCTCTGAAAACAGAGTGCTACATAGTTCTGCCAGAGATACCTATTCTCTGAAACACAAATAACAGATCTGAGATTTTTTGTCATCTGGCATGATGTTAATGTACTCTTTACTCCCTTAAAGCTGCTCGGTTTACCAAAGTAAACCTCTAGAGGCATCTGGACTGCTGAACAACTGCCTCAAAATGCAAGTGTAATTTTTAGGGGTGAATCATAGCAGTGCCTCTAGAAAACTCAAGTGCAAATGGAGCTGGAGTTGTGTTTTTTAATCCTATTTTGGTGGTTGCACAATTTTGTAGAAGGGCTTAGTAGAGAATCTAATAATTTGCTCATGTTCGAGTGTGACTTAGAGATTTGAAGTCAGCATTGGAGAGTGAGGTGGTGAAGTTGATAATGCAAAGGGTTTCAAAGATAATGATTAAAGCTTTCAATGGATGATATGCTTTTCATTAGTTGGGAATTGGTCCTTTTTTTTTTGAAATGTGATGGATGAATACAAGTTTGAGGTCATCAGGTTTAGACATATTTTCAGTGACAGGAACCATATTTACAGGGACAAGAACCAAGTTATGGATAGTGTGTGCCATAGCTGTGGTCTACCTTTAGCTGAGCCTGATCCAATATAGAGAGCAACCCTTAAAATTTTACTTGCCATAAGATTAATTTGAAAGTTGATTAAAATTTTGGTTTTTCTTTGGTTTTGATGTCAGGTCCTTTTTACTTAGGCACTTAGTTGATAACTTTGTAAACTCTCTTTTAATTTTGGGGAGATTGTTAAACTTCTTTGTGCCACATTTAGTCTCTTACAGATCATCTTGAGCAGGTTGTTGGTAACTTGGCTGTGCCCAATTTTGATTTTTAAAGCTTTATTTCTGATAATCAATAAACTTCAGCTTTTGCATTCTTTACAAAATATGTGGCCTAAAGCAAAGAAATACGTTTTGAACTATATTGGTGTATGTAGTTGGGCTTGGAGTTTTCTCATTTGTTTTGTTTCTTGTGTCTTCTCTTCATGTAACTTGTAGAAAGAAATGGAGTACTTTTGGCTTCATTTTATACATTTAGTCTGTCTTTTATAATCTTTGCCTATTGCATTATAAACAAGACCTGAAAACAAAAACATTTAGGAAGACTTATCATTAATGTAGCTTCTGTGCTTGTGCAATGTAGGTATGGCGAATTGGAACATGCAATTCTTTTGACTGAGATTGCTTCTCTAGACTTGCGAGGAGCTGTTACTCGTGGTGTGGGTGCTCAAGGAGTTGAGCTTAGTGAGACAGTAAGGAGGATGGAAGAATCTATTCCACAAGTGACTGTCTTACTTGAAGCAGCTATTGAGAGGTGCATAAGTTTCACAGGGGGTTCTGAGGCAGAGGCACTTATTCGTACATTAGATGATACAATGCTTCACTACCTAGCATTGCTACATGAAACATTAAAATCATTACGTTCTGTATGTGGAATTGATCATTCTGCTCACAGTGATGCCGTTGGCATGAGAAAGGAAGCAGGATCAGACAAAAAGGAAGGAATGCATGGTGGAAACTTATTAGACATGGTTTCAGATGAAGAGGAATGGTCAATAGTGCAAGGAGCTTTACAGCTTCTTACTGTTGCCGATGGTCTAAGCAGCCGTTCATCTGTTTTTGAAGCATCTCTGCGTGCTACTTTAGCAAGATTAAACACCACACTGCAGATTTCTAGTGTTCATGCAAATGTTAGTCAAGCCAATGCTTCTGGCATAGATGTTGCTGGGAGTGAAGAACTATCCAAAGCAGGTTCACCTAGACTTGATATGGCAGCTTTGCGGTTAATAGATGCACCTGAAAAAGCTAGGAGGCTTTCCAATCTACTGGAGCAGGTTGGTCAATCTTGAGTGGCAATTTTTGGTGGTTAGCAAGGCATATTTTTTTTTCTTATGAATATTATTAACATGACTGGACTTGTTCTTTTGTAATGTTTTTTTGTCTTTCTTTTCTTTGTCCTTTTAAGGTATTACTTCGGACTGACAACAGAAAATTTGCTTCAAAAATGAAATTTGAAAAATGTGGGAATGCTGTTCCTGCTCTCAGATCCTTAGATATCTTCTGGCTCAGCTATATATTTTTCTCTTAATACCCTTCAATTCCAAGATCAGAATTTTGGAAGTCTTTCAGTCTAGGTTGAAGGAAGCACCCAAACAGACCCTATACCTGTTCTGGAAATTTGCTGAAACTGGTACAAAATGGCATGGAAACACCTTGAACCATACTGTACAGCGTCTTGTGATTTGGAAATGCTATACAGTACACCTCGGTGTTTCTGAGCCATTTTTGGTGTGAAACTCCCACATTTCAACACTTTTTAAGTTTTTCAGGGCTGGCCAAGTGCCCACGAAGAATTTGGGACCCATAGGAAGTTTAAAGGTTAAAGCCATTAATCCATGGAAAATGATGACAAATTAACCCCTAACTGGTTTCTAAATCTACTTAGTTTTTACATTCATTTGGAAAAAAGAAAAAGAGAAATATCTAGAAAGGAACTGAACTAGAAATCTCTAGAATGCAGGTGTAAGTGGCACAATAGCCTCACATATAAAGGCTGATTTTGGATGTGTTGCCTCATCTTTTATTCTGAAGGAAAAAGTATTTGTATTGATATTTTAAGAAAGAAACCTAACTAGAAATCTCTAGAATACAGTTGTAAGTGAAGCTACTTCTTGTTCCGATCCACTTTCAGGCTTTAGTTCATGTTATATTTTGGCACATATAGCGTCACATATAAAGGCTGATTCTGGATGTGTTGCCTTATCTTTTATTCTGAAGGCAAAATATTTGTGTTGATATTTTAAGAAAGAAACATAACTATAAATCTCTAGAATGCAGGTTTTTCTGAACAGGTCTCTTGTTCTATTTTTGTTGATGATGAAAATATGCATTAGGCTTTAGTTCATGTTTTATTTTGGCACATATAGCCTCACACATAAAGGTTGATTTTGGATGTGTTGCTTCATCTTTTATTTTGAAGGAAAAAACATTTGTATTGATATTTTAAGAAGAAATCAAAGACAAATAAGCTGGCCTCTAGGCCCTGAAATCAATAACCCTAGATTATGAGAAACTACAGCTACTTGCAACCCTGCCTTATATTTCATCTTTGATCAGCCCTTCTAAGCGATCAAGATTCAAAACATTCCAACAAATTGACTAAGATAAGTCAAAACATTAATAGTTCATTCTATGGGTTGTTTACAAGACTATTACAAAATGAAACAATCATGCTGATTGCTTCCCATAAAAAATATAACTTCTTGTAGTTCTGCCTGATGGGAATCATTTCTGAACTCTTGCTCAATCGGCACACCCTCTTGAACAGTCAAAGCTTCGTTTGAAAGAGTATCCACTCTGTGGTTGAATTCCCTGTAAACATGAGTAAAGGAAATCTCTTCGAATTCAACTGTCAATATCTGAACTCTTGTCATAATAGGCCTTAAGACCAGGTTAGTGATATTGTGCTTGCAATTTAACTAGTGAATTACGAGCTTAGAATCACCCAAAATCTGAATCCTTTTCACCTTGTGTTCCAGCGCAGTCTGAATTTTTAAATTTGGATGTAAAGCCTTATCTATAAGGGTTGCTTTAGAATTATTTTCATAATATAATCATCTATGGGAGTTAACATATACATGGGTTTCCTTCTAAAATGTTATTTGTGTCATTCTTATTTTCTTGCAAGATAATATTTTATTTAAAAACTCTGTTACTCCCTGTGTATGTGTATCTTTGTATTTCTATATACTGTGTTTACCTGACCATAGCCATTTTGGGGGAACAGATTTCCAGGTATTTCTGTTTCTGAAACCCATACCCATTTCCAAGTTTCATGCAACTTAGCTTTCAGGACTTCGAAGTTCGAACATCAAGCCTCATTTTTCCAAATTTTCTTGCAAACATTATCCTTGAATTGTAATTATATAATGAAGTCTAATGATATGACTCTGTTTTCAAGGAACACATTCTACCCAATTGAGTGACTTAAATTCAATGGTGTAATCTATTGTCTTGTGTGTATGGTCACTTGATTATCTTCTAGTGTATACAACTTATATTTTATCATAGAAGAAAAGGATTTAAGACTAACATTACACGATGGAAGGAAGTGTTGCTCTGGGTAATCTGTGCTAGCTGCTTGTATGATGTAGGTGAGATTGTTAGTTCTTTGTCGAAGAGAACACATTGACATCCAGTAATTGCTACTTCTCACTCTCTTCTGTTTCAGAAAACAAAATGTAACGGGAACAAAGGGAGCTGTTATAGCTTAGGAAAATCCCCAAACACTCGAAGAGCACTTATTATTCATTCTGCCATCGTACCTTTAATTATATCAACTTTATTACATACTTTTCACAAAGGGATTGTGCATGTGAATAATAATATGGTGTAATAGAGTTGTTAATATCTTGAACATGTCAAGCCACAAAAGAAATTTTGTCCAATGTCGGAATCATGCTGCTTGTGTTTTAACTTTTTATTCAATGTTCCAAATCTATACCTTTTTCAATAGGTATATATTACATATCTTAAGTTAAAGCTGATACGTGTATGTATTAATCCTGAATATAATGTTGAGCAACCATTTTCAATTTGTTTTTTAGAAAATCTATCATATTCTAATTTAAAAAATGTACTTGCTAGTAAATCATGAACAGCAGAAGGCACCACAGAGTAGTGACACTAGGCTGCCATATTTTCTCCTCTTGATTTCAAGCCTCTAGAATGTCACATCTCCTTCTTGATTTCTAGCCTCTCCTTTGGCCTATATTTATACTTTTCCTTTAGGTGTCTTGGGAGCCATCTTTTTCCTTCAAGAGACCCCACTTTATCTCTCAACAATAATTAGAAAATAAAATTCACTTTCTTGGGTTCCAAGCCCGTTCCTTTGGGTCAAAACTTTAAGATCAAAACCACAAAGCCCTCAAGTGCTTTTCCACCCGAAAATACCTTTTGAGCTACCAAATTTGAACACATTGAAGGTCGAGTTTAGGTTTGTTTTGAAGGTTGGTTTCTGGTGTGTTGATGGCCGAGTTCGAGTCTGGTTTGTAGTTGAAGTTGCAATCCTGTTATAGACCGAGTTCTGGTCTGATCTTTGAGGTGGCCATGCTCTATTGGAAAACTGTTGCAGGGACCTTTGGAGGCCGAGTCTGGTTGGCTAAGGTAGTGTTAAGGGAGTTGTTAACTGAAGTAGTTGTAATGTTAAGGTGATGATAGGGCCGGGCCCTATTGTGGATAGAGGTGCAATAAGAATAGGGCTATTGTGGACAATTTTTTTGATAGGCCTTTGGGCTACATAAGGTGAGTGTTTAGTGCAAAGGTTGATAGGCCATAGGAAGTAGACCTTCAAGGTTATAAAGGTCTGGTTCCAAGTGTGTTGAAAATATTTATGTAGCAGAAATAAATCTACAGTGCTGGGTACATGATACCAGGTGGGTAGACCTTCTCTTTGAACATATAATAAGCCTAAGTAGTGATAATTGAACAATGAACAACAAGAGTTGAGGAAGCTGAAGTGCCAGATGGAAGACCTCTTTTTGATCAAATATGAAGAATGTCCATGTAGGAGATCAAGTCTAAAGAGCCAAGTCAAGAAGCCTAGTTGAAGAGCAAAAAGTTAAAGTGTACAAGTCAAGTGGGTGTGAAAGCTTGAAGGCACAAACTTGACGGTTGCATGGTTAGATGACAAATCACTGAAGAATTTGTTGAGGACCAAAAGTTATTGATGATAGATCTAAGGAACAACTTGAAGACGTAGGTTGGTGCCTACAATTTGTTGTGTTAGTGCTCAACTGAGTGGGATTGGTGTGTCCTGTAGGTTGGTGCCTACATTTGATGAGTTGGTGCTTAGCTAGGCGAATGAAATCTCCTGTAGGTTGGTGCCTACATTTGATGAGTTGGTGCTTAGCTAGGTGAATGAAATCTCCTGTAGGTTGGTGCCTATGAAAGTTGTAAGTTAGTGCTTACTATGTACAAGGAAGTTTACAAAATATTTACAAAGAAAAAATTGTGTAAGTGTTTCTTATGTAAAGATCTATGTTTCATGATTTATGTGCATCAAATGTGTTCAAAGATAAAAATAGTTAAAAATAATGAAATATTGATTTGCTCCCCCTCTCAGTATTCCAAGAATTGATATAAAAGCCGGTATCTTCAGACATAGCCTAACAACTGGAAGGTAGACCTCATAAACACAGATGGAAAAGTTAAGAAGGCGTGACTTCAAACCCCCAAAAGAAGTCTCCTCCATAGCCATGAATATAGAATCTTTTAAAGAAGATGAAGACAATCAGACAAGTCAGTCAGATCTAGAAGAAGTTTACACCATTGATTTTGAAGCAGAATGCTCAAGAACAAATAGTCATGCTCAGAAAAGAAAAGATAAGGCTTAAAGAGCATTTGCAAATCCTTGAAGGGAAGAGTCATAATGTTGATGAAACAAAAGTTTTCCTCTTGAGAAGTTGAGCAACAAAAGTAGAAAAGAGAGAAGAAATGTTGTCAATTCAGCTAAAGGAAAAGGTTGAGGATTATGAGAAGCTAGAAGCAGAAGTTGATCAAAAACTAAAAGAGAAAGAGCAAAAATTTGAAGTTGTCATCTCCTTGAAAATTTAGCTAGAAGAAGCTAAGAGTACAAAAGAAGTGATGAAATGCCAACTGAAGGAAAAAGAAGAAAATTGTGAGAAGCTTGAAGCAGAAATTGTGTCATGGATGCTGATGTTTGCAGAAATTCTGGACCCTTGCTGATTTTATCTTGATGCCGATGTTTGCAACATTGAAATAAACAGTTAGAAACTTATAGTACTACTATAGTGAGACTTGATTTGATTCTAAAAATAAGAATAATAGAGGATTTTTTAAGGGGAGATTTATCGTGACAAACACTATGGTTATAGAGAGTATTAACATTATTGCAAAGTTGCTTAACAAGATATTATGGATAGGTTGAGGTGAACTTTTTATTTTTGATGGAAAGTAGGTTCAAAATCATATTTGTTTTTACACATGATCTAAATCCAAGGAGTATATTTCTTGAATTTGTTAATCATGCAACTACTTGTATCGAATTTATAGAGTTTTCCTCTAGACAAGGGGACTTCTCTAATGTTGTGACATTGTTTGATAGGAGATATTGACAAGGGTGCATTGTTTGAGTAATGGAAGTTGCATGTGTTAAGAAATTGTAGCCACTTTTTCTTTCGTGTCTTGCTACTTGCAATTTTGTGGAAATAGGGCAAGATTTTGATTGCTCAATCTTGTAAACTTGGAGACATATAATAGTTTATACTTGAAAATAACTAAGTTCATGATGGGAATCAAAATGGTCCATCATTCATCCCTATATTTAGCATGATTTTTCCCTTGTTATGACATTTTTGAATTTTGATGATGGCTTTTTGTTGATGATTGTAGTAGTGGATAGGTACTTTTGCATAAGCTGAGTGTCAAGCATGTAGGAGTAGTCCAAGCCCTTCCTAGGAGCTTGCTTATGCTAAGTGAGTATCTATTATGATCTTTTTGCCAAGTCTAACTTAGGAAAAGCACATTGATAAATTAATTGAGTAATGTTGGCTATTGGGCTAAGGTTTTCTAAGAAAAAGTGAATTATTCATTTTAGTGTTCTAGATCTAATCTCAACCGTTGATCTCAAGTGGGTTTAATTCTAGCCAACTATCATTTTGGAAATTAGGATTTGAGATTTTGCTCAATGAATAATTATAAGACATCCTAAGGGAAGAAGAAAGACACCAGACAATTGCAAGTGATTTGTAGATTTTAGAGAGAGATTTTCTCAAGCGAGGAGTAAGAGACTCAAGGCTAAAGAGAGGGAACAATTTGCATCTGTGAACTTCAGGAGATGGGAACTCAATGGACGCCGAGACTTTACGAGTTGGTGAGCACTAGATTCACAGAGGGTTGGGATTTCTCAAGTGAGGAGTAAGAGACTCAAGGCTAAAGAGAGGGAACAACTTGCAACTGAGAACTTCAGGAGATGGGAATGTTGAAAAGTGTAACTAGGTCCGGTCTTCATAATGACTTGTAATTATGATTTTATGTAATGAAGAAGACAAAGGAAAATAAAATGTATTATGTTGCTTGCTTCATGGGTTTCATGATCAAGTTTTTATTATAGGTCAAAGAATTCTTTTTGATGTCTTTAGGAATTTGTCATCTTGTCATAAAGATAATTAGAGTCATGTAAATGAAGTCATGTTACTCGTGTAAAAGACACATTGTCTATTGTAAAAGTTGCACTCCAAGACATTGTCACTATACCTCTTAAAGTCGGCCTAAAGATTGATGGAATCCTCCTTGAAAGGAAGTCAGCGTACCTACAAGTTCCATGTCGGCCCAATTGGAGAAGAAAGATCACTATATAAAGGTGACTCAACTTCATTGTAATATCATCTACTTTGGATCCGTCTGCAATAAGAAGTGCAGATTACAATGCATGAAGTGTAAGGGTAATACAACATGAAGGAAGGCTACAAGGTGTGCGAGGGTTTGCGCAAGGGTCTCTCTCTGTTTTGGTGATAGGTCTACACCTATACCTTTGTCATCTCAACGAAGACCGAGGGCTACTTCAGTGCATATGCAGATTGGTCTTGGGCTATTGAAAGGGTAGAAGGCTGCTTGAAGGAGGTCGAAGAAGAGGACTATAGGAGGCCGAAGGGAGGAGGCACTTTGTCAAGGGTTGCAGAGTAGAGACTGAGCTTCTCTAGGTGGCAGTGCAGGAGAGTGTGAGAAAAGGAGGACAAAATTAAGGAGGCCGAGAAGAGTAGAGATAGTGACAAGTGTCTTGGAGGAATACTTGTGTCTAGTGTCTTTGTCAAGGGTCTTGGTATTTGTCAATTGAAGCATCCATAAGAAGAGGTTTGCAGGTTTTCCCCTCAAGAGGAGCGGTTTTGGCCCTAGCTTGCAGCCTACATATTGTTTCACTATTTTTATTGTTTTGGTAACTGTTTGATGTATTTCTCATCGTAATAACAAGAAACAAAGATAAAGAAGCTAAAGTGTAACACAAACAGTTATCAAGTAAGAGAATTGAATTAATCATTTCCCTATTAAATTCTCAACAGGGAACTCAATGGATGCCAAGACTTTATGAGTTGGTGAGCACTAGATTCACAGAGGGTTGAGATTTAGCTCTAGGAGAGTCGCATGAGCTAAGGTTTTGTGCAAGAAGGCTGTAGGTGTGATGACTAAGTTGAGTTTGGGATGCATGTGTGGATAATATAGCTCGTAGGCTGCACATGTGGAAACTATGAGAGATGAAGGCCACGTGTGGGTGTAGTTCGGGGTTTTTTAGGACGTTGAGTTCTCCAGGTTTCAATTGTTGTAAAAATTATGTTTCTCTATTGGCCAATTTCCCTGTAAGGGAACCCTTATTTATTTTGAGAATAAAGGAAGGATAAAATGGAGGGTTTATATTTTTTGTTGTGTGTTTGATTTTCTACTTGTGCTTCTGTTGTCATTTTTTTTGTTTGCTAAGTTGTGTGAGTCTTGAAATGACTGCATGCTTAACGTTTGGCTTGAGAAACCATGACCTAGGGGCATTTAAGCCGTCAAAATCACCTGGGGATCGCACTTGGCCTTGGCCACACCAACCCTTAACATGGATGGATTTTCGCCCACAGAGTTTCGAACTGATGACCTTCACATCACGAAGTGCCTTAACAGTACACTCAATCACTGTCTATTCTACACCCCATGGGTTGTTGTCAAATTTTATTGTTAAAATACAAGTTTATTATATTCAACAATTTCAGAAAATATTTACTTGGTTAATTGAATTTCTGGGTTATAAAAAAACGTTTGGGATATCAATCAGATTTGGTATTCAAAAAATCAACACTTTTGAGTCTTACTCTGTAAAGAAAGTGATGGCATGTTAGAAACATGTTCCTATTGTTTATTGCTTGCCATAAAATAATGTTTAAATGTTCACTTGCATCTGTCTTGTAGGTGAGTTGCGTGTTACAAGTTCTTCTTGCATTCAGAGTGTAGGTGAGATGGTTTTGATGATTCTCAAAAGGTTAATGTGCTACATGTTAAAAGGAGTTGAATGTAATTTGTAACTAGTAATTATCTTATGGATTAGTTGGATGATTGAAGTTGCAACCCACTAATCCTAATGGTTCATGTAACCTCCCCCACTTGGATATCTTTTGAAAGGCACCAATCTTCACATTCAAAGACGTGAAGAGATAGAGAATAATGTCTTTAACCCTAGAAGTCAACGTTCTCATCTTTTGCATTTGCCCCTTACAAGGAATTCTACATAGATTAGGAGATGCATGTTTGTTATGCTTTTAATTGAAAGTTTACTTAGTAGTTTGGCATACCAAATGAGTAATAGTTAAGCTAGTTAATTGTATGTGCAATGGTTTTTGGAGGTGATGTTATGCATTCCAGAAGGATAAGTTTGGTTTTTGGAGGTGATGTTATGCATTCCGGAACGATAAGTTTTCTTTCTTGTATTCTTTGTTTCTTTGTCTCTAGGGAGACACTTAACAAAGGCGTGCTTGGTTGCTGAAGCTGTGAGGTTGTTATTGCTCCCGCCAAGTTTGATTCCCTAAGGTGACATGCTAGCTCGTTGTGGGCCATCTTATCTGTGCAAGTGTACAAACTAATGCGGTTGGGGTAAGTGCAAGTCCTCGATGAATTTGGTAGAGTTTATACCCCCATTTCATGGCCACTTAGCTAAATGTTATTATTGCTGTTGTGAGATGCACATCACATGCTTATTGAGCCGAGAGGCTCATTCTATAACCCAGTATGAGGGAATGTGTAAGTTTGTCCGTGCCTCCGTTCTCCTTCAAAATAAAAATAAAAAATAAAAATTATGTTCTAAATAAAAAAATAATATCGGCTATAATAAAAAAAAATGAATATGTTGTAAAGTAATTAGAATTAAAAAAATGTGTAAGTAAGATGTTTAAATCTTTTACTTTTCAAAAATATTCCAACAAAAAAATTAAATAAACTATTTGAAGATCTATGTTAACTAATTTATGTGGATATATCTATATATATAAAAAAATTGTTAAAATAAAATATTTTAATGTTGTATATAAAAAAATATTCAATGTGGTTTATTAGTTAATTATAATACAAATTAATATTCACATATACTTAAAAAACTAATAAAAAACCATTTTAATTTGCATGATAGAATGTTTCGATGCACATGTTATGTAAAATATTTTAATGTCAATTACGTATCATTTAAAAAAAATTATGTATATATCATGAAAAAATTATTTTTTTATGGTTAAAACGTTTATTTGGTAATATATATACTCTATTCACCATTCACAGATACAATTTAAACAATGAAAAATAAGACAATGTATTTTGCACTCTAAAGAAGTTTGCACGTGAAGAAATTTGGTCGCTCTATTAGATCCATACTTAAGATGGATCTATGCTGGTATGTAGTAAATTCCCACACTTTTACATTGTTCATTGGAAGCATCTACCATAAAGAAGAATTCTAGGGAAATGAAGGTAAGAATAAAAAACCATAAAACACTCTTTTTGCTTTCCATTTGTTGTGTAGTGGCTTTGTGTTGGCACTTGATGCACGTAGAGGGTTGTCAGTTGGTTGGGTCCCCTTCTCAACATGGGACAACCATGGGATAATATTTATTTTTTGGATGTTTATTTCCGCAATATTTTTGTTTCATCGCATTTTGAATACCTTGGCATGAACACCATAAATTAGTTATTGGTATTCTAGTTTTCTTATTTTCAAGATTGTTGTATCAGACCAAGGCTTTGAAGTTCAGTGTACAAGACTGAAAATTTTGGAGATTGACTATAGAGTTAAATATATTTTGATCTCCCTCTATCGAACTTTGATTCAAGATGATTCATATCATAAATGTACAACCAAATCAATTATGTGTTCATTTTTCTCTATTTGTATGTTTAATGTTACCCGAGAAAAAGACAATTGCACCAATAATCTTTGATGATTTTCTCTCTTTACTGTCTCTTGCTACTAGTAGTAGCAAGTGAGGGCCAACACAACATTAGATGTCAAATTCAAACTCCTATGTTTTGATAGGCATTGCGAATCTAGATATGTTAGCTCAGAATGAAAAATGTTAGCTTTTTATATGTAGATGACCTCGTCTTCATGCTTCCTACTGCCATCGTGGTTAATCCAATGATAGTCATAATGCATGATGTTGAAACTTGATTAAGTCATCTTAGTTTTGGAGTATAAAACCCAATCATACATCCTACTTTTAGTTTTTGTTTTATTATACAATATTACTTGAAGCCTAATCAATAAATATTAGCAGTGATTTTCCTGCTTGATACTCAAATTTTTATGTTTAGTACTTTCTGTATGCTGCTGTGATTTTTTATTTTATTTTATTTTTTTAATTAGGTTGGTGAAAGTGTATTTTATTTTACTTTAATGTGCAAAAAATACATAACGATACTCTTCCTAACATAAGCAAGAAGTGTTAATATATCCACCTTGGCCACAATCTTAGAAGCTTCTACATCCCTATGGAAAATTTTGATTTTGGGTTGAAGCATGAACTTCGAATTTTGCTTAGACCTTTGCAGTGCCACTCAATGAAAAGGGCAGGCATGCGTCCCCATCAAATGTACCTTGACATTTCCTTTTCCATAAAAAGAGATTCATATCAACTGTATGGTAATGTTAGTATGTATAAAGTTTAAATCGGATTTGTTGGGTCCTCTGTGGTTCCACATTTATGATTGTTAATTTGGATTGTGGTCCCACAATTATGAGTTAGGGGAAACAAACTGAACCTTGTGAATATATACGAATCACTAGCCTCATTTTTATTAGATCACATGATGAATTGAGCTTATCATTGAGGAGTGGAGTGTTTAACCTTGGGTTTCTGCATTATAATTCACGTCTTCTTGGTTGCTCTTATGATCATATTTATTGGTTATCTGTATTATGTGTTGATTATGGCTAAATTATGGAAAAGTTATGGTCCATTTCATGTATGGTATTAGGGTGCAGATTTCTGTAGGAATAAAATTCTAGTCCTATGATTGTTGGGTGAAATGATTGAGTGATGCATGTGCTTATGCAGAATAACATTATTGTGTCTTCACCTTTAACCCGATTATGATGCATGAGGTTTATAATAATAAAAAGGTTGAGACTCAGGCTTCCCCCCGTTCCTGGTTGTTTACTCTTTTAGCACGAACCAGGATGGACGAGAGACAGATCTTCACTCACTTTTGACTTATGACAAATGAAACCAATTTCCAGAAACGGATAGCTGGAATTTGGAAAGCCAGTTCGTTCAAGCTCTTACATACCATTCTCGGATTGTCTTCAAGTATGGGCATAGAGAGGACCTTCTTTTGTGGAACCTTGCCTCTCTTCAAACTAACATGTGATGCTGGCCTTCTCAACTTTAGTAGCATAATTTTCTGGAAAGCAAGCTGGTCACTAGGATCCCTCAGTGAAACACACATAGAAGCATACATGCATTGAATTGTTACAATGATCCATTGAAAATGTGCTCTATTGTGCATGTTTAAGTTTTGAAAGAAGTGGCTCAAATTTTCATCACTAGCACTGAATTTGAACTTTGCAGAATAGTTTCTACTTAAGCTAATTATCTCGACACATATTCATCTATGCCCTAGCTCTAGATCTGAGGGTGTATTTTAACAAAAAAGAATTGACAAAATATGCTGAGCATGTCCTATTTGTTGGTTGATTTATTTATTTATTTTCAATTTTTATTAATTATTATTGTGGGGCTGGAAGGGGGTTCTGACTTGAAATGTGGACCACATCCTGTTGGGGCAAATTGTTTTTGTTTTTGGTGTCATTCCCCAACAGTGCATCTGGGTGCAGCTGAGACACACTGCCCCTGTCTCATACTGGTCTGATTTGGTTTGTGTTCTAAATTCTAATAAGATACTGCATTTTTGACTTACATTCTTCATCGTAGAGCATCTGTCTCTTGTGGGCACAATATTTTTTGTTGTGTGTTCAAACACATATCAAGACATACTAATGTTTTGAAGTTAGACTGAGCATGACCTTCCCTGTATGCGTATTTTCTTATTGCACTTCCCTTGGGGATTGTGTATCTATTTGCAGCTTTGTATCTTGTAAGGTTTACATTTATAAAATTCTGCTTATATGTTGTTTTCCCAATATGTTTCTCAACAAGAATCTTCATATAATTACTGCTACTATAATCGATTAAAGACATGGTTTATAGTAATTTTGTACTTTATTTCAGATCTTTGTTTGATCAAGGTTCCCACATTTCAACTCTGTTACTTGTGAATTTCAAGGTAGCATTGACAGGAAAACATCTTGAGATCAATTTTAAAATGAGCATGGAGACTTGGTTTCTATTGTCAAATCCAAATCTCATAGGGATCTCCTTTATTTTTTGCTCGAATTTGTGAACTATTTGTCCATTAAATGGCAATTCTTACAAATTTCAGTGATATGTGTCAGAATGAAAACTGTTCATATATCTCCAAATAGCGGAATGAAGCAAATTCCATTTATGTCCTACCTGAATGCGAGTTTGAGGACATCAAATATAATCCTTAAAACTACAGATAGCTTTGTGGTGACATCAACTAGTAGAGAGAAAAAGCGATGGTCTCTCAGCTGAAGATCAACGGCTTGAGTGGCATTCTTTGGTACCGAGTATGAGGATTAGTCTTGATGTGGATGCCAGTTAGGGCAAGGACAACTACTTTGTTGATAAACAAAAATGATATTTTGTAGAGTTTCAAATCCCTTAAATGGTTGTACAAATCTTCTTTAGTGTTGGTTCATTGAGAGGAAAACATTTTGAGAGCAATTTTAAAATGAGCATGGAGAATTGGTTTTGGTTTCTATTGTCGAATCCAAATCTCATAGGGGTCTCCTTTATTTTTTGCTCAATTTTGTGAACTATTTGTCCATTAAATGGCAATTCTTACGAATTGCAGTGATATGTGTCAGAATGAAAACTGTTCATATATCTCCAAATAGCGGAATGAAGCAAATTCCATTTATGTCCTACCTGAATGCCAGTTTAAAGACATCAAATATAAGCCTTAAAACTACAGATAGCTTTGTGCTGACATCAACTAGTAGAGAGCAAAAGTGATGGTCTCTCAGCTGAAGATCAACGGCTTGAGTGGCATTCTTTGGTACCGAGTATGAGTATTAGTCTTGACGTGGATGCCTGTTTGGGCAAGGACAACTACTTTGTTGATAAACAAAAATGATATTTTGTAGGGTTTCAAATCCCTTAAATGGTTGTACGAATCTTCTTTAGTGTTGGTTCATTGAGTAAGCGAGTGATGGATTATGCCGTTTGTATGTTATGAACACACAGAGAAATCATGATGACCATTTAAAGAGCTTGGCTTATGATGTTACTAGTATCGCTCCTATTTTGGCATTATTTATTTGTGAGTCTTGATTTGGTACACCATCTATTTGATGAACTTGTGTTTCAGTTTTCATTTTCTTTTCAATCATGAGTATTATTTAATCCTTAGCATATATTACTCTTTCAATTTTCTGCAAATACAAGTCTATTGCTTACACAACATTGAAAATGTTGTTTGATTTGGAATTGCACGTGGTTTGATTTGGAAAATGTTGTTTGATTTGTTATCAACTATTATTTTACTATTTGTTCAGGATGATAGATTTCTGTTTTGCATTAGACTGGTTCATAATGATTGGTTACCTTTGTCTGTGTAGGCAAGGGATCCTCGATTTCATGCTCTTCCACATACTTCTCAAAGGGTTGGAGCTTTCTCAAATGCTGTCAATGAACTCGTTTATGAGGTTCTGATATTAAAAGTTCGGCAAAGGCTCAAAGATGTATCTAGAATGGCAATCTGGATGTCAGCTGGAGAAGACAATGCTTTTTCTTTACCAAGTTTTAGTGCCTACCCTCAACCATACGTTACCAGCATTGGTGAATATCTTCTTACTTTACCTCAGCAACTAGAGCCTCTTGTATTGGATGCTGGGACAACAGGATTGAATACCAACGCAGAGGCAAACACTGATGAAGCTCAATTTTTTGCAACTGAGTGGATGTTCAAGGTAGATTCAGAATTGTATTCAAATTGCAATGATTAGCTATTGAGTAATTTTAAATTTATCTAGTGTCATGGATTTGCTCTTCCCTTTCTCTGCCTTCTGATGTAAAAGTTACTGTAAAATAGGTTGCAGAAGGTGCCACAGCCCTTTACATTGAACAATTGCGAGGTATTCAGTCATTAAGTGATCATGGAGCTCAACAACTATCGGCAGATATTGAATATCTCTGTAATGTACTATCTGCTCTTTCAATGCCAATTCCTCCAGTTTTGGCTACTTTTCAGACCTGTCTCGCTACTTCTAGAGAGCAGCTTCGAGAACTTGTGAAGTCAGATGCAGCAAGTCAACTCGACTTACCAACTGCCCGGCTTATCTGTAAAATTCGTCATGTAACATTGGATTGATGTAATCAGTCTTATTGGTCAAGAGCATATCTTGCAGTTTGTGTTGCCAAATTCATCACACTAGGTGAGAATACTTAACGATCAGTTATAGAACGTAGGGAGATGAAGTTTCTGGACTGCAAGGAAAGTAGATTTAATGTAGCATATGAAGCTTTGAGTGGAAGGGAATCTTGATAGAGG
This sequence comes from Pinus albicaulis, assembly GCA_034641835.2. Classification (NCBI taxonomy): domain Eukaryota; kingdom Viridiplantae; phylum Streptophyta; class Pinopsida; order Pinales; family Pinaceae; genus Pinus; species Pinus albicaulis. Next base: position 528,858,349 of record CM076582.1, on the reverse strand, counting down.
CAATAAATGCTCTATCAATTAACTAGGGTTTTGCAGTACTCTGCAAGTTTCATTGCTCCTTTATGGCATTGGAGGTAATGGCACTAGGAATTTTCACATTTGTCCTGTAAAACATTGGATCCATTTTTGATTACCAGATATGTATTAAATAAACTTGATATTAACTGGCTCATTTTTATTTGAATTTAATAAAATATTTATGTTGAGTGGTTCTTTTTCATTCTCTAAGATGGGAAAAATCTTGTCAGATAAATATGTGATAGCACATATCTTTGCAAATGTTACGAGTTGGCTACATTTGATCGTATTGCAACAAAGAGTAGGCTCTGCAGAAAACAAATATTTCTAGAAGATTGCATCGTCTGCGCACTAGACATGAAATGAATGCTAAGCTGAGCTTCAGTGGGATAGGATTGACATGATGTTATTATGTGAGCTGTATTTTGAAAGCCTAAAAACTGTAAATCCAGATCCCACATTTCAAGAATGTGTTCTCAGATCTCAACCTATGTTTAAAACACAGGGTTGCATGTTCAGAGATATGCTACTCTTGATTGTATCATTTAAAGTCATAGCTAAATTCCAAATCATGAAAAATTGCTGCACCGGTAATAAAATTTCCAAATGCGATTGAAGCCAACTAGTTATCCATTCATACATTCAAATGCTTACCATTAACTCGATTATCAATATGAATTACAAGGAGAGATGGACAATTCGCTCCCTAATTAATTGTTTAATGGGCATGCATGCCAATAAATTGTTACTTTTATCACTCGTTCTGCCCATTGACGTGACTTCTTCTCAACTCTTCGAAATCAAATCTCCCAGTATAAAGCCTGCTAAGGCAGCCTTCCAGCTCCTTATCTGGTTGTGAAGTTGTTCTCAATATGATGTTTGCATCGATTTTTGATGGCCCAAAGGAGGACCACTTATCATGTACCCAAGTAATTGATATATATTATCTATATTATAAACATTAAGTAATTATCGCTAGTGTCTGTTTGGTATTATAAACCTTAACTCTTCTCTCTGGAGAGGTAAAGGCGAGGAAATAATGATTCCCACTGCAATCTGATTTGACTTGTTGGGTCTCAACTATTTGCTTCTGGTCGATAAGCAGATTAAAGAAATCTAGTAACAGATCGCATCCTTGAACATGGATAGTGGGGGAATGGTCGTGTCTGTTTGGTAGGATCATGACCTTTTCTGTTTATATACATAAATATTCTCTTCTGTTTATCCAAAAGCAGGAAGAAGTTTACAATATTCAGGGTTATTGGCCTAGTTTTTTTTGATATAATCTAAAGACCCTGAATTGCAACCGAAGTAACATCGTTCTATGTAAACAAAAGCTGTCCAAGTAAGCTTCCACTCCTGTAACATAATTTTGAATATGAGGCCATTAATTTTTTCTTTTTTTTTAAGTAAACGATTTCCTTGACCTATTTTATTTTATTTTATTATGAATGCCAAATATGTTCCCCTTCGGATGATTATTCTTGGAAACTACTTGTCCTTTTTGCATGGAGTTCTTGATTTACTAAACTAACAATCAAATTATAATTATAATGCACTACATGAAAAATGTATTTCTACATGAAAAATATATTTTTAGAGGGTTTTTAGTATTCATAGTGATGATTTAGGGTCAAGTACGTAGGTGAGTAGATGACAGTGAAAGCTCTTAATATAAACAATGAATCAACTAAAGTCACAAATTTATGGTGACCTTCTCATACGATAATGAAGTCTCTTGGATTTCCTTTTCACTCTACAGTTGAAGAGTAGATTTTTACCAAAAGAGAAACTATTGGAGAAGTTTATTTTTTACCAAAAGAGAATCTGTTGGAGAAGTTTATAGGGCGCCTTATCTCAAACTCTTTCTTTGGGGTATTTATGAGTTAATTAACTTATGAAGTCATTTTTTTAATTAGGCCTATTAAATAGTGGATGTATGGTTACTCAATGTGAAAGGGTTGTCCTTATTAACAAGGTCCACTAGGTGGTGGATACTTGTTAATGATGCAAACACAAGTAGTTGGGAGTTTGCTGACTGAGAAACTGTTTATAAGGGCAAAAGGCTATATAATGTTTTTCAAGTATTTTCATCATATTGGAGCTTGCTCAATTGGAGTTTTACTTTATGTAGTTTATATTTCTTCATATATTGGTCACAATTTACTATTTCTTATAATCAAGTTTTTTTTTTTGTGTATTTACTATTTTACTTTATGTAGTTTATATTTCTTCATATATTGGTCAAAATTTACTATTTCTTATAATCAAGTACACTACATAGGGTGAAGGGTAAGGTGGTTAACTCGATTGGGTCATACTCCTACTACACAATTATGACTTGTTCAACAAAAATTGGGTCTCACACATCAGTTTAATATCTAACTACCTTGTGACTTCAAATTAGATTATCATTATTATAATATTGGGTTTAGATTCATGAATGCTCTTTCAAAGGAAGTTATAAATAACCTTCTTGGACTTATGATGTCAAGGGTCCTATGAATACAATTTTCTTGTACCTTTCTTGGCATTTGGAGTTATGCTTGTCATGTTCCTTGTGGTTCTCCTTATATTGGATCTCATTAATAAATTAAGAGAATGGTTTTGCCTATCAAAAATAAGCAATGAAGCAGAACCTGAATTGATAGGTATCACAAGTATTGTTGATAGATGTGGGTTTTCAAGATATTTCAAGTTTTAACAAAAAAAAAAAACTATACATGTAACCTAAACAAGAGAGTAAGGTGCCTTTTTATATGAGATTTGGGGAAGGTTTAAATATCCAACTAACACCACATTGTCTATTCTTGACATGTATCATTAAATGGATATTTTTGAGAACTCAAAATAAATGGTTTGAGGAAAGAATGTGTAATCATAAATGGAATCAAACTCGTTACTTCCAGGAAAAAAAGAGCTGAAAAAGGAAGATAAGCAAAGGAAGAGAAAATATTTCTCTGCCAAGATGGAAAAAAAATGCTGTCTTCTGGTCACTTCAATTGCCACCACATTAGACAACTGAAATGCAGCCCTACAAGCATTAAAATATGTTATAACTAGAAAAGCATAGCATTTAATTTAATATCAAGAAACATACAACTTCATCATATACAAATGAGCATACAAGATAATGAGAACTATTACCTGTTTGAATTTGCAATCTCAATGGCAATATCAAGAGCGATCATGGGGGTTAAGAAGTCTCGCATTTACCCAAAAGAATTATATTTTCAATTTAGTTGAATTTGTCATTTTTATCTTAAATTTGTGGGCACATTTCACTAATTTATGATTTCATAGCGGAATGCATTTATCTTCCAAAAAACAATGCCAAATTATGCTTAATTTTTTTATGAATGGATGAATTGATTTAATTAAATTTTGCAAAGGCCTTTTTTTAGTAGATAGAACTTGCATGAAAGTCTAGAATTATTTAAAGTTTAAATTTTTTAATATAGTCTTGGAAAAGACCACATTGACTGAGCCTTCTAATGTATTGGACTTTAAATCCATTGCAAAATTAAGCAAATTTGATGTAGGGTAGTGAAACGTAGGGTACTAGGTAAATGATGGAGTGAGATGATATCATGCATCCTGCATAAAAAACAAGGTGAGTACAGAAATTTTTTGGATAGGCAACGTGGAAGAGTACAATGGAAAATTGAGACTCCCACATCCCTCCACATTATAACACGATGGCAATGTGGATGGTAGGGAGGAGGTTCACTAAGATGTGGGAGTGAATTTCCACATGCTGCCTTCACATCCATAATAATGTGGAGTGTGGAGTATGGGAAGCTACGAAGAGGGTATAATATGGGGTGTGGACCCCACCCCTTATTATCAAAATAGACCTCAAAGTTGATTGTAGGGGAATACATCAAAAAGGAAAAATTACGAGGTTTGACATGACTTGTTAGAATTTTCCATGTGTCAAAGAGCATAAAATGAAGAATTTACAAGCAAATTATAGTGTAGGTTCATCCATGTAATGTCTAGACCATAGGTTTAAGGATTAAATTATACCCTTTGGAATACACATGACATGAATAGGATGATTGGTGGTTTACAACCTTTGGTCATGCCAACAACAAGAGGAGCACGAGATGAAATATTGTTCAATAGAAGGATGATGAGGTGATGGCCCCTAAATTGTCATTTTATTGCTCTACTACTTGCCATAATTTTGATACTTTTACCTCACAAACTTAAGCCCTTCCTAGATTTATTACTTTCGAATGACTAAACTGAATGATTTTGACTTATGCTTATTTTAATGAAAATGATTTTAAATATTTCAATTGATGTAATATATGTATGGTATGCTAAGTGTTTTTTTTATTAGAGATTTACTTTGTGGATTTCAATACATAAGCTAATGTGGTTTGCAAGCAAGAAGATTAGTGTAATTCCAGTGATGAATTTCTAGATAAATCTCATGCCAATCAATCAAGAGGAGGTTTGACCTCACATTATTGACCCTTTTCAAATATACACCACATTTCAATTAGTTGAAGGGGTAAAAAATTAAATGGTTTTTTTCCTGACAAATAAAGAATGACCCTAAGATTGCAAGCTTTAGGAAGCATCAATAAATTTATTAGGAAGTTCTGACATCATCCAAATCTTAAATGAGAATTCAAATTTGTAGAGGGAGTGGTGGCACCCAAATGTTGATCACATAGACCAGAATGCTAGGTTTATTGAAATACACCACTATAGGATGAGTTCCATTTGTTTAATTCCACTTGTACACCATCATTTCACTAAAATGACTTAGGGAACAACTCTTTCGATACTATTTTCATCATATTCACCTTCATTTCATTAAAATGACTTCGAAAACTATTTTCCTAAGATATTTGTACATAAAGTCATAAGCACATTTTATGATTTTTTCCTCTTGATTTTATCCTCAAAAAACAAAATAAATTAAAAATAAGAAATTAATGGTTAAATTTGTTGAATTTTCATGATATCCTAATATGATAATTACTTTCCAATGATTCTTTAATCTATTCATCTTATATCACATTCATCATTAAGAAATTATACATAGGAAATCTCAAAATAGTAAAACAATAATGAAGTAGGATCATGAAGAGACAACCAAACACAAGAGACAAATTTTTAACCTGAGAAAACCCTAACTAGGGAAAAACACACCAACCTTTTCTTAGAGAAATTATTCAATTCAACAAGAGATATAATTTGAATTTTCCAGTCAAATAGAGTCAAACTGCCCAATAAACAAGCCTAGGTCCAACATGGTCAAATTGAGAAATTTTAGCCTCCTAAAATTGTGGCCTCCTATACTTTCCTCAAAATTTGAATTGCTTCTTAGAAATATACACAGAAAACTTCTCTCTAATACCACATGTGAAAAGTCAAACAAAGGTCAAACATAGATGAAAGATTGCTCGGTCAATGATGGACTATTTTGGTCAAATTTCAGACTTCTTTCAATATTTCTTCTTTGTATATATTAACGTAAGATTAGATGTCTGTGTGACTGAATTGGTGCCAAATGGAGAAGGTCGAGTATCTTTATATAGTGGTCTTATGGTACCTAAGGGGCATGTCCCTTTGACTAGGTTGACCTATCCTTATAGTGGGCCTACTTGCCTTTTGTAGGAAAAGTAGATTAAAAATTAAAATTTTAAATTTCTTTCTATTGATTTCTTTTTAGGGCTGACTTGAATACTGACCATAGCCACAAAAAGTCAATAGTCCCTCTTGGATACTAGTAGGTATTCCCTTGACTTCTTCAAATGATCTCTTCTTGAAAATATTCTCTATCCCAAGAAAGGTTTAGTGGGTTAGCTATGTTGATGAATCCATTCACCTCATGTTCTATACTAGAACAATGTGGAAAGAATCCTGCATCGACATGATGTAAAGGAATCTAGTCACCCACTAGACACATCCCCTTTGCAAATGGATCTAGTCACCCACTGGCTAAAGGCCTTCTGGGGTCCGGCTGTGCAAATACCTTTTGGCCTTCTGGGTTAAGACTAGTCCTTGTTTCACCAATCCACCAAGTTGCGACTTGGAATCAAGCATCCCCTGACACATGGTGAAACCATGGGCTCATTTACCATTCCCACATGTTGTCACATGCTATTGAATGGAAAATCACGTGCCCGATGCTATAGGCACTCAATCAAACCATTAGCTAAATAACCATTGGTGATATGGTCAGGTAACTCCGGGCCTTGATGCTGTCTAGGCCAATTTCCTTAGCCACATTACATGGACGCTTTTCAATATCCATGACCTGTCAATATCCTGACCTAGGGAGAATCTCTACCCCTTGATTCTACAACATCAACATTCCCTTTAACTAAGGGAAGCATTCTCCACGACTCCAAGATTTTCCTTGAAGTACACAAACTTCGTCATGAGAAAGAGGCTTTGTGAGAATGTCAGTAATCCTACTCGTTTGTAGAAATGCATTGGAGCCTCACTGCTCTCGACTATACCATATCCTTGCACTTGATATCAATGTGCTTTGAATTATCATCATGGTTTTATCCAACATCTAATTAAACAATATTGCGAATATCTTCTGAAACCACACTGCTTCACAACTCACCGAACTAGCCGCAATATACTCAACCTATGTAGTCCTAAGTGTCACAGTTGTTGAGTTTTAACAAGAAGATCCTAGTGAAAATTATGCACCTACACTAGGATGGAGCCTCAGGCTATTTTTAGGTGGATGTCTATTTATAAACGCATGAGAAAATTCTATTTATAGATGAGGTCTATTTATAGATGTATGTGCAAGTTCTATTTATAGATTGCATGTATATTTATAGATGCATGTCGGCTATTATTATCCCTTAATATTAGTTGGACAATTAAAAATAATATATTCTCAATGAGAACTTGGAAATAGTTAATTGAAGTGGAAAATCAGTTAGCTATATCAATTTGGAGTTGAGTGGTTGGTTGGTGAGACATGCAAGTGGACTTTGTTGTAACACAGTTGGAAGTGCAGTTATGAAAGTTGTAAAGTAGTTTAACTCAGTTAAGTGAGTTAAACTTAGTTGTGCTAGTTGTAGCTGAAGACACACTAGTGAGAGATAAAGTGAATTAATTATTAATTAATTCACAATCAGTGGCCTCACATGCAACTGAAGATTTACTACTATTAACTGCGTGCATGTCAAATCCAGTGGAGACCCAGTTGAGATGTAGGTGAAAGGGACAGGTGACTATCAGTTGTGACATTATCGGTTGCACACATGCAACCACACACACATTGGATGTGCCCATGAGGATTGCGAAGTCAAGACAAGCTTGATTCCATTCATTCAAGGATTGCTATCAGCTGGGATCGCGTAGTGGAGGTAGGCTGCTAGGAGACAGTAAATTGGCTAAGGAACTTGCGAATTTTTGGATGACAGTGTGAGACAATTAGCTATTGTACTGAGAGCTCTTGGAGTAGATATTTGTATGTAATTTTTTCATGATCCATGATATAATACATAATAGAAGGTAGTGGGGTTTTTAGCTATATGCTTTCCTCGGGTAAATTATCTGTGTTATGTGTGATTGATCTTTCTTCATGATATTGTGATTGGTGATTGTGTTTTAAATTCTGAAACTATTTGTAGAAGAAATTATGTATTTAACAGGAGCATATTATTGTTAGACCAGGAGAATCCATGCAATACATATTTTGTATTAAATTTCTACATGGTATCGAAGGACATGAAATTGCAATTTTGAAGTAGGAGTTGAGTTTGTTGGTGGAAAGAATTCGAATTTGCAGAAAGACTTTCTTGGCGCCACAACTGATTCAAGATAGAAATGGCTTTCAATGGATTGAGGGTAGAGTATGCACTCAAGGGTAGCTCGAACTACATTTTTTGGAAGGACATGATGGAGGCAGTACTCGAAGACAATGGCTTAAAGGAATTCATTGAAAAAGATGTTCCTAAGCTAGATGCTGCAAATCTTGATGCATGGCTAAAGAAAGTGGCAAAGGCAAGGAGGATTCTGTTGGAGGGAGTACGAGACCACATTGTCTCAAACCTCCATGGGAAAGACACACCATATGATATGTGGAAGGCTTTGATGGATCTATTCAAAAGCAGCAGCGACCATAGGAAATTGACGCTCAAAGATAAACTCAGAAAGATCAAGATGGAAAAGGGCGACAACATTTCAAAGTATCTCACAAAATTTGTCCAATGTCGGGATGAACTGGGGAGTGTGGGAATAACTGTTGATGATGATGATTTGGTGAGTTTGGCTCTCTTGGGAATTCCTAAGAGTTGGCACAGTTATGAAGACTCTGTCAACGGACATGAAATATTGCTGGATTGGGAACGACTGTGGTCGGATCTGGTGTAGGAGGATTTCAGGCAAAGCACCAGAGATGGCTCTTCATCAAAGAATGATGATGAAGAGGATTGTTATTTGGATGCCAAGGAGAAGAAGTGGAAGGGGAAGAAATTCCAGTCTAAATCTGAGCCTAAAGGCAAGAAGCTGGATATGTCCAAGGTGAAGTGTTTTCACTGTCATGAACAAGGGCATCTCACTACTAACTGTCCGCAAAAGTAGAAGAACAAGAAGGCTGCTGGAGCTGCAGCTGGTGAGGCCCTTGCCTCGCAATTTGAGCTTGAATTCTCTTTGATCGCATGCATGGTGTCAAGTGCATTAGGATTGGTGTGGTATTTGGATAGTGGCGCTTCCTTTCACATGATGGGAGATATGAACTTTTCAAAGGACTTGGAGAGAAAGGTTCAAGCATGCATATAGATGGGTTTACTATGACGATACAAACAGACCGAAATTGGTACTATTACCTTCTCAGGCTCCGATTCAAACCATTTCAATTGAATATATGCATGTACCAGGTTTGAAGAAAAATTTGGTCTCAATTGCAATGTTGGAGGACAGAGGCTATGAAATTGTGTTTAGTGATGGGAAAGCATTCCTGCGACATAAAAAAATGGGTCAAGCCAAGAGGATAGGGATTCGAGTTAATAATTTCTACAAGCTGGAGGTAGATGGTTTTTACTGCCATGATGGGCAAGGTGGAAAAAGTGATGAGCCGGGATGAGGGCAAATTATGCACAGGCGATTGGGCCATCTTCATCATGGAGCCTTGAAAGTCATGCATCAAATATCTACTGGAATTCCAATGGGAACACTTGCTAAGTTATATCAGTGCAAGGGTTGCACCATGGGGAAGTATGTAAAGTCCACCTTTCATGAAAAGGAGAACTGTGCTTCGGGGATCCTTGAGAGAGTTCAAACAGATGTGTGTGGACTGTTCTCGGTTGCTTCAACAAAAAAACATAAGTACTATGTTATTTTTGTTGATTAATTTTCTCGTAAATGCTGGATCTTCTTCACGCAGAAGAAAGATCAAACATTCTCAAAGTTCTGTGAGTTTAAGGCATTGGTGGAGAAAGAGTCGGGGAAGCAAGTGAAGGATCTGAGGAGCGATAATGGTGGAGAATACATCTCTAACGAATTCAAGAAATTTTGTAGCAAAGAAGGAATTCAAAGAGAACTTATAGTGCCTCATAACCCACAACAAAATGGGATCGTGGAGAGGAAGAACAGAATGATCATGGGTGCAACATGAGTGATGTTGCATGATCAGGGCCTACCAATGCATTTTTGGGCGGAAGCATGCAACACTGCAGTTTATGTGCAAAACCTTTGTCCTCATAGATTACTTCGCATGAGTACACCTGAAGAATATTTCATTGGTAAGAAACCAGATGTTTCACATTTTAAGATTTTTGGATCATCAGTTTATGTGCATGTGACCAAGGACGGTAGGAAAAAGCTGGAGCCGACTGCTAAAGTTGGGATATTTGTGGGGTACACAGAAACACCCCATAATTATCGTGTGTATTTTCCAAACAATCAAATGACTGTGGTGCGACGGGATATACAATTCGATGAGGGGAAAGCCATGCGATTGTCGCTTGAGAGGGAGCTGGACTTGCATGTAGAGGAGGAACTACTGGTTCCCAAAGATGAGTCTCTATATGTGGATCAACCACAAGAGGAGGTTCATGGAGCGGAGGAGTCCACTCATGCAGAGCCAACCATCAGAACTGGTAGAAGGTGTACCACAGAAGCTGATATACTGAGACTTGATGCTGCACAGAATGTAGGAGTCCCTACTTCACACCGCAGACAAAGATAGTCTCCTGACTGATTGACTGGATACATGGCTCTCATGAGAAAATGTATTGTGACTGAACCATCTTCCTTTCAGGAAGATGTGCAAAAGACCACATGGGTAGATGCAATGGTGGAGGAGTATGACTCCACTGTCAAAAAAGTGCTTAGGAAATTGTTCCAAGGCCGATTGATAAATTAGTGGTAGATCGATCTACAAGGTAAAGCAAGCTACTGATGGGAGTGTTGAGCAACACTGTTAAACACACACATGGTTTAGGGAGAAGAATAAACACACACAACAAGAAAATCAACACACAATGAAGGATAAGTGTGCAACTCTATTTTTTTCCATTATACATGATGTACATTTATAGTACAATGGTGTGACTCTTGGTTTCACATTCCAAGGTCACTTGGACTCCATTGTGACTTTTCACATTCCACACCTACCCATGGAGGATTAGGTGTTCCAACATTCCCCCCCTTAATTCGAAGGGGTATGTGTGAGTCCAAGAAGAGAGTTGTAATACAAATCTGCAAAGTATGCATGGCAACACTTGGGCTGAATCAACTCTCTGAAATGTTGGCAAAAAGAGGTGGTTTAAGGATGACCACCAACACTGGAATGAAATACTTGTTGTAGTTCCCAGAACTCTTCCAAGCGGCAAGAAGATGAGAAACACGTTGGGGTGTCCCTCATAAAAAAGGGAGACCTTCAACTAAAAGGGAGTCACAACTTTGTGATAGTATAAGGATTACCAACAACTTCTTTAAGATGCTTGAAGCATTTCTGGAGCCTCCAACTATTTGTGAAGGTAGAGAGCTTACCTTTGAAGTGTCCCTCATATATGAAAGGGAGACCTTCAACCTAAAAGAAGGGAGGTCTACAACCTGTGATGGTTTAAGGCTGTCCACCAACCAAAGATGATGGTTTAAGGCTGTCCACTAACCAAAGGCATGCTCATGGGCATCTGTGTCTTTGGCTACAACTCTGAATTTGGAATGAAGAATTGTGGCTCAGGCTCGCTTGAACTGCTGTGTCTCTGGCTACAACTCTGAACATGGAATGAGAGATTGTGGCTCAGGCTCGTTTGATCTGACGTCGAAGCTTGTAGATGACCACCATTTTCCCCCCTGTTAGGGACAAGGTGAGACGATGGCGAAAACTCAACTGCAAGTTTGCTCAATATCCGTGAACAAGTTCTGACATGTGACTTAAACATCTTCTTGGCCGCTGATGCCCATTGCCAAGAAGCGAGCCATCCAAGATGAATCTTTGTTCTTGCAGGAGGCTTGTTTTTGAAGCATCTATCTGAAGAATGGGTGTGCCGACCATAGTGCTTGCATGGATGAAGATCAAAACAATGATCTTCATGCTGGCCAGCCTCGATCGGTGTTGGCATTTGTCTGTTGTTGTGGCGGAGGCGGATACGGAACAGGCACGGGTGTGTCACTCTGAGGGAATCGTTACTCTGTGATGGGCTTGGTGTAGTGCGGAATATGAAATGACACGCTTTGTCATATCCGACCCAGTCGGTGCTGTTATTGGAATGACTCTTCCCAGATACGATGATGAGCGAGAAAGTGCAGGTTAGGCTGCATCTGCATGTAAATCTGCTCTTGTGCAAGGAACTGAATGTGAATCAACTTCAACTTTACTGACTTGCTGCTGATGGGAGTCCTTCTCAATCTTCTAAATAGAAACAGGTTCAGAATGGTGACTCTTTTGCTGAAGTTCATCTTGCTAAAGCTGAGATTCAAACTGCAAAAACTCAATCTTTTCTTGTGCATCTTGCAAACAACTTTGAATATTACAAAGAACATTCTTGCTCATTTTTACCATATCATGAACACTGGAATGAATGAGGTTATTCAACAATTCTAATGCCTCATTGATTTTAGCCATTTTCAACAACTTATGCTCAAAAAATGAAAGGGTGTCAGCTTCAACCGAAAATGTACCCGTTTACAATATGATTCAACTTAATTTCAAGAAATACAAATGACTCCAAAGAACTTCCAACTATGGAAATCTCAAAGTACAAAATGTGCTCCTCAAATTATGGAGGACCTCAAGGTATAGACTTGACTGTCTAACTGACAAGTAAAAATGACTTGCATAATTTTTTTTTCCAACAACTCAGATTTACACTTCAAGTCTTGATTGCAACTATGAATGAAGATGCAAATTCTACTCACTATACACTATAAGTTCAATACAACATCTCTGCAAAATATTTGTATGAATGTGTAGCAAAAAACACTTGTGCAAGAATCCTTTAAGGCAGTTGATTTTTCTTCTTCAAGGAGCTGTTTAACACCAAAAACAACTCAACTCAACTCAACAAAAGGAGGAGGTTCACAAGCTTGGATGCTTGACCTTGCTGTACTGAAGAATGCAATAGAAATTAAGAGAAACTCCACAAATCAGAAAATTTATGTCCAAATAATGAATGCCACTGCTGTTTTCAAAATGAGGACCAATTTGTCTTCACATGTCACTTTCTTCAGAAAATCATCCTTCAAATCACAATGCAAGTTTTAATTTTCTTCGTTATGTGTACAACCCATTTGCTTCATATGTCATTTCCTCATTTCTCGCTGTTCATTTCCTCTCTTCCTCTCTCTCTATTGTTTTATTTATTTATTTTTTATTATTTTTTTTTTTGAAAAAAAAAATAGGGAAAACATAGGTAAAACTGGGGAAGGTATTTACTGGAGGAGATGTTTTCTGGGGAAGGTATTACCTAAGGGAAGTTTTTACTAGAGGAGGTGAAATCTGGGGAATATTTTATCTGTAAAAAAAATTAAAAAAATAAATTATTTACAGATTTAAAAGAAAAGGGAATTAGTTTGAAAAAAAAAAGAGGGGGAATTTTAACTATAGAAAAAATTTTAAAAATAAAAGAAGATTGAGTTAAAAAATTTAAAATGTAGAAAACCTTGTGCGTTGAGGGGAGATGGGGGTTTGGGGAAGAGGTGAGTGTGGATTGAGGTAGCGTGGGCGAGTGTGAGTCATGTAGAGTGGGATTGAGCGACGTGGGTTGAGTGAGGGGGATGGGGAATAGTGCAGAGGGTGGAGGGTAAGGCGTAGAGAGGGCGAAGAGGAGAGTATGGGTGAGAGGGTGAAGGGCGGAGGGAGGGGTGGAGTTTGAGTGGTGTGAGGAGTTGGGTATGAGGGAGCCACGAGGACTATCGTGGGGAGGCCGAGCAGCCAAGGGGTTGAGAGGGGGGTATGTGAGGAGCATTGAGAGGGGCGAGAACCGTGAGGGGAGAGGAGCGATGAGAGGAGGGGTCGTAGGGTGAGCGGGGAGGGAGCACAGGAGTGTAAGGGGTAATGGGTTGAGAGGTGAGTGTTGGGAGTGAGTGTAGGCAGGATGGGGAGCCGTGAGGCCAAGGAGAGGAAGGAATTTAAAACTATAAAAAAAACACAACAGCGTATGCAGGGAAGTCGAGTAGGGAAGAGGGGTATGCAGGGTAGTCGAGTAGGGAAGAGGGGGGTGGCTGGGGATTGGTGTGAGGCCGTGAGAGCCGAGGAGCCCAGTGCTCAGAAATTTTATTTTTTATTTTTATTTATTTATTTTATTTTTTAAATAAAAAAGACAGCAGAGAGTAGGAAATCGACTTTAAAATAGCAGCAAAATTTCACTGATATACAACAGGGGTTGGCAGAATTTTGCAGTGAAACACAGGTAGAAGACTCAGAAATTTTCCAGAGAATTGCATAAATTTCATGAAATATAGCAGCAGTAGAAAACACAACAGAGTAATGTGCATAAATTGTAGAAAATTTTCCAGTAAAAACTCAGAAATCTGTTTAGAAAATTCTTCAGAAACCCTCTTTACACTGTTTTCCAGCAGCTCTCCAAAATGTGCAGAAATTTAAAAGTAGGCAGAAATTGCAGGGAAACAATCAGAATTGCAATCAAATCATCACTCTTTATGGCTGAGCTGGGATGCCCGATCAAGCGGTGAAGACTTTTCGGCAATGCTCGGACTTCGACTGCGGACACTCCGTGAAATGCTTCAATGCCGCACTCTGTGCTCTGTATGCAGAAAAACAACACCAGCGGATGCTCTGATACCCGAAATAGTCAGTAGCAAATCCTAAATAAACTTTGTTGATTCCAAACTTATTACAAACACTGAGGAAATATAGACCAATAATGAAGTTTGAAACCCAGTGCATTCCAAGAGACAAAGAAACAAACTTGGCACAAATGCGTGATGCAAAATCTCAGGTAGAAGTAAGGCCGGAACAAGACCAGCTCCCAAGGAAAATGAAACAACGTACAAGACAATTCGTGAATCGACTATACGGTTCGTCTTTGCTCTCCGTGGTCCTGATTATGGCTTTGTTGTCTACTTTTTGGCTGCAGAACATTTGTCTAAACAGTCTGCATTTGATGCTGAAATTTTAGTTAGAGAAATCAGGCCAAAGGTTGTGGTTGCACAAATAGGCCCTTTGTCATTGGATGATGTTCGAGAAGAAGAAAACAATTTGGGTGGTGATGATACTTGCTTTGTGCCAACGTCTTGGCTAGGTGTGCTCAAGGGTTGTTTTTCGAAGAGAATAAATTCTAGTAAATATGAAAGTAGGGCTAGCTCACAAGTTTTACAAACAATTTTTGGGACAGGCTTTTATGGTCATGTTTTGGCTGCAAAACAGGTAGCAACAGAAAACCATTTCCTATTCCCGTTTTCTTGAAACTCCATGCAGAAATGGTCAAGACAGTGAATTGGATGCCAATCACGCAATACCAGTCATTTAACACAGATAAAATACATTCAAACAATTCAATGTTGCGGTCTTCAGTAATTTTAAACACATACCATTCAACACAGATTGAACGCAGACCCAAAGAGCTTTATGAGCCTCCAATCAAATGGCCCGATGCCTAAAGACAAAAATAGGGCTAGAACTTGAGCTCTAAGAGATTCCAAGCATTCATTTCACATTCACATTCATAGGCCAGCACTATTTAGAAGCTTAATGGAGCCTCTAAACCCGGAGCTCTGATACCATGTTAAACACACACATGGTGTGGGGAGAAGAATAAACACACACAACAAGAAACTCAACACACAATGAAGGATAAGCGTGCAGCTTTATTTTGTTCCATTATGCATGATGTACATTTATAGTACAATGGTGTGACTCTTGGTTTCACATTCCAAGGTCACTTGGACTCCATTGTGACTTTTCGCATTCCACACCTACAAGGCCAGATTTTTGGCCCGGGGCTTCACAAAGATCGAGGGGATAGATTATGAAGACACCTTTGCACTTGTCGCAAGGTATTCTTCCATAAGGACCATCCTTTCTCTCTCAGCGTAGATGGGTTGGTGCATTCATCAGATGAATGTAAAGACTATGTTTGTCAATGGGATCATTGAGGAAGAGGTGTACAGAGAGCAGCCTGAAGGATTTGAGATCTTCAACAACGAGTCACATGTGTGCCGACTCAAAAGAGCGCTGTATGGGCTGAAGCAAGCACCTCTTTCTTGGTACACTCAGATAAAAAACTATTTCACTGGACTGGGCTTCACCAAAAGTGAAGCAGATGTAAACCTATACCAAATTGTGGTGGAGGGTAAGCTTTTAATCATTTTTCTTTATGTTGATGATTTAATATTGAATGGTGATGAGAAGCTGATATAGTAATTCAAGGAGGATCTTGCAAAGGAGTCCAAGATGAAGGATATATGCCTCCTTCATTATTTCCTTGGATTGGAAATATGGCAGTGAGATGGTGAACTTTTTGTGTCTCAAGGAAAGTATGCAAGGGAGATACTGGGTAAGTTTCACATGGAGGGATACAAACCCATGGATACTCCTCCTCTAGGAAATTGGAGGAAAGAGGATGCTACTTCTGGAGAGGTAGTGGATGCTACTGTCTATAGATAGTTAGTGGGTTCGCTAATGTATCTAGTGAACACGAGACCATACATCTGCTATGCGGTTAACCAGCTAAGTCAAGCTATGGTTAAGCCTACCAAGCTCTTTTGGAATGCGGGCAAGCATGTCCTGAGATACTTGAGTAGTATATCAGAGTATGGTTTATGTTACAGACAGACGGATGAGGTGAAGTTACATGGATTCACCAATGCAGATTGGGTAGGAATCCCATCGGACATAAAGAGCAAATCAGGGGGGATCTTTAGCATTGGATCTACAACTGTTTCTTGGTATAGAAGGAAGCAGATATCCATGGCACTCAGTTAAGTGGAAGAGGAATACATGTCATCGAGTCAAGCTTCATGTGAGGCTATCTGGATGAGAAAGGTCTTGGTTGGTTTTTTTGGTTCGCATTTAAATCTGACAGTGATTCATTGTGATAATTAGAGTTGCATTAAAGTCTTGATTAATCCTGTGTTTCATGATCGATCTAAGAATATAGATATTAGGTACCATCATCTCAGAGATTGAGTGTAGAGGAAGATCATGTTTCTTTAGTACATTCCTATGGAAGATCAGGGTGTAGATATTCTGATGAAGGCGCTCACCAGGAGAAAATTCGAATACCATAGAGACATGATTGGGGCGAAGGATAATCCCTTTCTTGTTGAGATAGAGTGTTTAGATTCAACAAGAAGATCCCAGTGAAAATTATGCATCTACACTAAGATGGAGCCTCAGGCTATTTTTAGGTGGATGTCTATTTATAGATGCATGAGAAAATTCTATTTATAGATGTATGTGCAAGTTCTATTTATAGATGCATGTCAGCTATTACTATCCCTTAATATTATTTGGACAATAAACAATAATCTATTCTCAATGCCACTTGGAAATAGTTAACTGAAGTGGAAAATCAGTTAGCTATAGGAATTTCGAGTTGAGTGGTTGGTTGGTGGTACATGCAAGTGGACTTAGTTGTAACTAAGTGATTCGAAGTTGTAACAGAGTTGGAAGTGCAATCATGAAAGTTGTAAAGTAGTTTAACTCAATTAAGTGAGTTAAACTCAGTTGTGCTAGTTGTAACCGAAGATACACTAGTGAGAGATCAAGTGAATTAATTATTAATTAATTCAAAATCAGTGGCCTCACATGTAGCTGAAGATTTACTACTATTAACTGCAGGCATGTCAGATCCAGTGGAGACCCAGTTGAGATGTAGGTGAAAGGGACAATTGACTATCAATTGTGATATTATCAGTTGCACACATGCACCCAAACACACATTGGATGTGCCCATGAGGATTGCGTAGTCAAGACAAGATGAATTCCATTCATTTAGGGATTTCTATCAAGTGGGATTGCACAGTGGAGGCAGGCTGTCAAGGGATAGTAAATTGGATAAGGAACTTGCCAATTTTTGGATGACAATGTGAGATAGTTAGCTATTGTACTGAGAGCTCCTGAAGTAGAGCTTTGTATGTAATTGTTTCATGATCCATGATATAATACATAATAGAATATAATGGGGTTTTTAGGTATATGCTTTCCCCGGGTAAATTATCTGTGTTATGTGTGATTGATCTTTCTTCATGATATTGTGATTGGCGATTTAGTTTCAAATTCCACAAATATTTTGCAGAAGAGATTCTGTATTTAACAGTAGCATATTTTTGTTAGATCAAGAGAATCCAGGCAATGCACATTTCTTATTAAATTTCTACAGATGTCTTCTTCCTGCCCAAGCAGAATCCAAACTGAATCATCATCTTGATGTGCTCTTCTTATCTTCAAAACTATCTTCCCAATATGAATTTGTATATCTCAATAGTTTTACTTTATCATATGAAACATATCTCAATCAACTGTACCATTTTGGTACCTCAAAATATGACGTACCGCAACTGCTTTCTAGTCACCCTGACAATCTTGGTTTCTCCCTCTGCTGCTCAACTTCTTCAGATTGGTAATAATGGGAATGGTCATGGACTTGCTATCCATCATCCCAACTATTTGAAAAAACGTAACAACATACTTACTTTTGGCCAAGGAATATCTCACCTAGATTCTGTGACACTAACTAAGAAGTAATGTATGCAATCAATATCCTTCATATTGAACTTAGAGGTCAAATCCCTCTGACATTGAAGCAATGATTGACTTCTCCCTCTATCACGGAATCAAATCCTCCTGCTGCTACTGCCCCGACTGTTACATAAGTCCTTCTCTCATTATAAACAAGCCATATAATAACAAGATCAACCAAAACTCATCAGATATCCATCCATAAAAGAGTACCATGCTCGAGGTCTATAAACAACCTTCTTTGTCTACAAACATGAGATTCCCTCTCTTGTAACCCAAAACCCCGTGGTAGCTCTATGCAAACTTCTTCCTCAATTAATTCATTCATTAGGGGAATTTTGAGGTCTAAAATGGGCCTCCTGAGAAAATTATAAAATAATAGTGGAAATAATAAAATAAGATTTGATGACATCATCATATTTTAGAGGGAAAAAAGAAAAAAAAAAATTTTCAACTCATATTTTCAACTTATCTCCCAAAGTTTTTACTCAAATTTCGAGCGGGAGTACTCATTGGATGAAAAATTTAATTCCTCATCCAAGGAGCCATGTTGCATACTTTCGATGGACCCTGCTACACGAAAAATGAGAAATACATGAAAAACGTAATTGCAATCATGTTTTTTCATGTATTTCTCATTTTTCATGTAATAGGGTCCATCAAAAGTATGCAACATGGATACTCCTTGGATGAGGAATTAAATTATGCATCCAATGAGTACTCCCACTTGAAATTTGAGTAAAAAATTTGGGAGATAAGTTGAAAATACGAGTTGAAAAAGTAGTTTTATTATTTGATTATTTTTTAATATTTTTACCCTTTTACTTAAAAATGGTGAATCATCCCCCATGGTTGAGATCATCATCTTGAATCCCATTGGTCCTTATAAAGTCTATTTTGTTTGTACATTTTCTTAGGAGATCCATTTTAGACCTCAAAATTCCCCTAATGGAGGAAAGACGTCTCTACATCAACTTGATGTAATTTACAACCCATAATAGAAGCAACAAAAATAATCATTCTAATAGAAGTGTACCTGACAATTGGAACAAATGTCTCCTCATATACCTCTTCCTCTTTTTGGGATAATCCTCATGAATCTTGCTTTGTACTTCTCTTTTTTTCCATCTACTGCATACTTAATATTGTAGATCCACTTGTAAGTCAACACTGACTTCTCTTCGGCATGATTTCCTCCATCATGGATTCCTTCAAAATTGTTGGTATGCTTTATTCCTCTAAACTAGGAGCTATTATGGCCATCAGACATGATTCTATATGTCAGTACAATTCCCCCCTATTGAACAAAAATCACTTTGGGAGAATCATCATGTCCCAAGATTTCCTTCATTATTCCTCTTGTCAGGGTTATGTTGCTAGAGCCTTGAAAACCTTTACGATGTACCTGCAACCTTCACTAGTAGGTCATGGAAGAAACGATTATAACCCATAAAAAAAAACAAAGACAGGAGGATAAGAAGAGTTAAATTAATAATAATAATCAAGGAATAAAGTTATGAAGTCCTTACGTTTTGGGGATTGAAGGAAATTTGTTAGCTCCCTCTTGATCCTTGCTTTCTTTGTAGAAATCATATAAATGCATATGCAAACTCATCATCTTTGTCCTCATCATCATCCATTAATGCATGTTGCTGTCTTTTCTTCCTTACATGAGCTAGGGTTTCATTATTCAGTGGAATCTTCAATATAGGCCTAGCTCTAGGGTTTTATCCACAAACCCTACTTCTTTTTCATCCAAGGATTCTTAGCCTTCTAAATTTTCGTCAAGCTTTGTCATGTGCAAATTTTCTAGCTATAGATAATTTAGGTGGGACAATTCATCCACTCCAAAGACTTAACTGCAAGCCAATAAGCTCCTTATAGTCATCAACATCCTTGGATACATACTAGGGTTTCACAAACCCTTATTCAAAATATATCATTAAGATAAATATACCATTAAGATATTCTCTAGGTTTTATGAATCCTAAGATTATTAGTACTTCTAAGAGGAGATTCCACTTTAGCATAAGTGATATGACTCTTCTTGCCTTATATGGGAGAGCCTTTCTACATAGCTCCCTCTGACTCCATAGTAACTTTCTTGAATCATATCTCAAATGCTTGAAAGAAAAACTATGCCATATTTAATTTTATCCAAAAATATCAAGAATCAAGAAATGCCACTCTAACATCGACAACATATTTACAATAAAAAATATTAGTAGAATCTGGCCTCAATACTGTAGATCTTAGATCTCTGCAACTTCAAAAAAACATGTTGCCTCTGAAAAAACTCTAAAATACAATGAAACATCTTCACATGTTTGTAGAATCTTCAATTCACCACATCACACTTTAAATATTCTTAGCATAGGTGTATGAATCACATATCTCCCTTAGGAGGCCTTATCTTGCTTTGAGAAATAATATGAATTATGATGTTGTCATTATTTCTTGAACTATAAAAATGACTTCTATGCTACATATTAGTAGGTGTATCTTTCACTTCCATTGATTGAGAGGGAGTAGTGGCATGAGCAATTTTTAAGATCATTTATCACTTGTGAATCTCATCACTGGAATTGTTTTGCACAAGTACGTGAAGGGACTCTTTCGACTTCTGTTGTCGTTGTAAAAAACACCCCCCCAATTTTTTCTTACATTTTAATTTTGGAGCATAATTGTGATATTATGATCTATCGTTTTAAGTTAATCACAATTGCTTCATGATTGGTTGATTTTTTTCTAAGTGTTCAAGTCTTCTTCTGAGGTTTTAACTCTCAAAACCACTTGCTTACACGTGCATAGTCCTTGATGTATTCATAAGCACACCTTTCCTATTGAAGCTCAACAATTAATATCTATATTAGATAACAAACATTGCATATTCCTTGAGGATAATTCTTGCACAATCCTTGGAACTAATGTTTGTGGAATCTATGAAAATAGTGCTTGCATAGTCTCTAGAAACAACGTCTCCACAGTTCTTATAGATACTGATTGCACAGTTCTCAGTGGTAGGCATTTCACATATCCTGGGCATTGTGCAATTCATAATGAAAATGTTTGTGTAATAAAAAAGAATAGAAATTGTGCAATCGATGTCGAAATTCAATGAAAAACCTCGATTGACAATCTCTCACTCCTAATTTCAATTATATCATCATTGTTGTGAGTTTTATCAGTTGTCTCTTTTGCATACCTTCACTTTCACAAGTGTCGCTTTCAATTTTGCAATTGTCGTTTCTACTTTCTTTCTCCTTAAAAAGTGTCTCTTTTTCTTCTCTGACATGTGTCACTTTCACTTTTTCTAGCTTTTGCAAGTGTAATTTTCACTTTTTCTTACTGTTGCAAGGGTCGATTCTGATTGTTTTCACTCCTACATGTGTTGCATATTAGCACACCACTAGAAGAAGTTATAGCACACTCTTCTGCATCAATTGATCATATATAATAATAAGAATATGCGCTAGATACTCTCCCACAACTTGGTGCACTTTTTGGTTGTAGTCAACACTTGTTTTGTAACTTGTATTCTAAGTGTCACAAAGCTACGTTTTAATTTTCACACTTAGAAATAAGTGTCGCTTTGGTTTCGTTTCAAGGTATGCATGTGGATTTTGGCTATTGTGCAATCATTTGACATGTGTTGATGTTATTTGAGTGTGAAATCACTATTCTAGGACTTATTTTTATGTCTTGTTCTCTCTAGCCTCACTGATCCCACACTTAGCCATTTTTGGAGTTTTGAATGTCTTTGAAATTTGTTGATCTTTTCTCCCTCCTGGAACTATGCACTGCACAATACTAAGTCACAATGAATCATCCTTTCCTCTTGGAACTATGAAATGAACAATCATTGCCTCCAAGGAATGTGCATTGTGCAATCAAAGTGCTCAATACATGCGAAATATCCCTGGAAAATGGAAAATTCTCCCTCCCAGTCAGTATTCCATTGCGCACTGTGCAGTATTAGTTAATAGTCAGGAATCACTTCCACCTTGACCTACGTAACCACACAATCCTTTGGCTCAGTGTTCCATGAACTGCGCATTGTGCTATCCAAGTGAGCAAGCCCACTTCACTACATCACTCTCTCCCTCAACTATGCAGTTTTGTCTTCTAGTCCCTCAGCCACTACACATTGTGTAGTCATAGTGAATAGACCTTCATCACCGCCTCTTGGAGCTACTCACTATGCAATCCCTAATCCTCCTCCTTAGTCTTGAAATTTTTCCTAGATTGAATTAGTGAATTGCATGAAGAAGTAAGGTCATGATATTTCGTGGATGATGTCATATTTTCATGAGTGAATTTCATTTGCAAGTACTGAATCTTGATATGAAAGGATGATGCTTGAGAAAGATGCCAAGGATATCATCCAAGAACACACTTGTGAAGTTGAAGAGACAAAGATACTATCAAGTAAGAAGATTAAGGGACACTAGATCACAATGGAAGAATCCATATCATCCATGCTCTCAGAGGATGAATATGAAACACATGCAAGAATTATCATGAATATACAAGTGAGGTGATCATGGAGAGCTTACAAGAAGGAACTTGTGAAGAAGAAGAAAAAGAGGAACCATCATGGACATGAGAGAAATATTGGACCATGATAGAATGTTGATATATCATGTTGACTTGGAAGGTTTTAACACCAATTCAGACCCTTTGGAGGGTGAATACAAAGAACAAGCAAAGATCCATCATAAAGAAGATACAACTATGGAATATAGGATAAAGGCTTGGCCCAGATACATCACAATGAAGTTATGTATCTTCAATGCCAAGTCATGCCTTGTCCAAGTGTCATCACAAAGTCACATGCAGCAATGTATATTTACAAATAATTTGTGGAATGTAATCATTGTATTTTCAAAAAAATGAGAAAATGTAAATGTGTGGAAGACCAAGGGTCCCAAATGGAATGTGAAAATTCATAAGAAAGTTCTAGAGTCATTAGAATCTCAAAGGTCATGTAAGAATTCAAAAAGTCATAGTAGGAGCTCAAGAGTCATGAGGGTAGGTCAAGAGTCACAAGAGAAGTGGAGAGTCACCTAATTTGTTATAAATAAACATTCATAACTAAAGAAAAGGGCTTGGGATTTTGGACTTTTTACCTTGGCTTCTCTAGCTTGGCATAGGAGAGAATACATTTTTTTGGAGGAGCAAGTGGTGACTTATTGTTCCACTATTGGGACTAGTGTGGAAACATTGTACTTGTATATATTGGGACTTTCATTTAATATATGAAGCTCTCAAAGCCATCACACTTTCATTCATATGTCGTGAATGATTGTAAAAATATTATTTCATTGTTTTCGGTGTATGTTTATGTTAACACATACTAATGAAAATGAACTCTTTCGTTGGATTTAATATGCATCTTGTTTAATATGAATTGTTACTTGATTTTATCATCGTTGTTATCTTGTGAAATAATTTGCAGGTTAATCAATGATTCTTTCATGCTCTTGTGTGTCTCTTTTAGGATAGTACTATTACTCTTCTTGTAGAGTCCCACTCTCTCTTTTTCCTTACGTGAAAGTACGATATATGCATTGAAATTATATGCCTCATAGTTTCAACTTACTTGGTTGTTTCAAAAATTGTTTGCATAATATCTTATGTTGATAATTGTAGCCAAGGAAAATTCCCAGGTTAATGGTAACTGACTATATATTTGGTTGGGGCTCCTACTCCAAATGGTGTGGGGTCTAATTGAGATTTCACATCGGGGAGACCCCCTTGTTTGATGTATTTCCAGCACCGTCAATAGTTGGTACTAGAAGGAGGGCCAAATGACAAGATGTGTCTATTGAGTAGTTTTTAATCTCTTATCTTGAATGACTAATTCCCAAATCATAATCCCGAGATGTTTTTCTAATAGAGAAAATATTTCACTCCCCGTGGAAATTTTTTATAACTTGTTTCAATTAAAGTTTGATGGCGAGGGAGGAATATCCATAACTAAGTATATATTCCAATTTCTCATGTTTTTTGATTTTAATGAAGTGATTTCCGAATATGTTTCTTGTATATTATTCACCCTCACACTTGAAGTTCAAGTAAATATATGGTGTCATACCTTACCATTTTCTTCCATTCATTCATTTGAACAACTCTTCAAGGATATCCACCAAGCCTTTGACATGTATGGTTGCCGAGATGTTTATAAAAGAATTAATCAACTTAGAATGTGATGAAATAATATATTATTTTGTTAATATATTTCTTCACCTATGTTATGAGTTTCCCGAAGAATATATGGATTGGGATTACTTCAAGGAAAAGTTTTGACATTTGGCTCAAATATCCTTGAAACAATCCGAATCTGAATCCTTGGTCAATAGTGCTCTCCCAACTATTATCAATCATGAGACAACTTTAATTACAGAGGAGGAACCTACTTCCCCTTTTATCCCTTTTCCTCCTCCCTTTTAATTTCCTAACAAGGTTGTCTCTGGTACTATTGTTGAAGTTATGAAATCTGAAAATAAAATTGATGATCCATTCATCCTGTCATTTTATCTACTTGGTCGATATTCTATGCATAAGAAACCTAAGGTGAAGATTGATCCCTTCATTTCCCAAGATCACTTTAATGTACATAAATGGAATCTTTAATTTGATATCATTAAAAGTGTTGTTTCTTCAAGGGACACCTATCATCCTCTATCATCTACATGTCATAACCCTCTATATCTTGACCCACCTGATCAATCTTCTCCACCAACCAGTTCTTCAGATAGTTTTGAGTTTCAACTTGCTGGTCCAAACGAAGATCAAGTACAAAGTGGTCACATTTCATAGGTAGAGGAGAAAAAGGTTGACGATACCTTTGATCTCTCTGCTCTCTTTTAAAATTCTCCATGTCAAGGTGATGTTCCTTCATTCTTGGCTTATTTAGAATCTAGTGATCTTGATACTCAATCAAATTAAATCAAATCTCTTAATCAACCTGAAACCCTGGGAAATCACCATCTCAACAACAATGATTCCACTAATGTATGTCTAGGTACATCGACAAATTTTTTGATATCTCATGAATATTCTCTCTTGATTACTTCTTCAGATCGATATCCCCTGTGTCCTACTATTTTTAATGAATTAAATCATGATAAAGAAATGCTATGCTCTTTAAATCTACAATCCGATGTGCATAATGTTGAATTGACACAAGGAAATGAGGTCATCCATGATGAAGAAGAGAATAATAAACTTATTGAGCATCCATTTCATTCCTTACAATCTCTAGTCTTGCGTGACGATAATTATTTTGGATATAGATTGCTCATGAGATTTCTCCGACCTATATATCCTTAGATACACAATCAAGAGAACCTTATGAATTGAGTAATATATTTCTTGAGGTAGAAACATATGATCAAACCAATGATGTAGATGGATGCTATATAGATAATACTGATCTTATTTCAATAACTGGTAGTAGCTATCGACATGCAATTCACGATCTCACTCATGTCTCAAAATGAAATTATCCAACATCTGAAATTTCCAAGATTTGTTAGAGAGTTGAGGCACTTCGAACTTCATTGATGGTTATGCCAGGTTATCACAATCTTGATGAGATCCCCTAACCATGTCAGATACAAATTTTCTCGTAAAATTATTTTCTCTGTTTTGTTTCACTATATGTAGACTCATTCTTGGTAAATTTTGGGTTTTCTCGAGACAATTTTTCTTATTTTCTTATTTACGTTGAACTCATGATTAGAATTCACATATTTCATGGATGCAAAAAACCATGAATATTATCATTATGATTATCAAGATAAAGATCATCGTTGGTTGAATAATTCATATATGTTATGTGCTTTTGTGAATAATCAACTCCTAATATTCCTTATGAATGCTATGAATTTAATCATTTTTTTATGGCCTAATCAATATTTTTTAGTAGCATTCAATGCTTGAATCATGTATTGGATCAAAACCCCCATGTTGATGCAGACACTATATTTCGTTTGACATATCCTTCTAACATTTCCTCAACATGTTATTCTAATTGGTTTCCCAGATTTACATGGCCAATATTTGATTTTTAATTCCCTAAGTTTTCATATTAATAGATTTGTATTGAATTGGACACCTAGGGAATTGATCAAGAATCAAGAATATTGTATATCAAGCCACCAATATGATCATAACACTGGGTCTGATAGCTATCATTCAAATTGTCATTTTTCCACCAGTATATTTGAGGATAGTTGTTTTGCACAATTGATCTTGTTGAACCCATTGATATTTAAGATTATCATTTCATAGTTTATATGTTTATCAATCAATTGAGGAACTCCAGTCTTTGCTGATGATTATGTCAGGTCCTCACTATCTTTAAAAAGTTTTTGAACGATATTAGGTTCTTTTTTCTTCGCAATATTCTCTCCATGATTTGAATGCACTAATTTAAAGTTCATTCTCTCAAGAATTTCAGGGTTTTAAAAATGATTGTTTCGCATTTCATGATCAAATTTATGATTGGATGGAAACATCTTACTTAGCAAGTTATGTCGTCAATAATAAGTTTTGATCTTTCATGATGCTAGCTGAGAATGAGAACACAAATGAAGGCACATTCACAATAATATTTCAAGGTTTGTATGATGGTTTTTCAAATCGAAAATGTAATATTGTAGACAGGTTAAAGATAGTTGTTATGGCACATATTTCGGCCAATAGGAAAGACCTTCAATTCCTTGTGTAATATATTGGAGTTGTTATCTTTAATTTGTACATTGCTTTAGGTTGTTTTTAATCACTCATATATTTCTACTTGCAGGTTGAGAGTGGCTTCCATGGCTACATTGGAAATTTCACTACACTTAACCCTAACCTTTTAGCTGATTAGATTAGGAGTAGGACTAGTTGCATTTTAGTTTTATTTTGCATTGCATTTACCCTACATATTTTTCCTCATATGGTATTTTCATTTTGTTTGTTTTCTTGTTTTGTCTTGGATGTTTCATTTCATGCCTTAGATTTATTGTTTTCTCAGGTCTTTTCATTTGTTTTGTTTAATAAGACTGTGCATGAAAACTTCTTTTGCTTGGATCGAAAGGCTAGTATGTAGAAAATATTTAAAAGGGAAATTATGACGACGAAAAATTCTTGGATGAGTCTGTTATTATCTTCTTTGTTTAGGTTACATATCTATAAATTCAATTATGTCTAAACGGAAAATAAAATTCGTTCCAAATAGAAAGCCTTTGGTCGAACTACAAAGGTCGTATCTTTTTTAGGATATTCATTCCTGACTTAGCTTGTATTGAATTGTGTTTCTATCTGTCAACTCAACTGAGTAGAGAAAAGGAAAGGGGAAAATTTAAGATGAGAATATAAATTTGAGCTATCATTTAAGTCCCTAAAAAAAGGAACAACCTATCTTGTACATAAAATAAGTCGGGATCCCTCTTCCACCCCAAAGCAATAAAATATAATAAATTATAAATCATATTGAAATTAAATAAAAGGGTGAAGAAGAGAGAGGATTATTGAATAGAGAGGTGGAGAAAGGAACTTCACGAGGGTACTGAACATGTTGATCAACGGTTTTCATTGATGTCAACCCAAGCAACACCAGAGGCTACTCCAATATTGCATTGGAATTTTGATTTACCAAATTACTATATTCTGGGTCAAGAATGCTTTTGATGGTTTCTTCTTGTCAAGATGTTTCCGTTGATATTTGGCACGCCACGTAATTCTTCACGGTTTGAGAGATATTCATGTTTGAATTTTGTAACCCCAGTTAGTGGGCTAAAACCCCATGGGGTTGTGGCATGGGTCATTGAAAATTCATAATTAATATTTTTTAAGCTCCTAAGATCCCTCCCACATTCACTTGTTGAATCCCCTCTCAACCTAAGCATTTATATAAATTGTGATCCTCATATCCTCCTTATGCAAGGGATTTCGCCATCTGAAACAGGTCATCGTGGTATTTTCGCTCTAACTTTTTTTCTATGTAGGGCAAGAAGATGAAATTTTTATGAGGTGAAGCCGAAATCTAGAGGAAGCTCTGATGAAAATTTTAGATCAAGGTGCGCAATATTTTCAGAGATATGATCTGTGGAAGTCAGTGTTTTTGCAGGATCTTGAAATTCATCTCAAAGAAGTGACCTTGGGAAAATCTTCATAAATGTCTCTCTGAGTATCAGATTGGAATTTTGTAGAAATTGACAGATAGTGCACGGATTTTAGTTTTCTCTCTATCAATTTTAGAGATGAATGAAGAAACAATCACACGTGGCATGCTGTACAAGTTCACTGTACTGAAATAGTCCATAATTAGGGCATTGTGAGAGATTGGGTATAAATCTCCCTTGAAGAATCCAGATTGGGTCAGACCTATGGCTTTGTAAAGAAGACTCAAAGGACTACTACATGACTGAAAATCACATATTGGGGATATGAAATAACAGAGACACACCAGATTCAATATCAAGCTCCTAGAAGCCAGGAAAAAGCTAGATCATGTGTTGTTAAAGGCTGCAAAGGACTAGAATTTCTAGGGAAACAAAGCAAAGCAAGGTGCAGTAGAGGGTAGCATGAAAAGAGCACAAACCAAGGTGCATAATAGCAGCAAGAAGTTCATCACATGAAGTCTTCAAGTGGGCAGCACTGCATACAATCACTGTAAAGGTATCATTATACTAAGTCATTGTAAATACATTATTGTAAAAATTGTACTAGTGTCTATCTGCCAAGAGTTGAAGAGGAAATGTCGGGAGGTCTAGGATCATCATTAGGTGGTTGTGTCATAGTTGGGGTTATGGTCTAGTATGTCTTCTTCTTCTACATCATTCTATATCATTTTAAAGTGGACCATTTTTCCTGGTACGGGAGTCCATTCTTCTTTTATTCTTCTATAGGGTGGTAGGGTGGTGCTAGGGTGAGTTGTAGCCCATTGGGTGTTGGGGAATCCATTCAGTTGACTACTGAAGAATCTCGAGCATTGTAGCATCCATCTAGTGGGAGCTGGAGAAGAATTCTTTTCTAGATTCTAGGAAGTTGGAGCTTTATTTTCTATTGGAGTTGAATATTAAAGAATTATTAGAAAAGCATTAGGTGGTTTTTGTCCCGGAGTGGGTTTCCACCTTAAAAACTGTGTGCATTTGTGTTCCTTTTTTTTACCGCTATAATTGTACAAACACTGATAATAATTGCAGATTAACTAATGCTCTAATTGAAAGGAATACTGATTCACCCCCCCTCTCAGTATTTCTAACAGAACAGGCCTGCTGGCAGTGAAGAAATGCTTGTGATTCCTTGAGGTGAATCTTCCAAGGTACTGAAAAATATTACTGGCAGCGGAGACACACCAAGTTATGTGCTTAACTATGAACATAAAAAATATCAACACACTCATTATCCTTCTCCCCTATCGAAATAGTTGAGTTATGACTAGTATTGTAAGTGTGCTTGAAGCTGAGAAAGGAAAAGGAAGAGACTATATCTTAAATTGAGATAAGTGGCAAAGCCAAGGTAATCAACATGGAAAATAAAAACTTACTGAAATACTGAGACCTTGCAATTAAGGATAATACTTAAATAGAGAAGCTAGAGTTCTTCCAATGTGTTTCCAAGTGTTTTCGTTATGACAAACACCCTCCACAATTTTTCTTACACTTGAATTTTGGAACCTACTTGTGATCCTACGATCTATCGTTCCAAGTTAATCATAGTTGCTTCATGATTGGTTTATTTGTGCTAAGTGTTTAAGTCTTATTATGAGGTTCTAACTATTGAAACCACTTGCTTAAACATGCATATTCATTGATGTATTCATAAACACACCTTTCCTGTGTAAGCTCAACAATTAATGTCTATCTGTGATAACAAAAAATGCACATTCCTTAAGGATAATGCTTTTGAAATACTTGGAATCAGTGTTTGCACAATTTATGAAAACAATGCTTGCACAGTCTCTGGAAACGATGACTGCCGCAATTCTTTGAGATACTGATTGTGTAGTTCTCAGTGGTAGAAATTGCACATCTCCTAGGAATTGCACAGTTCTTGATGAGAGTGTTTATGCAATATATGAGAATAATAATTGTGAAATCCATGTTGATATTTAGTATGAAACCTCAATTGGAAATATATCTCACTCCTAATTGTAATTGTATCATCATTCCAATAATTTTTCTCAATTGTCCCTTTTGCGAACCTTTGGCTTCACAAGTGTCGCTTTCACTTTTGTGACTGTCATTTATACTTGCTTTAACATTAAAAAGGGTCTCTTTTTATTTTTCTTTTCTCTGGCATGTGTTTCTTTCACTCTTTATATCTTTTTCAAGAGTCATTTTCACTTTTTCTTACTGTTTCAAGTGTTGCTTCTGATTGTTTTCACTCCTACATGTATTACATCTTAGCGTACCACTAGAGGTAGTTCTATCACATTGAGACTTTGCATTAGTTGGTCACATATATCATAAGAATACACACTAGACACTCTCCCATATCTTAGCGCAATTTTTGGTTGCAGTCGATAATTGTTTCGTAACTTGTATTCTAAGTGTCGCAAAGCTACATTTTAACTATTGCACTTATAAATAAGTGTCACTTTGTTTTTGTTTCAAGATATGCATGCAGATTTTGGCTATTGTGAATTCCTTAGCCCTGTGTTGATGTTATATGAGTGTGAGATCACTATTCTGAGACTTTTTGCATGTCTTGTTCTCTCTTACCTCACTGATCCCACAGTTAGCCATTTTCAAAGCTTTCACTATCTTTTCACCTTGTTGATATTTTCTCCCTCCTATAACCACACATTGCATAGTATTAAGTCATAGTGAAGTACCCTTTCCTTCTGAAACTGCACATTTCATATGCAAAATGCTTAGTCCCTGCCTTTTGTCCTTGGAAACTACACAATTCTCTCTCCTAGTTAGTATTCCACTGTTCACTGTGCAGTCTTAGTTAATATTCAGGTCCCATTTCCTCCCTGACATACACAACTGCAAAATCCTTTGGCTTAGTCTTCCCTAAAATGCGCATTGCGCAATCACAATGAGCAAGCCTGCCTCATTTCATCATTGTCTCTCTCAACTGTGCAATTATGTCTTCTAGTCCCTTAGCAATTATGCATTTCATAGTCACAGTGATTAGACCTTCATCATTGCCTCTTGAAATTGTTGGCTGTGCAATCCCCATTAGGGGAATTTTGAGGTAAAAAATGGGCCTCCTAAGACAAATGTAAAACTAAAATTAAATTTATAAGAACTAATAGAAATTCAAGATTATGATGTCAACCATGGGGGACGATTCACCATTTTTGGAGTAAAAAAGTAAAAAGTTTAAAAAATAATAAAATAATAAAACTACTTTTCAACTCATATTTTCAACTTATCTTTTTAAGGTGTTACTCAAATATTGAGTGGGAGTACTCGTTGGATGCAAAATTTATTTCTTCATTCAATGAGTACCCATGTTAAATAATTTTGATGGACCCGTCTACACGAAAAATGAGAAATACATGAAAACACGTGATTGTAATCATGGTTTTCGTGTATTTCTAATTTTTCGTGTAGCAGGGTCCATCAAAGGTATTCAACATGGGTACTCCTTGAATGAGGAATCAAATTTTTCGTCCAACGAATGTTTTCGCTCGAAATGTGACTAAACCCATAGGGAGATAAGTTAAAAATACAAGTTGAAAAATTAGTTTTTTCTTTTTTCCCTCTAAAATTTGATGATGTAATCTAATCTTATTTTATTATTTCCACTATTATTTTATAATTTCCTTAAGAGGCCCATTTTAGACCTTAAAATTCCCCTAATGTGAGTCTCCTCACTCCTGCACTCTGTCCCGGGTTGAACGAGCATATTGCATGAAGAAGTTAGGCTAGGATATTTTTGGACTGATGTCATCTTGTCATGAGTGTATTTAATCTACAGGTACTATATCCTGACATGACAGGATGATGCTTGAGGAAGGTGCCAAGGAGATCATGCGAGAACACACTTGTGAAGCTGAAGAGACAAATAGACTATCAAGAAAGAACATGAAGGGACACTATATCACAAGGGAAGATTGAAGACCAAAATCATAAGGAAGACTCCATATCATCCAAGCTACAGGAGGATGAAGATGAAAAACATGTAATACTTATCATGAATATAAAAGGGAGGTGATCATGTATAAGTTACAAGAAGGAACTTGTGAAGAAGAAGAAAAATAGGAACCCTCATGAAGGACATGAGAGAAATGTTGGACCATGAAAAAATGTTGGCATCTCATGTTGGCTTGGAAGGTTCTAACATTGATTCAAACCCTTTGGAGGATGAAGATGAAGAACAAGAAAATATACATCATGAATAAGATACAAATATGGAAGCTAGGTGAAAGTCTTGGCCCAAACACATCAAATTGAAGTTCTATATCTTCAATTCAAATTCATGGCTTATCCAAGTCTCATCACAAAGTCAGATGTGTCAATATATCTTGAAACATCATTTTTGGAATGTAATCATTGTATTTAAAAAAAATGAGAAAATGTAAATGTGTGGAAGACCAAGGGCCCCACATGGAATGTGAAAAGTCACAAGAAAGTTCTAGAGTCATTAGAAGCTCAAAGGTCATGCAATAATTCAAAAAGTCATAGTAGGAGCTCAAGAGTCATGAGGGTAGGTCAAGAATCACAAGAGAGGTGGAGAGTCACCTCATTTTTTTAAATAAACCCTCATAAATCAAGTAAAGGTTTTTGGAATTTAGGATTTTCACCTTATCTTCTCTAGCTTGGCATAGGAAAGAAGATCTTTCTTTGGAGAAGAAAGTGGTGACTTAATATTCCACTATTGGGACTAGTGTGGCAACATTGTACTTGTATATCTTGGGAATTTCAGTTAATATATAAAGCTCTCATATCCAATATCACACCTTGATTCATATGTCGTGAATGATGGTAAGGATATCCTTTCATTTTTTTCGGTGTATGTTAATGTTAACACATACTAATGAAAATGAACTATTTCGTTGAATTTAATATGCAACTTGTTGAAGGTGAGCTGTTACTTGCTTATATCATCATTGTTATCTTGTGAACTAATTTTCAAGTTAATCAACGATTCTTTCATTCTCTTGTGTGTCTCTTTTAGGATAGTACTATTACTTTTCTTCTAGGGGCTCACTCTCTCATTACCCTTCCATGAAAGTAGCATATATGCATTGCAATTGTCTGATTCACAGTTTAAACTTGCTTGTTTCAAATATTGTTTGCATAATCTCTTATGTTGATAATTGTAGCCAAGAAAAATTCCTAAGGATAATGGAAATTTATCGTATTTCCAGTTGGAGCTCCTATTCCAAATGGTGCGGGGTCTAATTGGGACTTCACAACGGGAAGACCCACTTAGTTGATGGATTTATAGTACCATCAAGAACTTCCAACATCCAACAATATTTAATTTGATAACTGTTATAAACGTGTTTCTTCAAGGACTCCTTCTTTAGTCATACCATGCACACCATTTTTTAAGGCAATAGTTCTATAATTTTGGCAGAGTCCTTTCAATTTGATTTATAACTCAACTGACTAAGGAGTAGTTCTTAATATTGTTTAATCTTCCAGGATACACCTTGCAGGAATTTCAAAATTTGAGAGAATGAATATACATCCTTTAAAGAGAAGACATACTGATATTGAACCATACTTCAACGAACTAGGGATTAGTAACAACTTCACTGAGAAAAATGATGCAAGTTTTAATACAGATCTTTCAACTTAGTCCTACAACTCGGCTCACAATCCTATGTAATGTTTAATCCTTCATTGACAATATTTATATCTTCAATATTTGCAAGGAGCATCAGTGTATTCTTCTTCTTACATTGATAGACTAGTTGAAATCTACAAGAATGTTTTCAAAATTTTTTTTATCTCAAACAAAATCACTGTGAGTGAGTAAAAAAAATGATACATTCTTTTCAATCTAAGGATTACAATCCAGGGATGCATCAAATAATTATTATTTATACCTCCTTTGTAAATGAATTTTAATAAACTTCTCTTCACTAGAATGACATATCTCAGGCATATCCTCTCAACTTCTTTTGATCACCCTCGAAGGCCTCTCGACTTTCTTCTGCCTACAATTTTTCCTTGTTGCGACCCAGTTCTAAGGATTTTGGTTTACTGCAATCCACACCGAGGCCTTCCCATCACATGATTCAACCTAGAATCTAGATTTGTATTCCTTTTCAATCAGAATAGAACATAGATAATAGATCATATAGTTAGAATAGAATATAAATATTATAGGGAAAAAAAAAAAGGCAAATCTTGGCTTCTTTTGGAATATTCTTTTCCTGCTTACAACTAGAATTTGACAAGGGCTTATAGCGCTTGTGACTAAAAAATAAATAGAGGATAAATTGAAACACAACTACTTCTTCAAGGATTCTCTTTCACCCTTGCTTTGAAACCATGTTGAATTTTCATGATATACTAATATGATAATTACTTTCCAATGATTCTTTAACCAATTCATCTTATCTCAAATTCATCATTAAGTAATTATATATAGGAAATATCAAAAGTAAAATAATAATGACAGTAGGATCATGAAGAGAAAACGAAACATAAGAGACAAAATTTTACTCTACGAAAACCCTAACTAGGGAAAAACACAACAACCTTTTCTTAGAGAAATGATTCAATTCAACAAGATATAGAATATGTTTTTTCCTTTAAAATAAAGTCAAAATGTCGAGTAAACAAGCCCAAGTCAAACCTAGTCAAACTGAGAAACTTTGGCCTCTTGCACTTTCCTCATAAGTTAAACTATTGCACAAAAGGATAGACATAAAAATTTTGTATGCTCCCACACGTGCAAAGTCAAACATAGGTCAATTAGAGTTGAAATATGGCTCAATCAATGTTGGTCTGTTCTGATCAAATTTTGGACTTCTTTCCTTCTCTCTTCTTCGTATAGATGAAAGAAAGATTAGATGTGTGTGTGTGTGACCAAATTGGTTCCAAATGGAGAAGGTCAAGTATATTTATATAAAGGCCTTATGGTTCCCAAGGGGCATGTCCCTTTGACTAGGCTGACCTATTCTTGTGGTGGGCTGACTTGCCTTTTGGAGGAAAATTAAATTTAAAATTCACAATTTAAATTTCTTTCTTTTGATTCATTTTTAGGGTCGACTTGAATACTAACCATATCCATCAAAATCAACAAAATTTAATTTGGTCAAATACACATTTTTTATTATCTTGATCATATCAAATATAATTACTATTATAAATTTAAAAGGTTTCTCCTATTTTTTTTAACTATCTTTGAGAGTAACAAAGCATTACTAAAATCATTCTAGACTTCACCATCAATTTTGTACATAAAAAAGGAGAGAGATATTTAAGTCATACACTTGGGATTATGAATAAACCTCCTAAGGAGGAGACCAAAAGCAGACCATTGTAAGCATTTCCTTTGGTATTTGATATCTGATTCATTCTTTCATACATTACTATTCAAATTTCTTTGTTTTAGATGTATTATATTTCTATAGACATGAATAACATTGGTGAAAAGATGAATGTTCTCATTAAAGTTAATGTTTCTAATTTAATCTCACATTTTTTCAATGATATAGATGCGACTACTATATTTGTAGTTTTTACTAATCCTTGGAGAAAATACACAACAGGGAGAATCACCTTCTTCACTCAGGGTTGTCAAAAAAAATCAATTGAGGTAACACCCATTGATAAAGGTTTTGATTGATTGGGTTAGATCCCTTTTATTATTTCAAATAAGAGAGAGAGAGAGAGAGCCTAGTTATTTTTTCATTTTATATTATTAGTAGTTTGATATTGGTTTACATTGTGATATAGTGAGAGCATTTTGTCCTTTGTTATATATTATTTTCTAAATAAGAAGTAGGGTGATTAATGTTTATATCTCTAAGAGTTTTTAGGCTTCTGAAAGTTCCTTTGGGTAGACCCCACTCAAGAGGAGATACTAGGAATCCCTTTCTATTTTATTTTTATCACTCATTAGAGGGAATTTCAGCCTAAAAGTGCCCATCAAATTTTCACATAATTTCCATGTCAAAATATGTAAACCAATAAAAATCCTTGAAATTTAAAAATAGGCACATTCAAATATTTTGGAGGGAAAAGAAGAAAAACTTTACCTTTTTTTTGTTTTTGTTTTTGTTTTTTTTTTTAATTGTAATTTTGGCTTATCTCCTTATAGGTTCACTCAAATTTCAAGTGCAGGTACTCATTGGATGCAGATTTAAATTCCACATCCAATGAGTACCAATTATCTATAATTTTGAGAAGACCCACATCGATAAAAATTGAAGAGACATTAAACATGTGTGTTGAACATGTTTTTTAAATGTATCTTCAATTTTTATCAATGTGGGTCTTCTCAAAAGTATGGATAATGGGTACTCGTTGGATATGGAACTTAATTCTACATCCAATGAGTGTCTATACTTGAAATTTGAGTAAACCTATAAGAAGATAAACAAAAAATACAAGTAAAAAATATAGTTTTCTTTTTTTCCCTCTAAAATTCATAACTCTTATTTTATTATTTTTAACTATTATTTTATTAATTTTCCTTAGGAGGCCAATTTTAGGTTGAAATTTCCTCTAATGAGAATTTTTATTACGAATTCACTTAGACTTCTATAGAATATAGTGGTTGACTTTATCTAAATTATGAACTTTTATTTTTAGTGTTATTATTGTTTTCATGCATGTCTATGCTTGATTTTACTTCATTTATATTATAATATTAAATGATTTGGAGTGGACCTTGTGAATCTATAACCATGATAGTTGATGTTGTTATTATTTATTTAGTCTGGTATTTGTGTAATGATCATTTGATTTCAAGGCACCACCTCACTCCATTGACCCCTACATTTATTAAGAAATGGAAATGTTACCCACCAAAAGTGGGTAATCCATAGGATATATTTGTTCTCCATATTTATCAACCAACTATACAACATCTTTATAATTTCCCACCTATGGATTTACATCATATCTCTCCACTTTTGGTTTGGTCGGTGCTCTCTCCCATATGACATGCTTCTTGAAGGAAGGTGGGCCATCTACTGGAAGGTACACTAACAATTTTTGTAATCATGTGATGCAATTTAATGTTTTGGGGCATACTAAAATGGATCACAAGCTAAGTTGGATGATTGATTTTTCTTTATTGTACACTGGTTCCCATGCTTCGCTTGAGAGGTTATCCTTTGTTCCTTTTCCAATGTGACCTCCCCTAATGTCCTTCTTTGAGGACAAGCATTAATAAGAGGAACTGATTAAAGTAGCGTGTCCAAGATAATCCATACTTACCACATTCCATGCTTCCTTTATTATGCACATTCATTCTTTGGTTTATTTTCATTTTCCATTGGTATTGGCCTTGTTTGTCCTCATCACCGAGTCAAGGTCCAATAAGTTTCCTTATGAGGTTGATGTAGTTGAAAGAATGATAAGATCATATGAAGCGAAAAATAAAGAAAATAAAAATACAAAATATGGTTGGGACATTGTAAACATGTGTGAAAAATCCTAGCATGAGTTGTACCCTCCTCATTAGCTAGTGCCCAATTCCTCAACATGTCATGCTCACTTATAAAAGGAAATTTTTGATGTCCCAACCCTCATGAGTGAGAAACTGCTACATGTTTAAGGGGTATTGGAAAATAACACATCAAGCTTGGTCTCTTAATATATGTAATAAAGAAAAATATTTAATTAAAGTAAAAGGTGCACCAGAGGGGTGAAAAAAAGTGCATCGAGGATTTAAGGGATAACTAATTGTAACACCCACACTCAACCTTAGGATTGTAAACAATATGTATATGTGAAACTTAGGCTGGTGAGTCGAGATATATTAACTAGTTTTGTGAACCAATGATTTATTTTGGGGTTGGTGTGTTGTGCACATGCCTATTTTTTGTTATGTTCTAGGGATGGTAAGTCCATGTGCATATGTTTCTTTATATGTTTTGAGGCTAGAAATCCTGATGTTGTAAATATGATATATCATGCATTTTAATAAAAAAATTATGGTTGTAGATTGAATTGGAGGAAAGAGTATGGGGGATAAGACTCCATGGGTATAAAATAAAGGGGACTCATATGATTTAATAATGATTAAAGTGCACATGCTTAGAACCAAAAAGTATATTAAGTGACTTTATGAAGTGCGAAGTGTCAATGAAAAATACATTTACATAAAAGGAAAGATGTTGGTACTATGAGAAGTTAGTTAGAGTTGAAGACTTGGGATAGCAGTAGAGAACTCTTGGAGCCGTAGTGCTATGGAAAGCCTTGTTCAACTAGGTTAGACACTCTGGAGGCAGTGGCACAACTCTAGGGACTACAAGTGTAGATAATGATGTGCACTACTTAGGTTTTGGATGATGGGAGATGTGATCCTGGAGGTTGGAGGATACTAGGGTTTGATATGAGGGCCTCGAGGGTACCTAGAGACACCAGAGAGCTTCTTGAATTTGAGGAAATCCATTTTTGGATAGGTTAGATACCTTAGAGGTAGTGGCACAACCCAAGGGATTGCAAGTGAAAATAAGGGTTTACACTAATTGGGTGTGGGTTGATGGGGGATGCGAGCTTGTAGGTTGGAGGTTGTTGGGGTTTGGTACCTTGGCCAATTGATGGTACTAGACATGTACCATGTTTTTATAAAGTTTCTTCTTCATGGAGTCGAAGTCCTAACTCAGGGGTGACCCGTTGTTGAGAGAAAATGAACAACGTGGTGTACGATTGGGAGGAACGTCTAAGGCCTGTAACTAGTTTGATGTTTTACCAAATAAGTGAAACTGTTAATATTTAATTCATTATTGTATGATTAGTTATCTATCTTTCATGTTATTTGAGTGAAGAGTAAACTAATAAATTATATTCCCACCATATGGGCAATTAAATTTAGAGTGCATTTCAACATGCATAACACCCATACAAGAAGTAAAATAAAAGGGGTATCCACCAGGAAAATCATTCACATTGTT
The DNA here is from genome assembly GCA_034641835.2 of Pinus albicaulis. NCBI lineage: Eukaryota > Viridiplantae > Streptophyta > Pinopsida > Pinales > Pinaceae > Pinus > Pinus albicaulis. Next base: position 528,819,143 of record CM076582.1, on the reverse strand, counting down.
AAATGGTATAGAAGTAAACTTTAATAAGAGGTTGGAGGCATAATTATAATTGAAACAAATGAAATTTTTTTAATAATCTTTTATTAATGGTCATCGTGTATGAGTGTTCCCTAACTGGTGGCTAGAATACACTCATAGGTGACCAAAATGGGGCCAGGAACATTACAAGAAGTATAAGAGAACATGGTTACAAAAATTGATCCATATTGGTTGAAAACCATTACAGGGAAAATCATAGGTTATGGGCCAATTGTTTGACAAAATTCTTTAGGGATTATATATGGGTAAAATTCTCAAATTGAGACGAGTTCCACAAGAAGAATATATGTAAAGGGTAACTTTATGGTTGCTAGCTTAGAATTTGTGAAGAGACGGGTGAATTTTAGTAGTGGAAATGCTAAAGCCCATATAGAGAGAAATTATGGAAAATAATCATTACTCATGAAAAAGGAAAATAAAGTATAAAATATAAAATTAAATTATTATTATTTTTTTTTGGGTGAGGAGGCCAAGTGGAAAACCTTGGCTCGATTGGACACTGTTGAGTGGATGAAATGCACTAAACTGTTGTTCTTTTCAACACACAATTGCAACACAACCGTTGATCACATGTAATATGAGTTGTTGGATACATCGAGCACTTTCTTCCTCGTTAACCAACCATTTTTTTACCCAATGTGAATATTTTACATCCGATGTGGCGATCCCATGCTATTAGATCCATCAAGTGGATTGTGCATTGTATATTGAAATTTAGATAGATTATAGACTTGCTTATCATGGTAATTACTTGTGGCTGATATACACATTTTTCTTAAGATTTGCATTGATAAGTTATGTCATCAAGCAATTACAGATTAACAAAATAGATATCATGATGCACAAGAGACAAGAGATACCATAGATTAGGGCAGAGGCCAGGGAAAATATTCTTTTACAACAAGATAAATCCAAGTCAAACTAACCAATTATCCAAGTGCCAACTCAACCCTCCAAACTCTGCCACGTTATGTCTATAAGATAATTAACTAACCTGCTCCATTCCTCTCCTTTTGATGCCTTTCCTTACAATAACGATGGCCTTAATGTAGCTTATATTACAAAAATATAATTGCTCACATCACACATAGATTGATATGTTCATGTAACCTTCATTACACAAAGAATGATGTCTTTCTATAGTTCGTATCACAGAAAATGTGTCTTTCTGCAACTCGCATCACAAAGATGATGTGTATCTCGTAACTCAAATTCACTAACATGGAGTATTTTTTCAGCTCACATCACAAATATGATGTGTCTCCTATAACTCGCATTCACTGAGATAGAAGTTGTCTGAAAAATCTCACTGTATGTGCCTCAGATTCCATACCACAAGCTAAATTATTTTTTCAAAGAAGAGATCGAATTGGTTGCCAAAATGGTGGAGGATATGTGCCAATTTATAATTTTTTCTACATGCAAAGGTTAATGTCATTTGGGAAGGCTTACTTATCTATTGGGAGGGCCGACTTGGCAACTTGGTGAGACCAATGACACTTGAAAATTTTCGAATTTATTTCTTTTACAAGGGTCATGAAGAACATTCCCTTCTAAATTTTCTTTTTTTCCAATATGAAGCATGAAGAACATTCCCTTCTAAATTTTCTTTTTTTCCAATATGAAGCATGAAGAACATGATTTGATAATAAAAATAATAATTCTATTTTTTCTTCTTTCTATACAATGAAAATTATGAAGACCGAACCTAGTTATAATTTCAACACTGTAAATGTCTGCACTAGTTTCCACCCAATATGGATTATGGGCCATTATATCATAGAAATATCGATCATTATATTCATCATAGGTGTAACTTGTTATGAACCTACACACATGTTCTAACACATTATATATCTGGGCCATTCGATCAGTAAAATATCAACTATTAGATCCATATGGGGTGTAACTCATTGTAAATATCCATGCATTTTCTAGAACAATATAAATATGGTCTGTTGATCTACCTCAAGAAAAACTATCAAATTTGTGAGGGTGAAAGTCACCATTCAAGTGGGAATGTGGAAAATGGACCCCACGTGTAGTAATATCCAAACAATGACTGTCACATGGAAGGTCCTGTGTGAATGATGGGGTCTAGGTGGGGACCAACATGCAAAAATGGAAGGTTGAATGTATGCCATGTGTTTATGGGAATCCATGCGGGCTAGGTCGTGTCAAATGGGAAGTAAAAGCAAATAATATATAGATAATTATTTTCCAATGGGACAAGGGGCACAAGAGAAGGATTGTATTCTTGAAGAAAGTTAAAGAGTAGAGTTATAGACACATCTGATTGGTCCAAGGGAGTAAATCAACCAAAATTTTAGAAACATTATTCTAATTTTTTCTAAATTTTCCGAGTCATCCGCTTGTAGGGCACTTTTGAAGGTCTAATTTTTTTTTTTTTGGTAGCGAAAACCATGAAAAATTCAATGGTACAAGTAGTTTCTGCATCCCAAATAAAATAGATCGAAGATAGATTTCTAATGACATATTACAATCACGAAATAGAGGCAATATGAGTAAGTTTTCCTAAAACAATATGAAGGAAAAAAAAGGTATTGAGTCACTTCAAAAGGGTGCAAGTTAGAACTAATTGTTATATTGGGGGTGCCTAAGTAGTTAATGGAAAAATATGGGACCATAGAACCCAACCATGGAGGTAGATTTGAAAATTTGAATACATAATTATTGAGAAAATTAGAAATAATGTGTTGTAAAAGAACATGGAAAATTGGGTTGAATGGGATTTTTTTTTAGAGACCATAAATTTTAGCTCGAGTATTGTATTCGGTAATTTAAATAGTCAATAAAAACTATAGAAATGAAGAATACACCTATCAACCTAAATTTTGGTTCAAGGTTGGAAATTTCCCCAAAAAAATAAAAGAAGGCTAGAAGTGAGCTATAAGGCAATACCAACATAAGAACCAAGAGTATGGGGGATGCTCAAGTGTCCTAGAACCATGAAGAAGAGATTAGATCTATGAAAATTAGCATGGGAAATGATGGAACATATTCAAATGGGTATGGAAGGGATAAGCCAAAGGATATAAGCCTTTAGGAAACCATGAAAAACCTCAAAATGGAAGTGCTCAGGTACACAATTTATAATGAGTGACTGATAAGAAAAAAATGAAAAATGAATACTTAGATTTTATAGATCTTGAATAAATCACACATGAGAATGGACCAACAATCCAATTCTAGGTAGGAAGAGGAACATGACTCATGAGTTAGGGGGAAATATGTTGGAAATTCAAGGCATTTTAGGAAATTTTCTAGGAAACATCATCATGCATCAAGAAATTAAAATAAGAGAGAGATTATTTTTCCTCAGAACCAAGAAGTATTCTAAGCATATCACCAGTAAGGAAACCAAGAAGGAAACATGACTTGGATAGTTTGCAAGGAGATCTAAATAAGATCAAACCTCCCACCCCTAATGGGGAGCACATGAAAGGAGAGGAGGTTGAAGCTTAGTTAGAAATGAGAAAGTACCTTCAACTACATGATTACTCATCTAATTTAGAAGCAAAAAAGGCAATCTATAACATGAAGGGAAAAACAATTTTTTGGTGGGATAAATTCAAGGAAGTAAACCATTTGGATGAAGATATGAGCTCAAAGAGGAAATTTAAAAAGTATTTCCAAAGGAAATACCTATTTGAGCATTACTATGAAAGGAAAATGCAGGAGGTTTTGAAACTCAATTTGGGGAACATGATAATGGAATGATATGGTTATAAATTCGCTGAATGGTTGAGGTACATTGATTTTATAAGGGATGAAAATATGAAGATACAAATATTTGTGAGTGGGTTACCACCATTTTATGGTGATATAATTAAATTTGAAAAACTAAGGACTTTGGATGAAGCAATGGGGAAGGAAAAGTACCTTCATGAGTAGGTAAAAAAAACCAGCCTTCAAAAAGACTTGGGATGACAAGAAAATAAATAATATGAATTAAATAAATAAGGGGTTGTTGTTCTATACAACACCCCCCATTTATTTTAATAAATGGGGACCATTTAGAAATAAATATGATTTTTTTTTTTTTAATCTTTAAACCAAAAATTTTTAGGAAATAAAGTTTTCTTTTAGTTTTTTCCGCTTTATTCCTTAGTGTGCATCGCAAACCACATAGCTTACAACCAAAAAGACTTGAAATCCATTAACATTAGGGGAATTTTGAGGTCTAAAATGGGCCTCCTAAGGAAAATGTACAATCAAAATTCACTTTATGAGAACTAATCACATTTTAGGGGATGACATCATCCCTAATGGTTGAGGTGGCATTGCTTGAGTTAAAGGTACATACTTGTCACATTCTCAATGGTGGATAAAAACTTATGGTTAACCATGGTAGTGCTCTAAGTACTTTTAAAGTCAAAGTAAAGTACTCATAATAAATGTCATTTCACACTTTTTGAATAAAAATATATTATTGTCATTTCATATTTCTTGAAAGAAACAATGCATATCCCTATACATTTATTATATTATATTATATTTATATAGTATATTAATTACATGTTATTATACAATTTAAAGAATATAAATTTTAATTAATAACATATAATATAATTCATAACTTATAAATTTAAATTTAAATTTTATTTTAAGTTATTTAAGTACAAAGGACAAATGCATTAGTTTTTCAATGATGATGACTTTTTCTTGAAAAGATCATTCTTATTTATAGTCCCATCAATACAATTTTTTTATTACTTTTATTTTGGTACAACTTTTGAATTGAATTTAACTATGATTATATGGATTGTGGTGCAAAAAGTTAATTGCAAATTCATAAATATTATTTTATTGGTTTAGCTATTATTTTATGATTTCCTTAGGAGGCCCATTTTAGACAAGCCTTTTTCCTAAGTTATGTTTAAAACTTGTAAACACTTCAATCACTGTTATAATTTGTTTATCGCATCGCACCTCATTTAAACAATCAAACTTAGACAACAATTCGGCATAAGTTGTGATTATGCGGACCCGACGAGCCAACAAAACAATAAATATAGAGCTCTAAAGTCCCATAAAGCGCAACTGCTTGACTTCTTGAATGCGCAATTCGCATTTCGTACAACTTAACCAAAATAAAATTAATTTACTGCATAAATATTGCGATGTGCAATTTGCGCAGATCACATTTCGTTGAATTTATGGTAAACATCACAAGCGGTAAAAGTTATATGTTGCGATATGTGAATGAATGGAATTTAATTACTCAAGGATGTGAAATGACTTATGTCGAATCAAAATCAAATTCGAGATCTAACATCTTATGTTGATTGATAGATATTTCGTGCGAAGGTGTAAGAAATTTGATTTTGAAATGATTATCGATGATTAATATCATATTTGATAGATTCATATCTATTTTTGCATGTTTGAAAAAAATTAATGATGGATTTGTCTCTCTGTTCGATATATTTCTAATGATTGTTTTGCATACTTGAAATAAGAAAACCAACTAACAGAACGAAGAAAATAGTGACGAACAAGAAAGGCAAAGAGATTGCTCAAACACCATCTACTAAATATTCAGACATGTTTCCCTTATTTTCAGACACCACCTGCAACAAGGAATGAGGTAGTTTTTCATAGGAAGAAATGTATCATTTTCTCGAAAAGGAAAAGCCAATAGTGATAGATAAAGTTGCTTCAACAAAATTATCGGTTTCTTCAAACTTGACTGATTTTGACGTTGCATGTTCATTCGTCCACAAGGTAGCCACAAGGCCAAAAGTTCTCCCTTACATAGATATTGTTAAGTGGGAAATTAACCACTTAAACATAAAAGACAAAACTTTTAAGGATTCAAGAAGTGAGAATATTGGTTCTTTCAGGGTAGATGCTTTAAAATCAATGTACCACTTAGCAGACCCACAACAAAACTATGGCAAAGCCTTTGTCCAAGGCTTTAGAGCAAACAATCCACATCTAACAGAAGCTATAAAAGAATGGAAGGAAGACCAGGAAAAGCTGAAGCGAGATAAACTCGGTACGTACTCAATTGCCCAACTTCCTTACCCTTATTGTTATGCTATGTAGATTGTTTCCAAAACCTAATACCACTAGGCTTTCAGTAGATTGGGTCCCATTGATTCATGAAATAATGAATTCCTTAATTCAGAATTGGCAAATATCCTATCTAACAGTTTAGCCAAACACATCACAGAATATAGGAATAAAAGGAGTATTTCATCTAGAGAAATACCTCCCTTTTATATATCTACCTATGTCATGGACACAATCTGCTTTTCTTCTAGTTTTCCTACAATGGGATGGAAATGGACTACCCAATACCCTACCCCAATCCACATCTACCAAAGAGCCCTTTGGGATTCAGACTTCCATCTGCATTTTTATAAAATTTGTCTTGGAGTCATGTTACCTATGCACCAGATGATATTCAATAAGAAAGCCCCTAGGGTTTTCGAAGAAGCTAGTGCAAATATTCTTTCTATGGCTAAATGGTTTGCAGAGGAGAATTTAACTTATGTCAGAGTATTTGGGAGTTATGCTTCTCCCCACGTCCTGCCATATTATGTTCTTGATAATTTACTTGCAAGAGAGATATCCTACCAGCTTGTTAATGGTATTACTAAACAACTGAAAGATGCTAAGAAGGCCGTTTGGCCTAATTTCCCTTTAAGTGTGGTACTTTTGCACTTTTTTATATTCTATATACCTACAAGAAGGAATCAAAGATTAATATATTTAATTTGGAAGTAATTCCAAAGAGGCTATATGATCCAAATGATGTAATTAAAAACTACATCAAAGAGCTCAAAATGAAGCATTGGATGCAAATACCAAGTTAAAGCAACAACACGAATTATTTTTCCAACAAGCTTCTATTATTGACTCTTATTGTGACTCAAATGACATAATGATCCAACAAGTAGCTATCCAAAAACTTGAATGTGAGAAGCTCGAGAAGAAAATCAACAAACACATTCAATGGCAAGCATCAGACTCAGGAAAGGAATCTAATCTACCCCAGGTAGATAAGTTTCATAAGGATATCATATTCAAAGATTGGGAAGCACAAATAAAGTAGGCAGAGAAAGAAACAACAAAAACATCAAAATTTTCAAAGGAAATTATTGAATCTATATGTGAACAGCTGGTGAAAGTAGAACTTATCAAAGAGTACACGTCTTAAGTGTTCTCAGAAGTAAAAAAAATAGAAATATAGTGGAAGAAAAAGGCAGACACACATGATGAAGTAACTAAAAGGGTAAATAAGTTTGATCAAGAAAATTATTGGATTTTTCTGATAAAACCTTATCATCAGTACCAGATCTTATAGTCTTGAACATATTCAACAAAAAGATCGTAGCCAGTACTTTCAAACGCAGTATTCAAGGGACAGGTCAGATCAAGGATTTCACAGTCAGCTTAGCTCAAGCCTATGATAGATATTTTTCAACTTCGTGACCAAATCCAAAAGAAAGGCCAGAATTCATAAATCATATTATTACTTTATTTTCCTAGACTGTAGTTTAAGTTAGTATTACGAGGATGGTTGTTTGAAACCTCCTCTATATTTTTGTAATAATCTATTTTAAAACATAGTTAGTTTAGTATTAAACCCCTCTCATGCATTTAAAGAAGGGTCCAGAAATTTGTCAAAAACATTTGCAAAGAATGCACTATTGTAAGTTTGTGAATGCTTTGATGAATTAACGGAACAAATATGTTATCTTTTGAAAATTAAAGCTGTTTAACTGATGTTGCACTACTGTACTCTTTAAATTGATTGAAAGTGAAGAGGAGAAGATCAATTACTATTAGTTTACATGAGTAGAAATTCATACATATGGTACTTATATTCACTTGTTTTAAGTCTTAATTTATAGATTGACAGTCATATTTTTATTGCATTATATATTTGAAACGTTATTATAGATGAATGTTACATGCACTTCTGTTCTAATATTTGTCTATAATTTCTTATTGAATATATAATCGCACATATGAATGCGATATATTTTTCACAATTCTTCTAGACAAACTAGCTTGTTAGAAGAATCATCTTACATAATTTTCATCTCTTTCAGCTATTAAATGATCTATATTACTAATAGTTAAAGGATATCTCTTAAGATTGCATAAAGGAAGAAATACCCCGGGTATATAGTAGAATAAATAGTTTAGATAGATGCATATGATAGATTAAAACCATTCTCCATTTTCATGTTGTATAATCAAAACACACCCTCAAAATCATCCTTATTTGGAAATTGGTCCCATTATCCCCATTCAGAGCCACTACACCAAATGAAAAAGGAGTTGCTTTAAGGTATGGACTGAGTGGTTTTCCCCCATGTTTTAGCAACATAATTCTGAGGCCTCAACATTCTCGCAATAGAAGGAGGACCTTGTGAATGGAAAAAAGATCTTATCAATCTAAAGGTCAATCTAAGAGTCTCTCTCCCTATAGATCCCCATCAACTTCCAGAAAATTGTCTAGATCCTCATCTTTAAAATCTGAAGTTGATCATCCTTCTCCTAAGTCTCCTAGTGATACTCAACCCATAATGTCTCTTGATTCCCATCAAGCTTCCCTAGAAGTTCAGTCTTTGATAGAAAAGTTAGAGAGAGTATCTATTTATGTTGAAAAGCCTGAATCTTCTTAAATATCAGATATCAGTATTTCGTCTTCTTTACAAACTCGAAGAATATTAAATCGATCAGAAAGTCAAAAGACATGAATTCTTCCTTTCGAATTTCCCATTGATAGTACTCGAAAGAGACTAAATATGACTCAATCAGAGTCAATCGCCAGCGAGATCTTATCCCATTCACCTCCATTACCTCCACTCACTTCCACAACTTCCATTCCAAAAATCAGTGTTACTTTGACTAGTTCCAGTATTCAAACTACTATCCTTTCAACTAGTCCTAGCACTCACCCTGCCTCTTCTTTAACTCAAACTCCACCCATCCAAGCAATTCAAAATCCAATGGCAGGCAATCCATGGAACAATCCAGGGGCTATAAATATGCCCGCTCCTCTTCATGCTCTACCAAAATCACCTGAAAGATGGTTACCTAAATTTAATCCTGATGATGGTCTTTCGACAGAAGAACACATTCACAATTTTATGTTAGTCGTCAATCTAAATGAAGTATTTTAAGAGGATTGCGTTGTAAGACTATTTCCATACACTCTAAAAGGATCCACATGATCCTAGTATTTTTCACTACCTGCTCGCTCTATAACTTGCTAGAATATGTTCAAAGAACTATTTCTAGCTAAGTTTGGGGATGACAAGAACACTGCTACACTCATCAATGATTTGTCAAATCTAAAAGCTAAAATAGGTGAGAAGATAAAAGATTTCAATTCAAGATTTAATAAATTACTCAATAAATTTCTTGCTACAACAGTTCCTGGTGTATAAATTCAAATTGAGAGGTATATTTAATCTCTTCCATCTAATATAGCTATTTTTGTTGATAGAGAAAAACTACCAACACTTGCAGAAAAATGAAAGAATCTCTATCTGTAGAGAAACACATAACTGCTCTTGAGAAAAATAATTCTCAAGAGGATCGAAAATCAAAGAAGGCATCCTTCAAAGATGATTCTAAAAAGAAGCTGCCAAAAAATCCTTTTGACGTAGAAGGTCTTCAAAAAGTTTTGAAGACTATGACAAATAAGATGGAAGATATCAAGAAACAAGTCTTTGAAAATTCTAGCTCAAAAATACTTTCAAAAACTTTAAGAAAGGACAATCCTCTAATACTCAACCTCGAAATATCATATCTAATGCTGAATCTGATCAAGATACAGAGGAAGAGCAAACAAAGGAAGAAGAATATGACAAAGAAGAAGAAGTTGAACTAAATGGAATGTGGGATTTCATCCTACCAAATGAAGAAAAACATGAAGCCTTTCCTGTGAGCACAAGGAGAAAAAATACTACTGAAGCAACACAACCAAATCAACAACAAAAGATTTCAAATCCTGCTAAAGATAAATCAATAAGAAAAAAGTCTACTTCAAAGGCCACACAAACAAGTCTAGTAACTTCAGATACTCCATCTGCATCTAAGACAATGGTAGTCTCATACACTATTGAGTATAATGTAGTTGAAGATATGAAGAAAACCAGGGCCAACATTTCAATTCACGAGCTTACTAAATTGAAGCAACAAAAAAAAATCTTACTTAGAGACTTAAATGAAGTTCCTGCTTCAAACTTACCTGCTCCAGTAATAATACAAGCTGCTAATGAAATGGGTAAATCACCTTTTCCTTCAGTGAAAATAGATGCTATAGGCTTGATTATGATAGGTGATCGATCCATCTCTCATAGTCCTCATTTCTCTTAACCTATGAGATCTATAATAAAAAATTTCATAACTGTTTAATAGACTCAAGGGCTTCCTCTAATATAATGCCAAAATTAGTTTGTGCTAAGTTGAAAATAACTCCTCAGAGTTCCCCTATTCATATAGTAAAAATTGATAGAACTAGAGTAGAGGTGGTAGGATAAATAAATTTTGTTTCCATCAGATTGTCTTCAAATCCCAAGGTTACTCAAATAATTGATATATTAGTGGTTTATATTCTTGAATTTTATGGCTTAGTTTTAAGCCAAGATTGGTCTGAAAAACTTCATGGTTATTTCGCAACAGACTAGTCGCATATGTGGTTACCATATAATGGAAATCTAAATCAAATTCGAGTAGACTGTGAAAAGTTCATGAAGCATGTAGTCACCAATCTTGAAGGAGTAAATGAGCCAGTAGCATTCAATAATAACATTATTGGAAACTACTCAGCAGGGTCATTTTTGGGAAATTTCAATGCTCAACCATCACCTTTCTTTGATAATGCTGTTTTTTCTTAGATTGAGAAATTTTCCTAGCCAGATAGTTCCAAATGTATAAATTTTGTAGATAGAACAATAGTTAATTCTTTATTTTGGACTCTTTATTTTGACGGTTCTAAATCTAAAGATGGTGCAGACGCAGGCTGTATTTTAATAAACCCAGATGGAGAAAAGACCATGTTAGCCTGCAGATTAGAATTCAATTTTATAAATAATATAGCTGAATACAAAGCATTAATTCAAGGTTTGTACAAAGCCATTGATCTTAATATAAAATATATGAAAGTCCTGGGAGATTCAGAAATCATTGTTAGACAGGTAAGAGATACTATTCATTGTAATTCTGGACATTTAAAGCATTACCAATCATTAGTCCACGAATTAACCATTCATTTCTTAGCCTTCAACATTTATTTTGTACCTATAATGCAGAATGCTAGTGCAGATCTACTGGAAAATGTAGCATAAAAGTTAATTCCATCCCTAAAGTTTAGTCTCGATAGATTTTCTATTGAATTAATTTTTAGACCATCTATTTCTAATAATATTACCAATTGGAGAGTATTCAATAATGATTCAGATATCATATATTTCTTGACATCTGAATGATCTTATTATAGTCAAATTTTGGATGAAAATGAACACGATATTCAGATTAAGAAAGAACAAGATGGAAATTCTATTCCTAAGTCCGTTTTCAAGTTAGAAGACCTATATGATCTGAAATATAGGTTTAAAAGAGTTACTAACTCAAAAACACAAAGCTCTACCTTAAGATTTGAGTTAGTAAATCTAGGAACTGACGAAAAACCTCAAAATGTCAATATAGGTCTTGGTCTATCTTCCGAAGAAAGATTATCATTTATCAGATTGTTTAGAATGTAAAAAAGTGTCTTTTCTTGGGATTACACTGATCTTAAAACATATGTCACTTATGTGATTCAACATACAATTCCTATGATCTCAGAAGAAAAACCTATACAACAGAAATTGAGGAAGATTCATCCAAATCTAGAAAATCAAATGAAAACAGAATTGAAGAAACTCCGCAACGAAAAAATCATCTTTCCAGTCAGGCATTCTAAATGGGTATCAAATTTGGTACCTATCAGGAAGAAGAATGGCGATATTAGAATTTGCATTGATTTCAGGAATTTAAACAAAGCTTGTGAGAAGGAAAACTTTCCATTACCAACCATGGAACAAGTACTGTAGAAAATAGCTGGTTCTGAGCTTATGTCCTTTCTTGATGTATTCTCGGGATATAACCAAATTCTCGTACATCCAGATGACAGATTGAAAACTACGTTCATGACTAAGTAGGGAACTTACGCCTATCAAAGGTGCCATTTGGATTAATTAATGCAGGTGCCACTTTTCAGAGAGTTATGGACACATCTTTTAGGGGGCTCATAAATAAAATAATGGTTATTTATTTAGATGACATTACAGTTTTTCCTAATAAAGTAAACAATCATTTAAATGACCTAAAACAAGTCTTTGAGCGATGTAAAAGGTATGGCATCTCATTAAATCCAAAGAAATCATTTTTTGCATTAGATAAAGAATTTTTTTTAGGATTCATTGTGTCAAAAAGAGGTATCTATATTGATCCTGAAAGAATTGAAGAGATTAAAAGAATTCCTTTCCCTCATAACAAGAAAGCTATGCAGTCGTTTCTTGGGAAAATTAATTTTGTTAAAAGGTTTGTCCCTGAATTTTCACAAATAGTTTTACCATTGCAGAACATGATTAAGAAAAATTATGTCTTTAAATGGGGACATAATGAAAGCAAAGCATTTGATTTGATTAAAAAATCCATTGTCAATGCTCATTTCCTGACTACCCCCAATTTTCTTAATCCTTTTACTTTATACACTTTTTCATCAGATACATCATACACTACTGTTTTGACACAACTTAATTACCAACAAATTGAAGCACCAATATCATTTTTTAGTTCCAATTTGCAAGTTGCAGAACTAAATTACAGATATGTCGAAAAGAAAACATTTGTTGTCTTTAAGGCTATAAAGCATTTTAGGCCATTTCTCCTAAAACTCACACCAAAATCATAGTTCCATTCTCTGCAGTGAGACAAATATTAATGCAAAGAGAATTAGGAGAGAAAAGGGCTAACTGGGTCACCGCTTTACAAGAATATGATGTATAAATTAGACCCTCTAAAATTGTTAGAGGTCAAGGTTTTTGTTGTATTCTTACATGAGCATTCCATATACCATCAGAAGAAGATTCGATTAACAATGTGAAAATATCAGAGGTAAGCCTCAACGATGCACAGTCTCAATGCACTAATCTTATATTCTATTTAAAGAATGGATATGCTCTGAATCAACTGAGTTACAAAATGAAACGAGATTTGAGATTAAAGGCCAAGAAATATGAATTAATCAACGATGTATTGTTTAGGAGAAATTTTGATTATGTACTACTAAGATGCTTAGAAAAATCTGAAGCAGAGAAAGTCTTGCAGGAACTCCATGATGGACTAGCTGAAGGAAATTTTGGAGGAAATACAACAACACACAAAATCCTGCATGCAGGTTAATAATGGCCTACACTTTTCAAATATGCTCATGAATATGCAAGAAAATGCAAAGTGTGTCAAAGTGCATCTGGAATACAAAGGAAGTTAGCCTTCCCATTACAGCTAGTAAATATCGAACAACCATTTGAAAAATGGGGATTAGATATAATTGGTGAGATTGTTCCTAACTCTTCTAAACAACATAGATATATTCTCACAACTACAAATTAATTTACTAAATGGGTGGAAGAAATTCTAGTAAAGGTAGCCAACTTTGAGAACATCATTGATTTCATCGACCAAAATATCATAACTAGGTTTGGATTACCTAATGCTTTAATGTTTGATAATGCATATTACTTCTCAGAAACTACTATGATGGAATTTGCAATCAAAAGAGGTTTTAAACTTAAGTATTCTGCAAATTATTACCCATAAGGAAATGGTTTAGCATAATCTACAAACAAGAATTTGATTAGGATAATCAAAATAAATGTTGATCAAAACCAACAAAATTGGAACAAGTCATTAATATTTTCTCCTTAAGCAGATCGAATAACTCAGAAAGCTTCTATTGGCACTTATCCATTCAATCTTGTCAATGGAAAAGAAGATGTACTTCCTACCAACATAGTTATTCCCTCTATTTCCTTAGTACAATTTATTGACGAATCTCCTTCTTCTTCTTTAAAATTTATACAATGTCAAACTCTTAAGTTAGAGGAAGAAAGAGAAAAAGCTAAACATACTCATGCACATCATAAAAAAATAGTAAAATATTCATTTGATTCAACCTCTATCACTCCAAAAAAATTTCAAATTGGTGATCTGGTATTGAAATTGGACAAAACACATGAGGAAAAAGATAAATACACGAAGTTTCAAAAACTCATGCTAGGTCCATTTCAAATAATTGAAGAAATAGGCCCATCAACATTCTTATTGCAAGATCTATCAGGCAAAAGAGATTCTTTGTCTGTTAATGGGCAAATTTTGAAAAAACACTTTTCATAGGAGGTAACCCCTTCTATTCCTTGTATACTAGTGTCTTTTCATTTTCTTTAGAAAAATAAAAGTTGCTTAGTATAAATTTTTCGCTTTTCAAAATAAAATTTCAGATGATCCTTTTTGATTTTTCGCTTATAGAAATAAGAAGTGCTAAGGAAATAATCTAAATATTTGAAAGAAAAATAGATTTAATTTTCACTGAAAGATGCAATTCCACTGAAGTTATTTATTCTCTAATGAACTCTCATCCTTATATAGCATGCTTATTCTGTTATCAATCAAGAAAAGAATCTTTAACATAGTAAAGACTCTTTTACAGAAAAGCAATCTAAAACTCAACATTATCATCCAGAATCCCCAAAAGGACCAATGATTCACCCCATCCGGGAAAACTTATTCATTTTTGAAAGAAATTCAAAAAATATTATAACAAGAAAAACTTAAAAGATAAAAAGTCTCATCATGAGCTTGTTTACCATGTTCATAGGGAAATAGTTGAACTGACATTACCAATATTGCCTACCAAAACAGGGTAATGACTTGAGATTATATCAAGAGGACAAGGGGTCTCATCAAGAGCCAGCTTGATCAGTTTAATTACACCTAGTGAATGGCATTGTCATAATTTGGTTACCAAGCCAAGACAATGGCTTTTAAGTAAATAAAAATATGATATAAAAAGAAAAGTTTCAAAAATTAGAATTTATTTTTGGAAATTGTAAGAAACACTGGATGGGACAGTGAATCATTGCTGGGTAAAAGGTGACCCTGCCAAAAGCTTAAATTGCTTATTGGACCAGAGGCTCTACCTGTGATAAAAGAGTAAATATTTATAAAGCTGATCTGTAAGAGCCACCTGCTTTATATTTTTGAATTGAGTAAAGACTGATATATATTATCATACTTATATTTTTAAAAAGAGGGATTCTTATGAGTTATAATCAAGAGAGATTTAATTACTTAGTAAGATATTATTTGTTTGAAATTCATTCCTGCAACTATTTTTATTTCAAAAATTTTTAGAAATTTCAAAAAGTTAGTCAGAGATAGCTGGTTCTCCCAAGAGAATCGCCAATTGTTGTGCTATCCCCTTCAGAAATAAATAGGAAATTTATTTTTATCTTTAAAACAAAACAATTTAGGAAATAAAGTTTTCTTTTAGTTTTTTCCACTTTATTCCTTAGTGTGCATCACAGACCACATAGCTTACAACCAAAAAGACTTGAAATCCATTAAGCTATGCGAGCTGGGAAATGTGCTAAGACTTTTTCTGAAGTTATGTTTAAAACTTGAAAACACTTCAATCACCATTATAATTTGTTTATCGCATCACACCTCATTTAAACAATCAAACTTATAAAGAAATTTGGCATGAGTTGTGATTATGCGGACCTGACGAGCCAACAAAGCAATAAATATAAAGCTCTAAAGTCCCATAAAGTGTGGCCGCTTGACTTCTTGAATGTGCAATTCGCATTTCACACAATTTAACCAAAAGAAAATTCATTTACCGCATAAAGATTGCGATGTGCGATTTGTGCATATAACATTTCACTGAATTTATGGGTAAGCATCACAAGTAGTAAAAGTTATATGTTGCGATATGCGAATGAATGGCATTTAATTACTTAAGCATGTGAAATGACATGTCGAATCAAAATGAAATCCAAGATCTAACTTCTTAAGTTGATTGAGAACTATTTCGTGCAAAGGTGTAAGAAATTTTATTTTGAAACGATTATTGATGATTAATATCATATTTGATAGATTCATATCTATTTTTTCATGTTTGAAATAAATTAACGAAGGATTTGTCTCTCTATTCCATATATTTTTAATGATTATTATGTATACTTGAAATCAGGAAACCAACTAACAAAACGAAGAAAATAGAGACGAACAAGAAAGGTAAAGAGATTGCTCAAACACCATCTACTAAAGATTCATACATGTCTCCCTTATTTTCAGAAATCACCTGCAACAAGGAATGCGGTAGTTTGTCATGGGAAGCAATGTATCCATTTAAAAAAAATGAAAAGCCAATAGTGATAGATAAAGTTGCTTCAACAAAATTATTTGTTTCTTCAGACTCGACTGATTTTGATGTTGCATGTTCATTCGTCCATAAGGTAAATGCAAGGAAAACATTTCTCCCTTACACATATATGGTTAAGTGGGAAATTAACCACTTAAATATTAAAAATACATAACTTTTAAGGATTCAAGAAGCGAGAATATTGGTTCTTTTAGGGCAGATGATTTATAAGCAATGTACCACTTACGAGACCCACAAAAAAACTATGACAAAGCCTTTGTCTAAGGCTTTAGAGCAAACAATCCAGATCTAACAAAATTTATAAAAGAATGGAAGGGCGACCAGGAAAAGCTGAAGCGAGATAAACTCGGTACGTACTCAATTGCCTAACTTCCTTACCCTTATTGTTATGCTACCAGTATGTTGTGTAGATTGTTTTCAAAACCTGATACCACTAGGTTTTGAATAGATTGGGTCCCATTCATTGACAGAATCATCAATTCCTTAATTCTGAATTGGGAAAATATCCTATCTGATAGTTTAGCCAAACACATCACATAATATAGGAATAAAAGGAGTATTTCATCTAGAGAAACACTGATCAGGTGATCATGTCGTAAGTGGAAAAAATGCTCAAATTTGGAACTACTCAGAACTAGTAATAAATTGATTGACTGGATAGTGTTCGTCATTACGATCCTAATGCTATGAACGACACTCAAATTCGATGTTAGATGTGGAAGATATTCAAGTTTTAATTTTGTCCAATAACCTTCAAAACAACACTTGGGAAGGCAAAAATGGCATGTTTAGATTTTGTGGAAAATGGAAAATTTTATTAATTTTATAAAAAAATTGGATGGCCAATATGTGGGTACCACGTGGCCTGCCTGGAGGCTGCCATGTGGCCCCAGGCCTCAAGGTTCAAACTTTGAAAATTTGGAAGTTTAATTTTTTTTTGTCATTTGGGCCGACCCGACCCGGGTGGGCACGGGTCACCCGCGGGTGGTGTCTACCCGTGGGTTAGGTTTGCACATTCATGGGTCAAGTGAGAACTGTGGGCGAAGTCTACTCGAGGGCCAGTAGTGAACGGAGCAGTGGGTCAGGTGTGAACCGTGGGCAGAGATGGTTGGACGTTGAACGAGCGTGCAGAGGTGGCGTGTGAACGCAATGGCGGGTTGAACATGCACGCGGGTCCGCCATACCTGTGGGTCCCCCATACCCATGGGTCCCCTATACCCACAGGTCTGCCATACCTGTGGGTCATTTGAAACGATCACGGGTCAGCAATACAGTTATGTTTTATGGTTTGAACGTAAAACACTCCGATGGTTACAGTTGGCATGTGACCACCGAAATGTTAACACTTATCGCTATTAATAAAACACGCGGATATTTAGGAGGAATGTGCCAAAGTTGGTGGGCAGGCCAAATTTAGTTTTCTAACTGGCAGTTATTCCACTTTTAGTGGAGTTTTTTTAGGCCAAACTGGGCAAAACTTCAGGAGATCATAACTTTCACTAGGCTGAACCTTTTTGAACGATTTTTTTTATTTTATTTCAGGTATTTTGAGCATTCCAGAGCCAATACTGTAGGTTGTAGAGGCAACAGAGCTCATATTTAGGTACTTTTTCAGTAGAGAAGCTTGAAGATCCATCAGGGCCTATGGAGTGTTGGAGCTGTATTGGGCTATGGTTAACCATTGGAGGTGAAAAAAAAGCCTATATTTATTTTTTTCTATGTTCTAAACTCATTTCCATAGCTTATTTTTCCTGTTTATGCTTTCTGATCACTGTATAACCAATTTGAGCATCTAATAAAGCAAGGGCATGCCCATTTGAGGGCCTTGGACCCGGCAGATGTAGCCCAGGAGGGGTGAATTGCCTCATCAACTGCTGTGTTATATTATGTGACTTTATCTTGCTATGTTTTTCAGATTTGATATGTTAAAAAGTAAAAACAAATAACACTCCTTCACACATAAGACTCAGAAAATTACCAAAAACACTTTGTTTCACTTGCAAGACTATCTAAACACTTTTCACATATAATTTTATGGAAAATTAATACCTTGAACAACAAAAAAGTAGTTTCATTTTCAGATCATTAGTGTTCACTTCTATTATTTCTATAGACAGAGTCTGTAAAGGGCTAGGTAGCCTCTAGATCTCATCCTTTCTTTAAAGGTGACATGTCCAGTAAATGCCCCTATAGTCAATATCTGTAATAGATCTAAGAATTTCTCACATTTCAGATCAAGTTGGTATCGAAGCATATGGTTTTGAGCTAGAGTTTTTACTCAGCATTTTTTTTGTGCAAATATTAAGTCATTTGTTTGCAAGTTTTGATGCTGCCTAGGTTAAAACTCAAGAGAGGAAAAGGAAAATTGGTTAGTGCAAAAACTAATCCACAACCAAGAAGGTTTAGAGAACCACCTCCAAGAGCCCTAGAAGCAGCTACAAGAATGTCTTCAAGAGAAGGTGAAACTCCTGAAGAGATGGATCCCAAGGAAGAAGAAAGGGTATTTCAGAAACATTTCTTAGATATGACTGAAATGGTAAGGATCCTCTATCAAGAAAGAAATGATAGGATTGCTGGAGAAGGGTCTAAAAACCAAAAATAAGGAGAGGATTCCTCAGGAGGAAAGAAGATAATGATCAGTCAAATAAAGGGAATGGAAGAAGTGGTGATATATCATCTCCATCGTCATCCTCTTCCTCGACTTCGGTAAATCAGTCACATTAGTCGAAAACCACTGGTAAAAATCCTTTTTTAAAGATTGATGTCAAATTTTAATTGCCAATGTTTAACAATGAAGTGAATGCAGAGAAATTAGATAATTGGATCAGACAACTGGAAGTCTATTTAAGGATTCAAAATTTGCATGATGACGACACTAAGATTCAACTAGCCTCATTAAGGATGGGAGGAGCAGCTTTGGTATGGTGGGAAGCCACGACCAAGGAGGAAATCAAGAAACATGGTAATCTTACTTTATCATGGGTTGAATTTATTTCCGCAATTAAGAAGTAATTTTATCCTCTTGCTCATCTACAAAAGGCTATAATGAATTGGCAAAACTTTAGACAACTTAAAGGGAAAAGTGTTCAAGAATACACTCAAGAGTTTAGGAGAAGATCACTATTGTTAGGAGTAGAATTACAAAGTCAAGATACTTTACTGAAGTATATAGGTGGTTTGCATAATTACCTTATACATAATATCCTTATGTTTAATCCTACTAGTCCAGATGAAGTTTGTGTACAAGCTACACATTTATAGGCTAGAGGGAAAAACACTTTTGATGCACTGAATGAGGGTAGTGATTTTAAAAGAAAAGGAAGAAAAAGGATTGCAATCTCTAGAAAGGAAAAATGGAAATTATTTTGCAAGAACTGTTCAAAAACAAGCCATGATGAAGATCACTGTTGGAAGCTTCATCCTGAGCTGAAACCAGAGAAATATAAAAACAAAGACAAAACCAAAGAAAAGGGAAAAACTGTTGCAATTGTTGAACAGGACTTAGGCTCTGAATCAGGAGATGAGACTAAAAGTATCACCATGTTTTTAAAGAAAATAAAGGGGAAAGAGGTTACACAAGAAACAAATCCCAGTTCTAGCACATTAAACTGTCACAAAGAAACTCAAAATGAGAAGAGGAGGATAGAGCTATTTCATGTGAGGATAGTCTCAAAACACACAAAGATAGACACACTTTTTGATAGTGGGTCTCAAGCTAATCTTATCTCAAAAGCATTATCCACTTAGGTGGATATGCAAGGATACAAAATTACAAGTCTCAAGAAAGTGCATCTTGCGCTTTGCCATAACAGCTCAGTATGTTGATTGGGTTGAACTGGATGTAGTACCGCTTGACATTACATGTGTTGTGTTGGGTAGTCCATATTTATATGACAGAAAGGCCATCTTTCATTGCCATGAGAACAAGTATCACTTGTTCAAGGATGGAAAAGAGTACATTATGAGAGCACATAAGAAGAAGCTAGAATATTCTTTAGTCCATGCAGGGCAATTGAAAGGCTAGTTAATGCAAGTAAAAATATGACTTTGTTGATGGTTAAACAACAAGATTTTGTACATTTTACTTTTCATAAAATTGCTGATATAAATGATGGTATGTTTTAGTATGATAACAATTTGTCTTTGAAAGAAGATGACATTATGTTGCACAAGGTACCTTTGGTGACGATCGGTGTAGAGAACGAAGTGTCGGTGCAAAGCAGTGCAAGAGCCCATGAGATGGAAAGGCATGCAAGCAAAGAGGGCACACAGTTCAGCATGGTTCAATGTTGGTTTCAGAATGGCAGATTGGTATGGCGAAAAAAATTGGTCGGGATTCGACACAAGTACAGGGCTCATTCAGCAAAAATTCGCCATGTGAACAGTTGGCATGGTGAATCTTATTTTCAGTCTTCTTTGAAGATTGACCATTGTAGAAACAACATGATTTCTGCAAATTATAGTTGCTGTTCTGCAAATTTCAAGAATTTGCGTCATGACTCAGTCAATGTTAGCAAGGGTCGGTCAGTGAATTCAAGGAACAATTTATCTTTTTATGAGAAGCTCAATTTGATGAAGTCAGGAAGATTTCAATGGTTCAAAGTTGGAAGAGTGGAGAATCAGTCTCCTCATCTTCATTTTCTGTAATCAGAGAGCTTTTGTGGGTCCAAAAGATTCCCATTTGGGAGGTGTGATCAGGTGATTATGTCCTAAGTGGGAAAAATGCTCAAATTTGGAACTGCTCAGAACTGATAATAAATTGATCGACTGGATAGTGTTTGTCATTATGATCCTAACGCCGTGAATGACACTCAAATCCGATGTTGGATGTGGAAGATATTCAAGTTTTAATTTTGTTCAATAACCTTCAAAACAAAACTTGGGAAGGCAAAAATGGCATGTTTAGATTTTTATGGAAAATGGAAAATTTTATTATTTTTATAAAAAAATTGGATGGCCAATCTGTGGGTGCCATGTGGCCCCAGGCCTCAAGGTTTAAACTTTGAAAATTTGGAAGTTTAATTTTTTTTTTGTCATTTGGGCCGACCCGACCTGGGTGGGCACGGGTCACCCACGGGCAGTGTCTACCCACGGGTCAGGTTTGCACGTTCATGGGTCAAGTGAGAACCATGGGCGGAGTCTACCCAAGGGCCAGCATTGAACAGAGCAGTGGGTTAGGTGTGAACCTTGGACAAAGATGGTTGGACGTTGAACGGGTGTGTAGAGGTGGCGTGTGAACACAATGGCAGGTCGATGTGCATGCAGGTCCCCCATACTCATGGGTCCGCCATACCCACGGGTCAGTTGAAACGATCACGGGTCAACAATACAGTTATGTTTTATGGTTTGAATGTAAAACACTCCGACGGTTACGGTTGGCATGTGACCATCGAAATGTTAACACTTATTGCTATTAATAAACCGCGCGACTATTTAGGAGGAACGCGCCAAATTTGGCGGGCATGCCAAATTTAGTTTTCTAACTGGCAGTTATTCCACTTTTAGTGGAGTTTTTTTAGGCCAAACTGGGAAAAACTTCAGGAGATCATAACTTTCACTAGGATGAACCTTTTTGAACGATTGATTTTTTTGATTTCAAGTATTTTGAGCATTCTAGAGCCAATGGTACAGGTTACAGAGGCAACATAGCTCATATTTAGGTACTTTTTAAGCAGATAATCTTGAAGAGCCATCAGGGCCTAGGGAGTGTTGGAGCTGTATTGGGCTATGGTTAACCATTGGAAGTGAAACAAAAGCCTATATTTACTATTTTCTATGTTTTGAACTCATTTCCACATCGTATTTTTCCTGTTTAGGCTTTCTGATCACTGTATAACCAATTTGAGCATCTAATAAAGAAAGGACATGCCCATTTGGGGGCCTTGGACTCGACAGATGTAGCCCAGGAGGGGTGAACTGCCTCATCAGTTGTTGTGTTATATTATGTGACTTTATCTTGCTGTGTTTTTTAGATTTTATGTGTCAAACAGTAAAAAGAAATAACACTCCTTCACACATAAGACTCAGAAAATTACCAAAAACACTTTGTTTCACTTGCAAGACTATCTAAACACTTTGCACATATAATTTTATGAAGAATGAATACCTTGAACATCAAACAAGTAGTTTCATTTTCAGATCATTAGTGTTTACTTCTATTATTTCTATAGACAGAGTATGTAAAGGGCTAGGTAGCCTCTGGATCTCATCCTTTCTTTAAAGGTGACATATCCAGTAAATGCCCCTACAATCAATATCTATAATAGATCTAAGAAGTTCTGACATTTCAGATCAAATACCTCCCTTTTATATGTCTTCCTATGTCATGGAAACAATCTGTTTTTCTTCTAGTTTTCCTACCATGGGATGGAAATAGACTATGCAAGGCCCTACCCCAATCCACATCTACCACAGAGCCCTTTGGGATTCAAACTTTCATTTGCATTTTTATAAAATTTGTCATGGAGTCATGTTTCCTATGCACCAGATGATTTTCAATAAGAAATCCCCTAGGGTTTCCGAAGAAGCTAGTGCATATATTATTTCTATGGCTAAAATGTTTGCAGAGGATAATTTTACATATCTTAGAGTATTTGGGAGTTATGCTTCTCCCCATGTCCTACCATATTATGTTCCCAATAATTTACTTGCAAGAGAGATAACCTACCAGCTTGTTAATGGTATTACTAAACAAATGAAAGATTATAAGAAGGCCGCTTGGCCTAATTTACCTTTACAGTGTGGTACTTTTGCACTTTTTGATATTGGCAATACCTACAAGGAGGTTTCGAAGATTAATCTATTGAATTTGGCAGTAATTCCTAAGAGGTTCTATGATCCAAATGATGTATTTAATTACTACATCATAGAGCTCAAAATGAATCCTTTTGTAAAGGAAATAGATGGATTTCATGATCTCTTCCAAGGCATGGAAAAGTTTTAAGATATAATTAAGTTTGCAGCCAGTCGACTTAACCAAGATGATTTAGAAGCCTTCCAAATATATAGAAATAAGAGACTGGAGAGAGTTCCTCTCAACTTGTTAACTATTGAAGATGTCAACATACCTCCTCCAAGTATTAGCTTGGATAATGAAGAAAAAGGGATTGTTGAGGATGAATCGGGTCATTCAAAGAATCAATCACACAATTCGGATCATTCTGAAAATGAATTGGAATCCAGAAAAGATGACCCAATTTCAAAAATATTTCGAGAGTCTTAAATTGTAGCATCAAGCAGAGATCATTGAGAAACACGCACAACTGGAAGCAACAACGACCAGGTTACAAAGCTAACCGCAATTAGAGAAATTCATAAAAGAAGCATTGGATGTAAATACTAAGTTAAAGCAAAAATAGGAAGTATTTTTCCAACAAGCTTCTATTATTGACTCTTATTGTGACTCAAATGACATACTGATCCAACAAGTAGCTATCCAAAAACTTGAATGTGAGAAGCTCAAGAAGAAAATCAACGAACACATTCAATGGAAAGAATTAGACTCAGGAAAGGAAGCTAATCTACCCCAACTAGATAAGTTTCATAAGGAGATCCTATTCAAATATTGGGAAGCACAAATAAAGTAGGCAGAGAAAGCAGCAACGAAAACATCAAAATTATTAAAGGAAATTATTGAATCTGTATGTGAACAGTTGGTGAAAGAAGAACTTATCAAAGAGTACACGTGTGAAGTGTTCTCATAATTAAAACATCTAGAAACAAAGTGGAAGCAAAAGGTAGACACACATGATGAAATAAGTAAAAGGGTAAATAAGTTTGATCAAGAAAAATATTTGAATTTTCTGATCAAACCTTATCATTAGTACCAAATCCTATAGTCTTTAATAGATTCAATAAAAAGATCTCAGCCAATACTTTCAAACGCAGTATTCAAGGGATAGGTGAGATCGATGATTTTGCAGCAAGATCAACTCAAGCCTATGATAGATATTTGTCAACTTCGTGACCAAATCCAAAAGAAAGGGCAGAATTCATAAATCATATTATTACTTTATTTTCCTAGGTTGTAGTTTAAGTTAGTCTTACGAGGATGGTTGTTTGAAACCTTCTCTATATTTTTGTAATAATCTATTTTAGAACATAGTTAGTTTAGTATTTAAACCCCTCTCATGCATTTAGAGAAGGTTCCAGAAATTTGTCAAAAACTTTTGCAAAGAATGCACTATTGTAAGTTTGTGAATTCTTTGCTTTAGGGGAATTTTGAGGTTTAAAACGGGCCTCCTAAGGAAATAATAAAATAATAGCTAAACCAATAAAATAATATTTATGATTTTTCAATTCACTTTTTGCACCACAATAAATGTAACCATAGTTAAATTCAATTCAAAAGTTGTACCAAAATAAAATTAATAAAAAAATTGTATTGATGTGACTATAAATAAGAATGAGCTTTTCAAGAAAAAATCCTTATCATTGAACAACTAATGCATTTGTCCTTTGTACTTAAATAGCTTAAATTAAAATATAAATATAAATTTATAAATTCTCAATTATACTATATGATATTAATTAAAATTTATATTATTTAAATTGTATAATAACATGTAATTAATATACTATATAAAAATAAAATAATATAATATAGTATAATAAATGTATAGGGATATGCATTGTTTCTTTCAAGAAATATGAAATGACAATAATATATTTTTATTCAAAAAGTGTGAAATGACATTTATTATGAGTACTTTAATTTGACTTTAAAATTACTTAGAGCACTACCATGGTTAACCATGTGTTTTTATCCACCATTGACAATGTGACAAGTAAGTACCTTTAACTCAAGCAATGCCACCTTAACCATTAGGGATGATGTCATCCCTTAAAATGTGATTAGTTCTCATAAAGTGAATTTTGATTGTACATTTTCCTTATGAGGCCCATTTTAGACCTCAAAATTCCCCTAATGATGAATTAATGGAACACATCTATTATCTTTTGACAATTAAAGCTGTTTAAATGATGTTGCACTAATGTACTCTTTAAATTGCTTGAAAGTGAAGAGGAGAAGATCAATTACTGTCAGTTTACATGAGTAGAAATTCGTACATATGGTACTTCTATTCACTTGTATTAAGTCTTACTTTATAGATTGACAATCATATTTTATTGCATTATATATTTGAAACGTTATTATAGATGAATGTTACATGCACTTCTGTTCTATTATTTATCTGTGATTTCTTATGAATATATAATCACACATATGAATGCGATATATTTTTCCCAATTATTCTAGTCAAACTACTTTGTTAGAAGAATCATCTTACATAATTTTCATTTCTTTCAACTGTTAAATGATCTATATTACTAATAGTTGAAGGATTTCTCTTTAGATCGCTTAAAGGAAGAAACACCCTGGTATATAGTAGAATAAATAGTTTATATAGATGCATATGATAGATTAAAACCATTCTTCATTTGCATGTTGTATAATCAAAACACACCCTAAAAATAATCCTTATTGGGAAACTGGTCCCATTATCCCCAGTCGGAGCCACTGCACCAAATGGTAAAGGATTTGCTTTAAGGTTCAGAATGAGTGGTTGTCCCCCATGTTTCGGCAGTGAAATTTTGAGGCCTCAACAAGGGTTTAAACCCTCATTTTCAAGAATAATTCTTAAGCAAATCAACAAAATCAACCAACCCATGGTGAACAAAAGGGTGTTGATTCCTTGAGTAAGAGACCAATATTTCATCACATTAGGTGTTATGGTTGTATGGGAGAGCATGCATATAGGGACTTCCCTAAAAAATAAATAAAAGAGAGGAATATACACCACATCCATGGAGATGATATAGTGGAGGACATGGGTAGAAGCATGCCCAACATCTGTGCAACATTAGACATGAATAAGGTTGAGAATTAGGCACACATGATCGAAGTGGAAGGTAAGTTAAATAATCATCCCATTTCCATTTTAACTGATTCTAGATCTATTCATAGTTATCATGATCCTAAAATGGTTGAAAAATATAAATTGAAGAAAAGCAAGCATCACAAGGCTTGGTTAGTCTAGTTAGCTACAAGAGCTAACATTTGAGGAAATTTTAGCCTAAAAGTGCTCATGAAAATTTCATGTAATTTCCATGTCATAATATGTAGACCAATCAAAATTATTTAAATTTAAAAAGAGGTATATGTAAATATTTTGGAGGGGAAAATAGAAAAAATACATTTTTTAATTGTATTTTTGGCTTATCTCTCTATAGGTTTACTCAGATTTCAAGTGCAAACACTCGTTGGATGCAAAATTAAATTCTACATCCAAGCAACACCCATTATGCATACTTTTGAGAAGATCCACATTGACAAAAATTGAATGTACTTAAAAAAATGTGTTCAACATGTTTTTTTTAATGTATATTCATTTTTTTTTATCAATGCGGGTCTTCTCAAAACTATGCATAATGGGTACTCATTGGATGTGGAATTAATTTCTCATCCAATGAGTGTCTACACTTGAAATTTGAGTAAACCTATAAGAAGATAAGCCAAAAATACAATTAAAAAAGTAGTTTTATTCTTTTCCCTCGAAAATTCGTAACTCTTATTTTATTATTTTAACTATTATATTATTATGTATCCTTAGGAGGCCACTTTTAGGTTGAAATTTGATCTACTGAAGTATTGTAAAATGTAACTAGGTCGGTCTTCATGTTGACTATGTAAATATGAAAAGAAGGAGACACAGATAATAAAATGTATTTTTGTTGTACTTGCTTCATGGGTTTCATGAGCAAGATTTTATTATATAGACATAATTCTTCTTGTTGTCTATTAGGTTCTTGTATTCTAGGTATAAATAGGATTAAGTGTCAATATCATGAAGGATCCAATTCAGATGAATATGCTCCAAGACCGTGTAAAGAAGATCTCAAACAACCCTCCTGAAGTGTTGGAAGACAAGCTCCTAAAATAGCGAAAACAACCTACAACTATATTGGAATATATGTTGGAGAAAATAAGCTACCAAGTCAGCCTAATATAGTATGGTTGGCCCAATAGCTGGACAAGTCATATATATATATGACTGTTCTATTGCTCATTTGGAGAAAAATTATTACAGATTAGTTTGAGATTTAATAACATTTAAAAGTAGCAAATCTAAGGATAGAATTGAATGCAGATTGAAGAGGACATATTACAGAAAGTACAAGAGGGAGCAGATTGCGGAAAGTAAATCGAAATGTTGAAGGTGCTGAAGGTAAAATAGAAATACTAAAGGTGCTGAAGGTAAAATCGAAATACTGAAGGTGTTGAAGGTGCTGAAGGTAAATCGAAATACTGAAGGTGCTGAAGGAAAGTATAGTTTATGGAAGGTATAGGAAAGTACAGTTTGCGGATAGGTACAACAAGGTACAGGATTGCGGCGTGGTGTAGCAAGAAATGCATATAGGTGCAGGAAGGGTAAAATGCTGATCTAAAGGTAGGAGAAAGTAAGGAAGGTAAATTAGAGATTTACCTTCCTAGCTACATTTCAAGTAATTCAGCTACAAGTGAAAATAATTCTATCTCTACATTTTGATTGAGTACTGTGATAATTGACTTGATTAAAGGTTAACTAAGTTAAAGAAGGGAATACATAAGTGAACTCACAAGTAGTTATAAAAGGAGGATTTTTGTATTAATCTCAAGCCCTAAAAATTCTCAACATGGAATCGGAGCTATGGAAAAAGAAGATCACCTTATTGGCAAGAAGATTTTGGAATTAGAGAAAAGTTACTTTCTGAGATCAAATTCAGAGAGAAGAATTTTGGTGCTTTTACAAAGAAGAATTTGGGTGCTATTGCAGAGATACAAGCTCGGTGGTATTGATACAATTTCGATGCAATTTCAGTGATACAAATTCTCAACAACTCCAACATCATGCATCACAGTAATTGGGTCAAGGAAATCTAAGGGTCATCTCTATCTATACTTTAGATAGGTCGAGGACTTCTTTAGTAATATACAGGTCTACCATATAGTGCAGACAAGGGTGATTGAAAGGTTGCAAGTTGTGCTAAAGATCTTGGTCTTGAGCTAACATATTTTAGATAACTTAGAGAAGAACTAAAGATATACATCGAAGCAAGAAAGATCTTTGTATTGAGATCAAGGATAAGAATACTGTAAGAGGTCGTGGCTAGAAGTGTAGAAAAAGGTGTTTACTACGAACCAAGATTTCCTAGAACTGGTGTAGAAGAGTGCAGAAAATAAGGCTTTATCATCGTTACAACAAAGATCTAATCCTTACCCTTGAAGAACATCATCAAAGAGAAAGCAATAACACATATTTTCACCACCGCCATCGAAGAAATTAAGCTGAAGACTTTATCTTCACTTATCAAGTAAGTATCTTTCATTCTATAATAAAATTTGGTTAAATGACTTTGTTTTTGCAGGGAGATCTATAATATGGTTAGGTTACCAAGAATCCTTGCATGAGGAGGATAGTCACAGTCCTAGAAGAAAGTGTTGATTAGTGGTTGTCATTGATGTTAACCCAAGTAGCACCAGGGGCTAACCCAATAGTGCATGGAAATTTTTACCTACCAAATTAAGATATTATGGGTCAATAATAATTTTTATGGTTTCTACTTGTCGAGTTGTTTCCATTGATATATGGCACACCATGTAATTCTTCACGGTTTGAGAGATATTCATGTTTGAAGTTTGTACCCCTAGTTAGTGGGCTAAAACCCCATGGGGTTGGGGCATGGGTCATTGAAAAGTCATAATTAATATTTTTTATGCTCCTAAAATCCGTCCCACATTCTCTTGTTGAAGCCCTTCTCAACCTAAGCATTTATATAAATTGTGATCTTCATTTCCTCCTTAGGCAAGGGATTTTGCCATCTGAAACATATCATCGTGGAATTTGCACTCTAATTTTTTTTTTTACAAAGGTTCAGAAGCTGAAATTTTTATGAGGTGAAGCAAAAATCCTGAGGAAGCTGCTGTAAAAATTTTAGATCAAGGTGCACAATATTTTTGGAGATATGATCTGTGGAAGTCAGGGTTTTTGTAGGCTCCTGAAATTCATCTCAAAGAAGTGACCTTGTAATTTCATCATAACTCTCTCTCTCTGAGTATCGGATTGGAATACCGTAAAAATTGGCGGATAGTGCACAGTCTATAATTTTTTATCTATCAATTTCAGAGCCAAATGAAGAAAAAATGACATGTGGCATGCCATACAAGTGCTCTCTTCTGAAACAGTCCATATTTAGGGCATTGTGAGATATTGGGTATAAATCTCTCTTGAAGAATCCAAATTGGGTCAGACCTATGGCATTGGAAAGAAAACTCAGAGGACTACTACAGGACTAAAAATTAGATATTTAGGATCTGAAATAACAGAGATACACCAAATTTAATATCGAGCTCCTAGAAGGCAAGAAAAATCTAGATCATGTGTTGTCAAGGGTTGCAAAGGACCAAAATTTCTATGGAAGCAAAGAAAATCAAGGTGCAGCAGAGGGTAGCATGACAAGAGAAGCAATTAAGGTGCATAACATCAGCAAGAAGTTCATCATATGAAGTCTTCAAGTGGGCAACACTGCATACAATCATTGTAAAGGTATCATTGTACTTAGTCATTGTAAATACAATATTGTACAAATTGTACTGGTGTCTATCTGCTAAGGGTTGAAGAGGCAGTGTTGGGAGGTCTAGGATCATCATTAGGTGGTTGTGTGGTGCTAGGGTGAGTTGTAGCTCATTTAGTGTTGGGGAATCTATTCAGTTGACTATTGAAGAATCTCTGGCGTTGGAGCGTCCATCCAGTGGGAGTTGGAGAATAATTTTTTTTTAGATTCTAGGAAGTTGGAGCTTTATTTTTAATTGGAGTTGAATATTAAAGAATTATTAGAAAAGCATTAGGTGGTTTTGTCCCGGAGTGGGTTTCCACCTTAAAAAATGTGTGCATTTGTGTTCCTCTTGTTTGCTGCTATCATTGTACAAACACTGATAATAATTGAAGATTGACTAATGCTATAATTGAAAGGAATACTGATTCATCCCCCCTCTCAGTATTTCCAACAATTGGTATCAGAGCTTGGTTCCTTCAATAGCAGTTTAACAGCTGGAAGGAGGTCATGGAGCATACCAAGAATGGTGTACCTCTATTCAATGAAAATAATTATGCACTTTGGAAAGGAAGAATGGAGTTCTATATTTTGGCGCAAGGTTACGAAGTATGGGACACTGTTCAAAATTGATTTACATCAACCATAGATGAAAAAGGTAAGAAGAATTTGGTAAATGATGCAAAAGAAAAGAATATTATTATCAGTGGACTTACTGAATCTGCTTATCATAAGGTGTTGGGTTGTAAAACTGCCAAAAATGTATGGGACAAGCTTGAGAATATATATGCAGGTGACTCAAATTTCAAATATGCAAAGCTTCAAATCTATAGAGAAAAATTTGAGCAACTCAGAATGAAAGAAGATTGCAACATTGCTGCATACTTCCAATACGTTGATGAAATAACCAATACTCTGGAAGGATTGGAAGAGCCAGTTGACGAGAAGACTATTATACAAAAGATTCTTAGAACGTTACCAGGGAGATTCAACCCAAAGGTATCAGTCTTAGAATACAGTGCAATTTGGAAAAACTCAGCAAGGAAGAATTACATGGCGTTCTCATAGCATATGAAATGAGACTTGATGAAGAAAAGGGTACTTCAAATCTAGAAACTGCGTTTGTTGCATCTAAGAAAACCAATAAGGACAAACAACCTTCAATTGAAATGACATGCACCTATAAGTGTGAAGAAAAGGGAGATGATGGAGAAGGTCTTTCAGATGAAGAATATGCTTACTTTACGAGAAAACTAAAACCCGGTAAGGGAAAATTCAAAGGTAAACTTCCATTGATATGTTTCGGTTGTGGTGAGGTTGGGAATTTTGTAGAAAAATGTCCGAACAAAAGTGATGGAAGCTCAAAAGGAAAGAAAGGCTTTAAGAAATTCAATAAGCAAGGAAAAACTAAAGGATCCAAAAGGAACTTTCTCTCTAAAGAAGATAGCTCATCATCTGATGAAGAAAGTGACAACAAAGAAGAAGCCAATGAGAAAGTATTGTTTATGGCCAAGCATAATAAACAAGAATTATCAAACAATGAATAAGAAGGGTTGACCATAGAAGAATTTTATGAGGAGGAAATCGAGCTTATAAAAGAGCTCAATGCTGAGAAGATCTGTTCCAATACTCTTGAAGAACGAGTTCAAGGTCTCAAAATTGAGGTTGAAGAACACAAATGTATTGAAGAGTCACTTCAAAAAAATTTGGAAGAAAGAAACCAAGAAAGGGAAGCGTTAGAAGCCGAAGTAGTCTCGCTGCATAAGGAAGTGAAGAAGGGAGAAACTGTCCAAAACTATGCCAATAGCTCAAGGGAATTGGAAGAACTCATCAACAATCAACAATCTTACAACGATAGAACTAGCCTCCGTTACAAAGAAGAAGAAGCAGGACCTTCTAAAACAAAATTAAATGAACTTATGAGATCTGACATACATGTAGACTTCATTGGACAAGAGTCACAAGCACATCCTTGGAAGACGATTCCTCGACGAAGATTTTCATCAAGGTACCAACATATTTTTCATGGCTATTGTTATTCATGTGGAAAATTTGGTCATAAAGCTGTAGAATGTCGCACGTATCCTAAGAACCAATACAATTCCAAGAGATTCTTCAAATATGAACCTCCTAGGGCTCAACGAAACATCAATAGATTTGAGCATTTAAGAAATAATATGCAATGCTACAAATGTCATAACTTTGGACACATAGCCAGAGACTGCAGACTTGAAAATCCTCCAGAAGAATCTTCGAAGCCACATAATGAACGGAACTGGAAGAAGAAGAAGACTGATAATTGTGCTCTCGCTCTCAAGGCTCAAAAAAATAAAGATGTGTGGTATGTTGACAGCAGTTGCTCAAAGCATATGACTGGAGATAGAAGGAAATTTGTATCTATGAAAGATAAGAAGGATGGAAACATATCCTTTGGAAATAATGGATCTTCAAATGTTATAGGATCAAGTACCGTCACTCTTGGAAGCAAAGATGTTATAGCCAAGAATGTTCTATTGGTCGAAAACATGAATCACAATCTGCCCAGTGTTGGACAAATGTGTGATCAAGGACACACAATGCTATTCAACTCCACAAAATGTGAAATCAGGAAAGGAAGGTATGGTAAAATTGTGGCTACAGCAAGTCAAGCTCCAAATGACATATATGTTCTGGATGAAGCAACTAAAGCATTTCCACTAGCTAAAGAAGATGCAAGCTGGTTATGGCACAAACAAATGGGTCACATAAACTTTGACAATCTTGTCAGGATAAGAAAAAAGGAAGCAGTACGAGAAATGCCAAAAATCTCAAAACCTTCTAACACACT
Organism: Pinus albicaulis; assembly: GCA_034641835.2. Taxonomy (NCBI): domain Eukaryota; kingdom Viridiplantae; phylum Streptophyta; class Pinopsida; order Pinales; family Pinaceae; genus Pinus; species Pinus albicaulis. Next base: position 528,786,201 of record CM076582.1, on the reverse strand, counting down.
ATGTGAGGCATGTCGGCATGGAAAGCAAACAAAAGTCCAATTTAAAACAAAAGAACACTTTGCATCACATCATTTGGAATTGATAAATACTGATCTATGTGGTCCTGTGAGAACAAAGGGCTTAGACGAAGAATTATATTTCATGTTAATGGTAGATGACTATACCATGATGACAGCCGTTAGTTTCCTAAAGAAAAAATCTGAAGCATTTGAGTGCTTTAAGATCTAAAAGGAGTTGGTTGAAAATGAAACTGATTTGAAAATAAAGTGTTTAAGATCAGATAATGGTGGAGAATTCACTTCCAAATTATTTCAGCAATACTATGACGAAAATGGAATAAAAAGGAAATTTTCAACAACATGAACACCTCAGCAAAATGGAGTTGCTGAAAGAAAGAACAGAACCGTACAGGAAATGGGTAGAACAATGTTGAAGGACTCAAAGTTGGATGAAAAATTCTGGGTTCAAGCAATTGATACGACAGTCTTCATTATCAACCAAAGTCTTCTAAAAAATAATTGCAACAAGACTCCATATGAATTATGTAAAGGAAAACCAGCTAATGTAAAATATTTCAGAATCTTCGGAAGAAAATGTTATATCAAAAGAGAAGATCAAAATTTGGGTAAGTTTGAATCATGTGTTGATGAAGGTATCTTTGTTGGTTACTCATGCAAAAGAAAGGCCTATAAATTCTATAATCTAAGACGAAAACAGATAGTGGAGAGCATAAATGTTACATTTGACGAAGATGGTGTTCTAGCGAGTAATGATGAGGATCTAGAATCTTTGAAACTTGAGATAGAGGCTAAAAAAGACATAGATAAAATTGTAGAACAAGAAGCAACTATCAACGAGGAAGAAGTAAACAATGATCATCAAGATATACCAGAACAACAACAAGAAGCTCCTCCAAGGAGAACAAAAGAGTGAATTTGAAAGAACCATCCATCAAACCAAATCATTGGTGACATAAATGAAGGTCGACAGCTTCGTTCATCACAACAAGCTCACGTTGCTTTTCTAGCAACCTTTGAGCCTAGTAGTTTTGAGGAAGCCAGCTAGAATGAACATTGGGTAGCAGCTATGAATGAAGAATTGGATCAAATTGAGAAGAATAACACCTGGGAATTAGTTCCACGAACAAAAGATAAAAATGTCATTGGGGCTAAATGGGTGTTCAGGAACAAATTGAATGAAGATGGGCAGGTTACCAGAAACAAAGCAAGATTGGTTTACAAATGCTATGCACAAGTGGAAGGAATTGATTTCGAAAAAATATTTGCACCAGTTTCCAGAATGGAAGCCATCCGAATGTTTCTTACCTATACATGTTCAAGAAAAATCAAATTCTACCAAATGGATGTTAAGTCAGCATTTCTGAAAGGAGAATTAGAAGAAGAAGTTTACATCGAACAACCTGAAGGTTTTTTACTATCACAAAAATAAGACTATGTCTGCAGGTTAAAGAAGGCTCTATATGGTCTCAAGCAGGCTCCCAGAGCATGGTATGCTCATCTTGATGGATATCTATGTCAACAAGGGTTCAAGAAAGGTACTGTTGATAGAAATCATTATGTACAAATAGATAAAGATAATTTAACAATCGTTGAGGTATATGTGGATGATATAATATTTGGTAGCAATGATGATCGACTAAGTAATAACTTTTCTACAAAGATGCAA